>CM056377.1:51158977-51682550 GCA_029718625.1 Synaphobranchus kaupii
AGTTAAAAGCCTAAAACAACTTCTAGGGTGCCCCACAATAAACTGGCCGTCCACTGACAGTAAAAACGGCAAAGGGTTTCAGTAATTAAATGTAGCTCAATTACATGCGTGCATTTAAAACATTCTGTAAAAATTAAACCATATATGATTCCATGAGATGGAAAACCATAAACAATATTCAGCAATTATATTCTACAAATGCAATAAGCAATTAAGTTGTTAGTAGTCAGGCTGTTTTTCCCCCCGAAAATGCTCATTTTAAATACTGCATGCTTATCTGTTTTGTTACTCTCTTGGGAGAGAAAGAATGCCTGTCGGTTTGGAAACTGATTCAAACTCAAAATCAGGAGCAGAATTGTGATAGCAAGCAACAGTAAAATTGTTTATCATACTAGTACCAGCAGTTCTTACTCCCTGTATATCAGCCATAAGTATGAAAAACAAACAGGGTAGTGGACATATTTGATTAATCACTATTTTGCTTGTATCTGCTCTTGTTTTAAGAAATCTAAATTAAATCTCAAAAATGGTATAGAGGGTTTTTGTTTAATATGGTGATAATACCCGGCAATTCATTTTTATCCCCATAGGGGACAGAAGTCTCTGGTCTTAAGAACAATATCTATGCTGAAACCTACAGTATAAAAGATAATCAAGTAAAAATAAAAATAATTAAAAATATATATATATGTTCAATGAAACATGTTTTCTTCATCCTACACACTTGTATTACAACCTGGTGTCACAACCCATTCATATATATTCAATGAATTTCCAGCACCCTAAACTTTTGTACCAGTGGCGAACCGTAACTATTGGACCTACCGAAGCGAGAAAGAAATGGACATACAACTCATTACCATGAGCAAAGCAACGCACATTGTAGGCTAGTGCATTGTGTCTCCTACATTGCCAGAATTATATAATAATACAATACAACGGTGCAGCCTGCGCTGAACATGCATATGGCAAATATTTTAATTCTGAGTGAATCAAAAGCAAAATGCACACAATGGGCCTCATTAATGAAATGTCTGCAGAACGAATTTGTACGTAAATTGTTCGTATTAGCAATTTTGCCCGTATTTTGCCATTCATCAATGTTTTCGTATCTGAGATTTGTTTGTAAGTACGAACAAAGTTTACACCTGCTCAGGACCACGCGTACCTCATGTAAATTCAAAATGCCACTAAATGTAGCTTCTGAATATAAATCTGAACGTGAATTTATTTATTTTATTATTTTTATTTTCTGTTACATTCACATGACAAAATGTAGCTTCTGAAATATATAATGCAAACATAGCTAATAAATTATGATTGTAAAAGGCAAACACATTAGATGATGCCTATTAATCAATTGTAGGCTATGAACTTGTTTAATTAGACTCATAACGTAATGAATGCTCCCAGTAGCCTATTTTTCTAAATTGATCAAATTTAAAATATGATGTTAAATATGTTATTTAAAACACACATTTTACCAATTCACGAAATTTAAATTGCCTTACAGGTCTGCATAGGCTAGCCAGCATTGCAATGGCTGACCTTGTGCTGTTGGAGGAGTTGGCTGCTTAGGAGAGAAACGAACGCATCTATAGGATCACGCAAAAGCTATTTGTTGGCTGAGAGTGATGTATGGCTACCTATTTCCATCGCTAGGAGATTGGGAATTCAAACCACCTCTCACATGCACAGAACAACATTTTAACAACAAAATGAAAAAATAATAATAAATGTATTATTTTATTTAGGCTATTTCCAGGCTGCGAGAAAGACTAGCCTAGTGCTTGGCAGATAGAGGCAATGCGCTTGTCCGATGCAGATAGGCTTGCACTTTAACAGCTCATGTGACGGGAGATTTTGCATTTCCTGCATGTTATATCCTGCCATGTCTTTTTACTTTACCATGTAGGCTACTTTACTATTTATATTTAGGAACGCTTCATGAATGAGGCCTAACGTGAACGGATAAGAACAAGAGGGAGAGAGTGAACAAACACCACTTTTAGCTAAACGATGGCTACTGGAGGTGATAGGAGAAATAACTGGACAGAAGTGGAAATCAGTGAATTATTAAAATATAAGGCGGGAAAGGGAAATACTAAAACACATTGATGGTACAGTCCATGACTCAAACGTTTACCAGACAATCGTGGAACAACTTGAATGCTAGGGCAATAAGGCAAACAAAATAAAAATGTTTTGTAACGGCAATCGCATTACAGCGGAGGCTTTGCTTGTGCCAATTTTGTTTTGATTTGATACTGTGTAGCCTAATTTACTCCTGCTGCGGAGAGATACAGTGATGATCATGTTTTTCATTTCAAATAAAAAAATTAATCCAGATAAAAGTGGTAAATGTGACAACTGTACTACTACATTCTAGAGCCCCTAAACTTTAATCTTGATACAGCATGTTTAAAATCTTGCTGAAGCAATCACACCAATGTTTATTCATAAAAAAAAGTTTCTCAAGCATTTTCGGGAACTCAATAATCTCGCCCTGCAAAGAGATTCCCTCACTATCCGCACATATCTCTACGGCATCCTTTGGAATGGAGACGGCTTTTTCCAAAGTCAAGGAGTTGATTGGTCAAAGAGCGGTGCTTTTTATATGTTTCAATCCAATAGCCTGAACATAACCTGGCCCTAATACACTGTTGTAGTAAGCTCTCTGGATGTTTGTCTATGTTACAAAGTTTTATATAACACCTTTAAAGTTGGACTCTTGTCACTCATACCATATTCAAGATTTACTAATACAATGAGTAGCTACACTTACAATTACATTATTGAGAAAATAGAATTACTAACTTCTTCTTTCGTATGTTACATGGCCAGTGTACGAACTGCTTCTGACCATAGGCTGTAGCCTCTGGCAAGCTAGCAACTGCGCCGCTGCCTTGCCTTGATAAACGAATTGGGAGCTAAACTCGCTAAAGTAACGTTAACGTTAGTGTCTAGCTAATATTGCCTATAGAAAATAAGCGCTACTTGTGATGCTAGGTCGCGGTAGGTAAATATTTGCAGGCTGTTAACTTACCGTAATAGGCTACGTTATATCAAGGCAAGGCAGTAGTCAGCTCTCCAGAGGCTGTAGCATACAGCCTATATCAGGGGTGTCAAACTCCAGTCCTGGAGGGCCGCAGTGTCTACAGGTATTTGTGGTTTCCTTTCAATCAGCACCCAGTTAAAGCATTGAGAACAAGGTGTGTGGACTTCTTAGCCAATTAGTGACTTAAATTAATCACTTGTGCTTAAACGCACCAAAAACCAGCAGACACTGCGGCCCTCCAGGACCGGATCTTGACACCCCTGGCCTATATGGTCAGAAGCAGTTCGTGAAAATTAAGTTTTAAATTAATTTTTGTTCATTTGAGCATCTCGGGGCAATACAGAAGGACCGTCCGTGCGTTTTTAGTTTTAGTTTTTCCTCATGATACATCGTTGAGCGCATTGAAAGGCAGCTATTTTCCCATAGGAATACTTTGAGCAGCTGAGATGAACCAACTTAGTGACGTCATGACTGCAGTTGGTCCAAGATGGCTGCGGAGTGGAGAGACGGCAAACTTTAACTTCTTTTTCCAGCAAATACGGGTTGATTTGAGATTTGAATGCACCCCCATATCTCATTTAAGGTAAAACGAACCAGACCCACTTTACCAAGTGCTTCATGTCCCCTTTAAACCACAGGTTAATAATCTTCTTAAAAAACTGAGGCTGAAGTTATGGTTCTATTTCAGAAACAAGTCCTGTTTCTCCTTTGAGGCCAGAAAAAGACTGGTCCCTGCGACCTTTTACCGGTACTTGATTATGGTGATCTGTTGTACATGAATGCACCTGCCCATTACCTGCGCATGTTAGATACTGCATATCACAGTGCAGTGAGATTTGTCACAAACTGTATAGCACTAGCTCATCATTGTACTTTGTATTCCAGGGCTGGCTGGCCTTCGCTGACATTGCGGAGGCTCAGTCATTGGTACCTGTTCATTTACAAAGCCAATCTAGGTAAACTCCCATCTTACATCTGCTCTCTGATTGCACAGAGATCTGTCGGTAGTTATAGTCTGAGATCACAAGATGTGTTCTTGTTGTCTGTGCCAAGTGCAAGGACCGAACTGGGAAGGAAAGCTTTTATGTGCTCTGCTCCACATACTTGGAATAGCCTTCAAAATGACTTGAGATTAAGGGAATTGGTCTATCTGATTTTAAAGCTCTTATACTTATAAGTACAGTGATAAATGATTCGGTTGGTACTTGTCGCTGTCTGTAGGTATTTTAATTTAATTTAATTTGAACGCTTTAATGAATATCTTCTATGTTTCCTTGTTGCTTGTTGTTGTGTTGTCTGTAATTTTTATGCTGCTATTTTGGCCAGGTCTCCCTTGTAAAATAGATCATTGATCTCAATGGGACTAACCTGGTGAAATAAGGGTTAAATAAAAAAAATAAAGTTCTAACATTCAATGCCCTTGTTAAAATGCCCAGCACTCTGAATAGTGAACACAAGTGGTATCGCGCGCTCAAACTCCTCACTCAACTACATTTAATAATTGGGATGGCAGGTGTGCCGTCCGCCAAGTTACGGTTTAGTGGGGCATGCCCCATACCTATACAGCACCAAGAGTTTGGCACTTTTCAGGGTTTCCTACAGAAGTAACCACAATGACCACAAATGTCTAGACTCACTGTGGAAACTGACCCTTCAACGCTCCCTCGGCCAACATTTCTTTATTATGTCTTCATTTATTTCTTCACTTCAGCTCTGCTAAGTTTATCCTTTTCACACATAACACAACCTCACCATAAAATTAACTACTAGGAAAATTAAGAATTTACGATAATACATTAAGAATTGATGATAGCCTACTATAAACTGCAATCCCTTAAGAGATCGGATTTATAAACCTCCAATTACCCAAACATATCTGTTTCATGGTTAGTCACTTTAAAAATTTTTAATAGCCTCCAAACATTGCTCTAGTCTACGCTACTCTGCAGACAGTGTAGCTTACTGCAAACACTTTTAATTATAATAATAATAATAAGAAGAATAATCTCTGGTAGGCTACTTTCTAAGTAGTAGCCTATCTATTGTTTCCTGGGAAATATGCGTTGTTCAATTAAGCTTGCTAGCCAACGTTAGTTTTGCCGTAGAAACGTCAGTCAGCTGCTAGTCAGGAAGCAGGTACAAGCTAGGCTACTACGAAGCGAATCGACATGCCTTATACATCCATTGCACTACAGAAAACTAAACTATTCGTTGTATTTCATTAGACATTAAATACAGCCCATCTACAAACTCTTTTAATGTAATTGTGGGCTATTGGTAATAGGAGAAATGTTCTCATTCTCGTCAGTACAGGGTGTTATGCTTACGCGAATGTCTGCATGCATTTATTTTGAATGCATGTCTCTCTCGATGTCATTATCTTCATGCATTATTCATCATTAGTTAACTATCAAAAATAAGTGATATCTGATCAAAAACGTCTCCGATGTAAAAAAAAAAGCCAAGTTACTCACGCATAGCCTACAGATCGCTGTCTATAAGTCCTTAATTGCAACTTGCAAAAACTAAGCCTGCCTTTAAAAGTATTGATATCAAAATGTGGCCAAGTTACAACTAACAATATTGCCTATCGTAGCTCACACTAAAAACTAGCTCTATTCCAAAGCAATGCTATCCAAACTTTCCTAAATTATTTAATGGAACTTGGCCCTGTGTTTCTTCATCTTAGCATGTGAAGAGATTGTGCCTCATGGAACAACATATGATTTCACAGTTGATGAATAATTACATTCCAGAAAGGACATGGTTATACTTTCTTGGCAAGTTTACTTTAGAAAATGTACAGGTTTTAAAATGTTAACTGCTGCTACAGATTTCATTACAATTCACAAACAGACATTTATATAAAGAAACATCATGTACAATAGAGAAAGGGGGGATGAATAAATAAATGCAGATACAAATGAGTAATATTTTACCTAGAAAATAGCGTACATATAGCATTTTTACGAACATATCCAATAGTTATGATATTTGCGAACAGAATTTTGTGAACACAAGGATATATATGCTCTGTAGGACCACACAGGTTTTGATAGAAATCCAAATATTCCAAATAAATCAATCAATAAATACATAATAATAATAATAATAATAATAATACATTTTATTCATTCAGTGCTTTTCATAGACCCAAAGCAGTGGATGCAGACAATTGTTCAAACATGCCCTATAGTGTAGTAATTGTTGTTTAATTTCTAACTGCAAGTTGCAACACATCTGAATCAGAGTATTTCCATAAATTATTCTCATTTTGCAGTTTGATGTGGAACATACAGTTTCATTGACCACATTCTCTTGAGATGGTAAGATGAAGAAACACAGGGCCAAGTTGCATTAAATAATTTAGGAAAGTTTGGATAGCATTGCTTTGGAATAGAGCTAGTTTATTTAGTGTGAGCTACGATAGGCAATATTGTTAGTTGTAACTTGGCCACATTTTGATAGTAATACTTTTAAAGGCAGGCCTAGTTTTTGCAAGTTGCAATTAAGGACTTATAGACAGCGCTCTGTAGGTTATGCATGAGTAGCTTGGCTTTTTTTTACGTCGGAGACGTTTGTGATCAAATTATTATTTAAAATGACAATCATCAATTAAATCACAAAATGATAGCCTATTGTCTTCCAATGCAGAATCCTAAAGGTGACAAATTTGCTAATAAATGTGGTGAGGAAAATGGGATATGTTGCCCGAGAAAATAGGAAAAGAGAGGAGTTGAAAAATAAAAAGAGCCAGTAAAAGATAAATGGGAGAGTAAAATAAATGATTTTTAAATTGATTTTATCGACTGAGGCTAAGGAAATGATTAAAAGTGTTATGGTTCCGAGTATGAACTGGACTCAAATGCATGACTCGAACACAGGAAATTCCAATACTCAATTATTTTATTGCTTCGAACAGAATCCCTCCTGAAGCATAGGGAGAATAAGGAAAGTCAGTTATGGTTCCGAGCAGGAACTGGACTCAATACAGACAGACAATACAGAGAGCGCTAGGCTCTAATAAATTATTGCTTTGACCAGAATCCCTCCTGAAGCATAGGGAGACATAAATGACAAACAGTCCAGGTGATGGGTACAGCAGGGGAACAGCGGGAGCAGGAGAGGCCGGGGGCTGGTGATGGTGACAGGAAACCGGGCAAGCTGAGCAGAGGAGGAGCGGGGAGCGGGAACCAGGGCAGAGCAGAGTGGCAGGGGCAGTTGCGGGTTAGCTGAGCGGGTCCGGGCTGGACATGTATGCAGCAGCAGGACAGCAGCGGCAGCAGCACAAGCAGGAGGCGGGCACCGCCGCAGAGTGGAAGAGCTGGGGCTCCGACTGCATGCACACACAGCAGGTGGTTTGGCAGGAAACAGCAGCAGCACAAGCAGGGAATGCAAACAACTGCAGGTCGGTAGACTCAAAGCAGACAAGAGTTAGTACAGCGAGGCAGGACAGACCGAACAGCGAGAAGCGCCGTTCCTGGCGAGAGCTTGATAAAAACCTGACGGAGTAGAAGGGCGAGTTAACGCCGGAGTGCAGGACAAAGGGTTTTAAATGCAGGACTAGACTAGATACTAAGTATCCCCAAGACAAGACCAGAGGTATTCACAAGGAGAGTTAACGAACTGGCACAGGACAAAGAACACCGGGTGACTAAATACAAACATTAACAAGTATCAATTAGGTGCCGCGTGCGAATGTATGCGTGAGTGATTAATGGAGCAGAGAGTGTGTGGAATAGCCTACCTTTGCTTACCTTATGGTTACCTTTGACCTTACACAGGAAAAACAATAGAATCACCTCCACGAATCACCTTACTCGATAACCTAGCTACGGTACAGTTAGCACCATTAGGCCTAAGCATTTGAAATTAACTACAAATGTTATGGTGCATGGCATTATTTACAATAAATATTGTCCAAATTTTGCGTTTTCATTGTTTAAGACATTACTGCCATGGTGAAACTAGCTACTTCGTGTGCGAACCATATGAGACAATCGCTGTGTGTGGACAGCCCAACCTAAGCAGTGGTGGAATCAGGCCAGATCATCTCATACCAGTAGTAAAACGGAATAGCAAGATGCCTTAAATATAATGCAGATATATTATACTTATATTGCTTAGGTCATGCTGTCAGTAACTGTCACAAGCTCAGCTTTGGTTAACGGTACAGTTTCCGTAAACAATTTATGGTTATTTAACTATGGAGCCGGTGTAATTTTGTGCTGTTTTTCTCCCCTGCATAACCCCCTTCACATAAACACACTCGTCAAGCTATGCGACATGCTATAAACCGCATCTTCTCTTTTGCTTAATTTCTCTAATTAAATTTAAAACGATAGGCTAATACTGTGGCTTGTGGTACAGACATACTCAGCATAACTATGAACTACAAATTCAATTGAATTAAATTGTATTTGTATAGCGCTTTTTACAGAGAACTGTCACAAAGACGGTGCACAATTGTAGGCTAATTGTTCTTATTGATTAAGGTGGTCCATAAAATAAAGATGTAAATAGCAGGCAGAGGGTGGGATATTCAAGTGTCATGATTAGAAGCGACAGCATAGTATGATATTAAATAATAGCATATTATTAAGAGACGTGATTAAGACACCGTAGACTACTGTAGGCTAATTTTGTTGAGTGTCATACCTTGCACTTCGATTCGTGACACTTGAAAGATATCCCACCCTCTGCCTGCCAGTGAAAAAGATGTGTTCAACATCGTTACTCTTTACATTATGGTTGACCACAATCAATAGAACAATCTACAATTCATGGTTCATAGCTCGTACCACAATCCACAGTATTATCGTTTACATTTTAAATGGAGAAATTAAGCAAAAGAAAGGCGCAGGGCGTTCATCTGCAGGGGAGTCGAAAAACGGCAAACCTGTAGCATATAGTTAGGCTACCGCAGCAATTTTGGTCGCGGTGTTCTACATTTTAACTGAACGAAGCTGTCTCTCTCATAAGACAGTTTTGGTTACATGCCGTGTTATGCTATTTTTCTACAGTCTATGGTTAGCGCAATGATCTCTGGGAACGAAAAACCCATACAAATGTGCATTGATGCACACTTGAAATTCTGGGTCTTGTCAAGTACGGAAGTCCACATCCGGGGATTTTATAATATACTTGATTTTTGCATACTTGCGGTTCGGAACGCACTAATGACAAACAAAGTGGCGCTATGCGCACTGACTAGAGTGCAAGTATGCATAATGGAACACAGCCATAGAGCATATACGTATGTCTATGGTACAAGAGTGGGACATATTGCTTGTAGAAATCACACTTAACCATAAGATTGATCGTTATCGGGAAACACAGCCCAGGCTGTTGTGCATACTTACAGGTAGGAGAGGAATGGAGTTGAGGAGTGAAACAGAACGAAAATTGCGCAAAAACCAGGACTCCCAAAAAGCAAAAAAGGTAAAAACTCTCCAGTAGGGAGAAAAACACTCAAACAGTGGCAAGAATAAATTCCCCAATGGTAAGAAATCTCCGGAGGAACTTGGCTCGAAAGGGGGAGACCCATCCTCCACTGGCTGGCTCGGTTTAAGTAAAGGTGGAATCGATGGTTACAAAATGTAATGAGGGATCTATCACAGCAAATAATCGAATGGGTTGAGCAGGTTAAGGTTAAGATGTTAAACTAGCCGGCAAGTAGAAAGTCCAATGAAGAGATGTATAATATGCAATTCAGCTGGGTGGGGTGAAACATCTGGGACTCCAGGTTGCATCAAGGCATGGGCTTGAACCAGGGGAGGGACAGGGCTGGAGTGATCCATGAACTCAGGGCAAGGGGCAGGGCTGGAGAAGTCTGCACACTCAGGCCAAGGGAAGGGCAGAAGCCCCTGGGAAAAGAAACAGGTTAGGCAGTTATAGAATTAGGAGAGTAACAATTGCAAATGTGGAAGCCAGAGTGTAATATGGAGATATGTATATCTTGCACTACTCTTACAGCAGAACTTGTCCACAAACTGTTGGTACATACGTACTACATAACACAATTTTTGTAGTATGATTAACTAGTCTGATTAATTGATAATCTTGCATTAGAGTGTATATTATAGAGTGTAGAGTGTATTACTATGATCTCTTACGGATGTGGATCTAATTTTCAACTCATAACTCTAGATCATATATTACATTGTAACTATCAATATAGAAGTCGTATAGCACAGTTAGTAGAGCACTGCGCTAACAATCCAAAGGTTATGGGTTTGATTACAGGTGACTGAATATACTGAAAAATGTATGCATTCATATTCTGTATGTCACTTTGGATAAAAGCATTAGTGATGGGCATTTGGTCTGAAATTGGGAATCTATTCTAGAACCAGGTCTCAGTTTTGGAACCGGGTTAAAGAATCTGTTCCGATTCCAAATCAATTTGCTAGCAGCATTGCCATTTTCGGCTTTATCAGCCAGCTGATTTGACAATGACTTTTATTGTTGCTGAGTAACGTCATGGGTTTGGCTTTTTTGGTTGACAGATTGCGTCACTTGTTTTGGGATTTTAAAAAATAAGCCTGCAACCCTACTGCTGGCTAGCTTTATAAAGCTGACATTAAAGCTCGCATTAATCAAGTTTGTGGCAATTTTGGCTATTTTTATCTTGCACATTCAAATGTAAATTCTGAATGTGACCCAGCATTGTCAACTTGTTAAAATTGCCTACCTTTTAAAATAGGCCTAGCTACTTTAGGATAGTAGGCTAGGCCTACCTGTTGCTGATCTGATGTTAGGCTACTCACCATGTTTCCCTGACATAGGCATTGCGACCAGCATTGACAGTCAATCCCAAATTTGTCTATCTTGATTCCATTTGTGCATAGGCACGGGAAGATGTTTTGAACTCAAGGTGCAAAAATCGTTTGCTATAATACAACGGAGATTTTAAGTTGTTTTGTATCTTTGATACAGAACTATTTCCCTGTATTTATAGGCCTACTATTTATACAGATTTAATATATTGTTGCAAATGTTCAGAGAGGGTGCTGCAGCACCCTCAGCACCCTTACTTCCAGTGTCTATGCATTTGTGTGTATTGGATGGTTCTAAATAATAACCGGAATTGAGGTCGTCTATTTGAAGACACAATTCTAAACTTTGATTTAAAATATAATACAATTAAACGCTTTAGGCTCTTATTAATAGCCTAATGTTTGATTTCCTTGGTCTGGTCTTAAATATTTTTTTTCAGAAGCATATCCTAGCCTACTACTAGGCTACAGCAGGAGGTTTTTTTTTTGTTTTTAAATCAATGTCACCATCAACTAAAAAACACTGGGGGAAAAGTGATGGACTATAAGCTAAATCCACCCCTGGTCGTGTTGCTGTTATACTACAGGCTATAATTGATATTTTATATGTATGTTATCAATCATGAAGTTTTACAATGCAGACAATGAAGAAAGACAAATTTGTGTTTGCGGCAATAGTAGGCTATACCCAGCTAACAAAATTAGGTCCCCGGGACGTCCCCTGAATGTCTCAAAATGTCATCAGGACGTCGCCTTGACGTGTTTTTGTAGGGTTTTCTAAACGTTACATGGAAGTCACAGAGAATGTTGATCAATTGTTAGGTGTCGTCTTGGTCTCATGATGTCAAAATGTGAACAGCATGATGAAGAGGACTGTTTAAATACCAATTCTAATTGAACCAGGAAATTTATTGGTCGATTCATGGATCAAACACCTGTTGTGAATTTTGCCGTTCAGCTCCTTGTTAGAGAACAGCAAGTTGTGCAAAAAGTACTGAAACATTGAATAGTTGGACATGTGCATTCAAAAGTTTAGAGAAGGTCAAATTAATTTCACCTGTAAAGGTTATAGTGCATTTTAGGTTCATCCTGAAATTTCACCCGAAAGCCGAATATCCCTAACTTTTTGTGAGTAGTGTATGTCTATGGTACAAGAGTGGGACATATTGCTTGTAGAAATCACACTTAACCATAAGATTGATCGTTATCGGGAAACACAGCCCAGGCTGTTGTGCATACTTACAGGTAGGAGAGGAATGGAGTTGAGGAGTGAAACAGAAGGAAAATTGCGCAAAAACCAGGACTCCCAAAAAGCAAAAAAGGTAAAAACTCTCCAGTAGGGAGAAAAACACTCAAACAGTGGCAAGAATAAATTCCCCAATGGTAAGAAATCTCAGAGGGAACTTGGCTCGAAAGGGGGAGACCCCATCCTCCACTGGCTGCCTCGGTTTAAGTAAAGGTGGAATCGATGGTTACAAAATGTAATGAGGGATCTATCACAGCAAATAATCGAATGGGTTGAGCAGGTTAAGGTTAAGATGTTAAACTAGCTGGCAAGTAGAAAGTCCAATGAAGAGATGTATAATATGCAATTCAGCTGGGTGGGGTGAAACATCTGGGACTCCAGGTTGCGTCAAGGCATGGGCTTGAACCAGGGGAGGGACAGGGCTGGAGTGATCCATGAACTCAGGGCAAGGGGCAGGGCTGGAGAAGTCTGCACACTCAGGCCAAGGGAAGGGCAGAAGCCCCTGGGAAAAGAAACAGGTTAGGCAGTTATAGAATTAGGAGAGTAACAATTGCAAATGTGGAAGCCAGAGTGTAATATGGAGATATGTATATCTTGCACTACTCTTACAGCAGAACTTGTCCACAAACTGTTGGTACATACGTACTACATAACACAATTTTTGTAGTATGATTAACTAGTCTGATTAATTGATAATCTTGCATTAGAGTGTATATTATAGAGTGTAGAGTGTATTACTATGATCTCTTACGGATGTGGATCTAATTTTCAACTCATAACTCTAGATCATATATTACATTGTAACTATCAATATAGAAGTCGTATAGCACAGTTAGTAGAGCACTGCGCTAACAATCCAAAGGTTATGGGTTTGATTACAGGTGACTGAATATACTGAAAAATGTATGCATTCATATTCTGTATGTCACTTTGGATAAAAGCATTAGTGATGGGCATTTGGTCTGAAATTGGGAATCGATTCTAGAACCAGGTCTCAGTTTTGGAACCGGGTTAAAGAATCTGTTCCGATTCCAAATCAATTTGCTAGCAGCATTGCCATTTTCGGCTTTATCAGCCAGCTGATTTGACAATGACTTTTATTGTTGCTGAGTAACGTCATGGGTTTGGCTTTTTTGGTTGACAGATTGCGTCACTTGTTTTGGGATTTTAAAAAATAAGCCTGCAACCCTACTGCTGGCTAGCTTTATAAAGCTGACATTAAAGCTCGCATTAATCAAGTTTGTGGCAATTTTGGCTATTTTTATCTTGCACATTCAAATGTAAATTCTGAATGTGACACAGCATTGTCAACTTGTTAAAATTGCCTACCTTTTAAAATAGGCCTAGCTACTTTAGGATAGTAGGCTAGGCCTACCTGTTGCTGATCTGATGTTAGGCTACTCACCATGTTTCCCTGACATAGGCATTGCGACCAGCATTGACAGTCAATCCCAAATTTGTCTATCTTGATTCCATTTGTGCATAGGCACGGGAAGATGTTTTGAACTCAAGGTGCAAAAATCGTTTGCTATAACACAACGGAGATTTTAAGTTGTTTTGTATCTTTGATACAGAACTATTTCCCTGTATTTATAGGCCTACTATTTATACAGATTTAATATATTGTTGCAAATGTTCAGAGAGGGTGCTGCAGCACCCTCAGCACCCTTACTTCCAGTGTCTATGCATTTGTGTGTATTGGATGGTTCTAAATAATAACCGGAATTGAGGTCGTCTATTTGAAGACACAATTCTAAACTTTGATTTAAAATATAATACAATTAAACGCTTTAGGCTCTTATTAATAGCCTAATGTTTGATTTCCTTGGTCTGGTCTTAAATATTTTTTTTCAGAAGCATATCCTAGCCTACTACTAGGCTACAGCAGGAGGTTTTTTTTGTTTTTAAATCAATGTCACCATCAACTAAAAAACACTGGGGGAAAAGTGATGGACTATAAGCTAAATCCACCCCTGGTCGTGTTGCTGTTATACTACAGGCTATAATTGATATTTTACGTGTATGTTATCAATCATGAAGTTTTACAATGCAGACAATGAAGAAAGACAAATTTGTGTTTGCGGCAATAGTAGGCTATACCCAGCTAACAAAATTAGGTCCCCGGGACGTCCCCTGAACGTCTCAAAATGTTATCAGGACGTCGCCTTGACGTGTTTTTGTAGGGTTTTCTAAACGTTACATGGAAGTCACAGAGAATGTTCCCGGGATGTTCTAGTAACGTCTCCCAGACATTCATTACATGACGTTATATTGTTACCAGTAACAGATGTTGCAGGAACATCCCTGAATGTCCCATGAATGTTATGAGCACAATATCATATCATAGCCGGATAGGGACGGTTGCTTGAACGTCCCCGAAAAATTCTAATAAATAACGTCCTAGTAATGTTTTTAGGACATCCCTAGGGAACGTCACATCATAACTTTGAGAGGACTAAAACGGTACGTCCCTGGCACGTCCACTGTTTGCTGGGTAGCTACCTAGCTACAGTAGCCTATAAAGGAGCCTATATAGGCATATGTAAAACGTCCCCCGCACCCCCACTTAAAAAATGGTTATTGCTTTCCTGCACACAACCGAACAACCGATTTCATAGAGCAATCTGTTTCTTTCCAATGTTAGCTAAGATGTTGCAACCACACTTAGGCTACTAAAAAAAATTGTGCATTGGTCCCATTTCTTGACAACCTTTCCTTTTTGGAGTTTATTTCCATGTTTTGGTCATCATAATCGCATATACAGTAGACGTTGTTTACTTCATTCGTGAACTAGCCTTACTAATATCAAGCTAATCAATAATAAAGCCCACTAAAATTGTTTACACGTAGAATCTTGATGTAAATTATACCACAATGACATAAATCAGTTGTGTAATAAAACGTAGGCTATTAAGTGTAATGCATAGCTACCAAGCATCTTTGTGCTAGTTGGGTTTCGAACTTGCGCTGCATCACAAAATGACAAGCGTCACTTCTCTGTGCTATCCAATAAACTCTTAAAAGTAGCCGGAAGTTGCTTCTGAGCTCAGTCAGATCACTTTTGCCAAATGTAGGCTATTTAATTATTACCTCTAGATCTGCATCTGCATCTGTCTTTCTGTTAAAAGACAGGGATAACTTGGAACAAGACGAAGAACCGGAATCGTTACATCGTATCTTAAATCTTTTGTTCCAAATTAAACATTTAGCTTATATCTTGAATCTTGCGTTTGTAAATTCAACATTTAGCTAAATCTAAATCTTTAGTTTAAATCTTTTGAAAGATATACTAATTAGCCCGCCCCTTGGTGACTGGTATCCAATGGAGGGAGGAGGGGAAATAGCTGGCTTTAGTGATGGGGGTATAATTGAGGGTCTAAATCTTGGGAGAAAAATTTATATTTAGCATAAATCTTCAGAAAAATGCCACATTTATGCTAAATCTGAGAAAAAAACACAAACGTGTTGTGTTTTACTTTACATTTGGCACCCCATAACCCTAGCTAAATTCATTTAAACTCAGTTTTTCACAATTCCTGACATTTAATCCTAGTAAACATTCCTTGTCTTAGGTCAGTTAGGATCACAACTTTATTTTAAGAATCTGAAATGTCAGAATAATAGTAGAGAGAATGATTTATTTCAGCTTTTATTTCTTTCATCACATTCCCAGTGGGTCAGAAGTTTACATACACTCTGTTAGTATTTGGTAGCATTGCCTTTAAATTTTTTAACTTGGGTCAAATGTTTCGGGTAGCCTTCCACAAGCTTCTCACAATAAGTTGCTGGAATTTTGGCCCATTCCTCCTGACAGAACTGGTATAACTATGTCAGGTTTGTAGGCCTCCTTGCTCACACACACTTTTTCAGTTCTGCCCACAAATTTTCGATTGGATTGAGGTCAGGACTTTGTGATGGCCACTCCAATACCTTGACTTTGTTGTCCTTAAGCCATTTTTCCACAACTTTGGAAGTATGCTTTGGGTCATAGTCAATTTGGAAGAGCCATTTGTGACCAAGCTTTAACTTCCTGGCTGATGTGTTGAGATGTTGCTTCAATATATCCACATAATTTTCCTTCCTCATGATGCCATCTATTTTATGAAGTGCACCAGTCCCTCCTGCAGCAAAGCACCCCCACAACATGATGCTGCCACCCCGTGCTTCACGGTTGGTATGGTGTTCTTCGGCTTACAAGGTTCACCCTTTTTCCTCCAAACATAACGATGGTCATTATGGCCAAACAGTTAAATTTTTGTTTCATCAGACCAGAGGACATTTCTTCAAAAAGTAAGATCTTTGTCCCCATGTGCAGTTGCAAACTGTAGTCTGGCTTTTTTATGGCGGTTTTGGAGTAGTGGCTTCTTCCTTGCTGAGCAGCCTTTCAGGTTATGTGGATATCGGACTCGTTTAACTGTGGATATAGGTACTTTTGTACCTGTTCCCTCCAGCATCTTCACAAGCTCCTTTGCTGTTGTTCTGGGATTGATTTTCACTTTTCGCACCAAAGCATCTCTAGGAGACAGAATGCGTCTCATTCCTGAGCGGTGTGACGGCTGTATGGTCTCATGCTGTTTTACTTGCATACTATTGTTTGTACAGACGAACGTGGTACCTTCAGGCATTTTGAAATTGCTCCCAAGGATGAACCACACTTGTGGAGGTCCATAATTATCTTTCTGAGGTCTTGGCTGATTTCTTTTGATTTTCCCATGATGTCAAGCAAAGAGGCACTGAACTTGAAGGTAGGCCTTAAAATACATCCACAGGTACACCTCCAATTGACTCAAATAATGTCAATTAGCCTATCAGAAGTTTCTAAAGCCATGACATCATTTTCTGGAATTTTCCAAGCTGTTTAAAGGCACAGTCAACTTAGTGTATGTAAACTTCTGACCCACTGGAATTGTGATATAGTGAATTAAAAGTGAAATAATCTGTCTATAAACAATTGTTGGAAAAATTACTTGTGGCATGCCAAAGTAGACTAACAGATGTGCCAACACTATAGTTTGCTAACATAAAATCTGTGGAGTGGTTAAAAATTAGTTTTAATAAACTTCAACCTAAGTGTATGTAAACGTCCGACTTCAACTGTATATAATATATTTATCTGGTCCAATTTATCTTTTATCTGCTGAAATTATCCAAATAATATGCTGCCATCTTAATACCATGCAAATAACTGGGTATGAATGTGATTGAAATCTGCATAAACTATATGTAAACCATTAACATTTATTGATTCTCTGTATAGTGTAAGGCAATTTCAAATGGCATCATGATCGTCTTGGGACTGTTATCTTTAAGACAGTCTTAATTCATCACAGTGAAAACATTTATATGGCAGTCACTACTCTGAAAGAATTAGGCTCTTTTAGAGAAGGTTAAGCAATATGCCCAGTGGTGAATACAGTGGTGACTGTTTGAAGTACAGTAGACATACAGGGCTGTAGCAGTTGTCAAAGCTCTGTGCCGGTACACCTTGATGGAGAGCAGGCTGATGTTAGCGTTAGGGCTGATCAATTTAATTTCCTGTCTTTTGAGGCTTTTGGCAAGCACAAACATTTCACTTAAAACATAGTTTATTGTGATTCATAAACACTTTTTTATAGAACATTTTTCTATAACACATGATTAGCATGGACTACATACTGTATGTACATTGAGTATAGCACCATAGGTGTGTGAAATATCCCACCCAAACACACTGTTCCTCTAAGCCCATATTCAATACCATGTGGTAAAAAGTCACCATTTAAAACACTAATCCATTATCCACAACTAATCAACCATATGTAAGAAACTTTTCATTTAAAATTTACAAAAATATTTCACTTTCCCAGATCAAATGCAATCCTCCACTTCAAACACAATGGTCGTCTGGTAACTCTCCTAAGTTCTTAAATGATCGGTCAACCGAAAATAAACCTTCATCCATAAGCAGACTGACAAACCTTGCAACCTTTCATGCCAAGAGGGAGAACAAGCAAAGTGAAACCAGGGATAATAGGATTATAAAACCTTTATTAAATTGTATTATCCCTGAGTGAAACATGTGATTGCCTTCCTCAAATGCATTATTTGTGCACCCTGACCCTGTCTCTGGTAGGTCACTAGAGTATCTGGATGTCATAAAAAAAAATAATAATAATTTTATATAATTTTAGCCTCCAGGTACCATTGCTAGGGTTGTATTTGTTGTAAGGCTGAGGAATAATTTCTTTGTAACTGTGACTGTTTTTAAGGTGTATACTGAATATGAAAGATAAATGTTGTTGGCAAGGACCAAAAATTCCTGTTACTCTCTCACTTTAGATGTAAGAAAGCACTGCAACTAGAGAGCTGATTCTTTTTTCTGGTGAGTCGTTTCATGCAGTCCAAGATCTTTTAAAATCTACGTATAATAATTAAAAAAAAGTTATAAAAAGCGAAGCAGATTGATGGTAAAACTAAGTACCTGTCTCTGCAGTACCTTCTGTCCGTTTATATTTATCATATAAAGGGTGTAATAACTGCAATATGTGCGCAGGTTACAAATGTTCTAAAATTATCAACATGACTGCAGTGCCCTTGCTAAAGAACAAATATTAAAGGCCAAGAAGGTAGCATAGTACGGCTGAAGAATACTATTCTCAAAATGTATTGGTAAAGTTTAGAATATAAGTAGTGATGTTGTGGTAGGTCCCGTGTCTTTTTCTGAATGTGCCCCAAAGACAGCAAATTAACCTCATACAGGAAGCAATTTCACAGCTACACTCTTCTATTCTCCAGTGATTATAAAATAGATTTTTCAATGGCTAGTTTAGGCCCCATAATAAAACATTTTCCAAAATATTGGTTCCACTGTATGATTCTCATGAAAGTGGAGCAAAAATGCTGCTTAGCATTTATAGTCCCTTCAAATAAAGCTTAATTAAAAAAACCTACAGTATGCTGGTAGCTGGTGGGCATACTGCAGTTCACGTTGAGAATGGACTGAGCTCTTCATTAAAATGGTCCAGGGAGGAAACATGGCCAGGTTGCCAGATAAGGCATAGATGCCTGGTAGTTTGGCTTTTTCTACTTATGTCTACAGAGGGTTCAGTGGTTCTTTGTGGATTGTGGACCCAGTTAGAACGATTGAACCATTTCCATTCAAATACACTTTGGGTGCTTAGGTTGAGTTGACAAACCAGAAAGAGCAGTAATGCTCAGTGCTAGTACTGATCTCGGAAGGGTAAAATGTTACATCGGTGAGTGCCTTGTCTGGAAGTGCACACAAAGTGGCAGTTCTAAATAAACATGCATACAACAAAACACTGAACAAACGTTCACAGGTATTCAGTGTAATGAGAACCGATCAGAACCACACGCAGACACCAAGATGTAGTAGCAGGCTTTATTCAGAGTCGTCAGACAAGGGTCAAGGGCCAGCAAACAGTGCAATGCAGGATAGGCACAATCATAGTCAGGTCCAGGCAGGGGTCAGAGTCCAGGCAATCAGAGCAATACAGACAAAGCAGGGCGAAGTCCAGAACAGGCAGGGGTCAGAACCAGGAGATCAATCAGAGGCTGGAGAACAGGAGGACGAAGGGCAGCAGCAGGGCTAGGACGGAGATGGGTAGGCGGGCAGGAGGACTAGAGCAGGGCTGGACGGGAACAGGCAAGGCAGGCAGGAGAACAGGTGCAGGACGGGATGACACAGGATTCGAAACAGGGACTCGGAACAGGAAAGGAGCAGGCAGGAATCAAACGCTGGAAAGACTGAGACAAGCACAAATGCAGGGCACAAGACGATGAGACAACAAGGAACAGGTGAGATGAAACAACATGAGGAAAGACATATCAGGTGCGGGAAGCGGAGACACGAAACAGAAGGACCAGGGACGTGACAGTGACAGTCCTGGGATGAGCCCTGTGTCTCCTTTCTGTCCTTCTCCACCGAGATGAAGAAGGTTTTTGACTGGACCTCAGTCGGTCACTCGGCGGCACGACAACTCCTGCGCCTCCTTCAGGAACAGCAACCAGTCTCTGACTTCTCCATCGAGTTCTGGACATTGGCGGCATCTGCTGGGTGGAACAAAGAGTCATTGTACGACGCCTTTCTGCATGGCCTGTCAGAAAGCAACCAGAACGAACTGACCACGTGCGACCTGCCTCAAGACTTGGATGGGCTAGTTGACATCGCCATTCGAGTCGACACTCGTCTGCAGGAGCGACGGTCGGATAGAGGGATCCAGCGCCGAGTCTCTCCATCCCCTGCTGCTCCACGTCAATCCTGTCTCCTCGTACCTCCTGAGCCATCTGCCCCACCTGAACCCGGCGCCTCACCAGCCACCTATGCCTGTAGTGTGGAGGGCCGGGTCACTTCATCCACAACTGCCCAGTTAAAGGCAATGCCCGTCAAGTGAGAGAGGAGGCCCTGATGGCTGCTTCCGTGACCTCAACCCCCTCCACGTCCTGGCCCACTCATCATGCCCTGCTCACCTGGAATGGGATCCAGCTACCTGAACAAGTTCTCATCGATTCAGGGGCGGACGCTAATTTAATCTGCCCTTCCCTGGTCCGTCAGTTAGGCATTCACACCGCCCGGATGAAGACACCCTCCACACCAACACTCTTACCGGGACTCCTCTGGCAGAGATCAGAGAAGTGACCAGCCCTGTGGAGATTCTGGTCTCTGGCAATCATCGGGAGGAGATTTGTTTTTTTGTCCTGGAATCACCCCTTGTTCCTATTGTGCTTGGATCACCATGGCTCACTAAGCACAATCCCCAGATATACTGGACTCTGGGAATTATAACTGGCTGGAGTCCCAAGTGCCACCTCGCCTGCCTCAGTTCTGCTGCCAGCCCTGTGAGGACCCAACCGCCTCAGAAAGAAGAGGCGATCGATCTTGCTAAGGTGCCCAGTGAATATCACAACCTCCCCCAGGCGTTCAGGCACTCCCGAGCCTGCTCTCTCCCTCCTCATTGTGCCTACGACTGCCCCATTGACCTGCATTGAGGTCGTTTGTATTCCCTCTTTGTTTCTGAGATGAGGCCATGGAGAAGTACATCGGCCTTCAATACCCAGTTTGGCCACTACGAATACCTGGCCATGCCGTTCTGGCTCACTAATGCCCCCGCTGTATTCCAGGTGATGGTGTTACGTGTGCCTGTCTCTCACTTTGTCTGTCTTGTGTTTTCCCCCTTCCAGAGAATTGAATGATTGGCCTGATTGACTGATTGGAGTCACCTGGCCCATGCCTTTAAAAGACTTACTTGCCCAGCAATCAGGAGTTGCTGTTTCTTGTGTTCCTGTGCTTCCAAGCGAGACATTTTTAAAATATCCTTCACGGCCTATGACCCCGAGTTGTTGGACCGTGGTTTTTTCGTATTTTTCTTCATCTACTGACCTATTTTCTTTACTACACATATCTACATACACCGACGCATATACACATATACATACCTGCATACATGCATCCATACGCTCCCTATCCGCTTTTCACTTGTTTAATGAATTTATTTTCTTCAATTGCAACTCAACGTCCCTGTGCCTTTTATGGTCATTCAGGGAGTGGCCGTAACATAAAATTAGGGGCTCGTGTCCGTGATCTGGACTTTTTTTTTTTGTCGTTTTGATGGACCATTGATCCATTGTTTTGATAGCCATTGCTTGTCGTTTTCTAATTGGTAGCAGTGTGCTGCTGTTTTGGAAGCGCTCATTTTTTAAATTTTCCTGGTCGGTTGCTGTTTTGTTTGCAGTACGCGGTGGGAAGGTAAGCATTTCTATTCTTGTGACGACTTTTTGACGGTTATCTTTGATTGATCTGTTTTGTAGTTTTCAGTGTCTGTTTATTAAACAGCTGACTCAGAAGCGCTGTTAGTGCTCAGTTTAGAAGCGTTGTTTTTCCTTATTGGACCTCGCTTTATTCTCACTAACTATTGTTTATGCACTACCATTTTGAAGTAGCATTTTATCCCTGTCTTTGGTGATGTTTACAGAGATTGCTTTGTTTAGCGATTTACTGATTGGCTTATTGGTTTGAAACTGTAGTTCCACGCATTTTAGTACTGTTTTTGCCGGTCCTGGTGGTTGCAAGGTGCTATTTAATTGGCATTACGGTCGTGATATTCGACTGCTTGTTTTTGGGTATGTTTTGCGTGGTGTCAAACTGCTCTTGCTACTTTGAGTGTTTTTGGTAAGTAGTGGGGATATTTGCTGTGACCTGATTAGCGATTGAGACATTTTCCCTTGTTGTTTTGGTGATAACTAAATTGTATTACTGCAATTTTAATTCTGCCTGTTGTCTTGTTGATCTGTTTGAGACACTAGCTATTTTAATATTGTGAGCCTTGCTCTCATATTTTTGAGACTTGCTTCTTTTGTAAGTCTCATTTTTGCCTGTCTCTTCGAACCTGTTTCTGGGCTTACTGGTGCATTCATTCACCTTTCGAAGGAGCTGAAGACGCAGTGTCGAACAGGGTTTGATTGTCCCTTGAGGTCCTAGACAGGAATCTACCCTGTGTTCCCTGGGGAGAGTCTCTTTCTTTGACTGGAGGAGCTAAACACGTAGCGCAAGTTAAGGCTTGATCTCTCTTTCTGTGGGCCTAGGTGGATTGTTTAGGGAAGGCAGTACTTTTTCTGGCTGTCTGTAGCCTTATTTTTTCCCCTAAAACTCTAAGGGTGATTGCTCCAAGGCATTTTACTGGTCAAAAATGGCATCTAAAATGGAAGACTTTATTTTAGATCCGTCTGAAACATTACTTGATAACTATACTAAAGATCAATTGTTGAATATTGCTGAACATTATAATATCGAAATTCCCAGTAAAAGGCTCAAAGAGAATATTAAAACAATTCTCAAAGCTGCCTTAAGTGATCTTGGAATTCTGGTCATTAAACCTGACCTGTCGCCTACCGGTAGTCCTATCTCCAATCCTCCGCAAATTAGCGAGTCTGAAATTAAACTAAGGCTAAAAGAGTTGGTTTTTAAGGACAAACAACATGATTGCGAAGTTCAATTGAAATTATATTTGCGGAGGTTAGAAATTGAAGCTGAGGAAAGAAAAGCGCTTCTAGAAATTGAACTTTAAAAATTGGAGCTTGAAAGCCGAAGTACCTCAAGTCGCTCTGTAGTCCCAGCTCATGCAGAGTTTGATGTGAGTAGGCAGATACGAATGGTCCCACCATTTTCTGAGAAAGAGGTGGAAAAATATTTTGCCCATTTCGAGCGCGTTGCCACTTCATTGAAATGGCCCATCAATGTTTGGACTATTTTATTACAGTGTGTTTTAACTGGTAAAGTCAGAGAGGACTATTCCTTGCTCACTTTGGATGAGAGCTCTGATTATGAGATTATAAAAACTGCAATTCTCCGTGCTTATGAACTTGTGCCTGAAGCCTACCGTCAAAGATTTAGAGGCTATAAAAAATCTGACAAACTTACGTGGAATTTGCTAAGGAAAAATAAACCTTATTCGACCGGTGGTGTACATCACAATTGGTGACAACCAAAGATCAGCTGCGAGAGCTAGTGGTCTTGGAAGAATTCAAAAACTGTCTTCCAGAACCTATTGTCACCTATTTGAGTGAGCAGAAGGTTACTCAAGTTTTAAAGGCTGCAGTTCTGGCGGACAAATTTGTTTTAACCCACAAGACTCTTTTCCTGTCAAACCCCTCATCCCGTTTTGAGCAACAAGCACGCTTTGAAAGAAACGGTGAGTATAATAATTTTAATAAAATTGGTACTTTTGGTTCAGAAAATAATTTTTTTTCGCTTGTGATAAAAATAAAGAAAATCATAGATCTAATATTCTGAGTAAATCTGGTAATGAGCGACCTTGTGCTTATTGTAAAGCTTTAGGTCACCATATCAAGGAATGTCCTAAACTAGCAAGGAAAAACTCTAAACCGCACTTGCTAGTTAACATGTAGTCAAGAACTTCCCCCTGCTCTGTGACTGGTTCATTTCCTCAGGGAAAAGAAACTTGTACTTATTCACCTTTTCTCCTAAATGGAGTTATGTCTTTGCCAGGTACACCTGGAGTTGAGATTAAAATACTCCGTGACACGGGTGCTGCTCAGTTGTTCATTCTTGCTGACGCATTGCCCTTGTCTGACAGTACTTCCCTTGGTGCCAGTGTGCTGGTACAAGGCTTGGACATGAGGTACATAAATTTTCCTTTTCCCTTGTTCAATAAATTTATTTTCTTCAATTGCAACTCAACGTCCCTGTGCCTTTTATGTTGCGGTCATTCAGGGAGTGGCCAGTGTGCTGGTACAAGGCTTGGACAAGAGGTACATTAATTAATTGCACTCTTTGTACAGAGTGACACTGGAATCTGAATTGGTCACTGGTGATGTTGTTGTCGGGGTACGTCCTAGTCTTCCGGTTGAAGGCGTATCTTTTATATTGGGGAACGATTTGGCTGGTGGGAAGGTTTTCCCTAACCCAAAGGTTACCTCCAACCCTGTGAATCCATGTCATCTGACACGCTTGGACAAAACTACCCTAAGGTATTTCCCCCATGTGCCTTTACTCGGTTGAGGGCTGTTGGAAAAGT
This sequence comes from Synaphobranchus kaupii, assembly GCA_029718625.1. Classification (NCBI taxonomy): domain Eukaryota; kingdom Metazoa; phylum Chordata; class Actinopteri; order Anguilliformes; family Synaphobranchidae; genus Synaphobranchus; species Synaphobranchus kaupii. The sequence continues at coordinate 51,183,593 of CM056377.1, forward strand.
TCAGAGATGTGTGTCTTGTCTCTACTGCTGAAAAACCGGAAATTTTAGTTCTAATTGATTTGTACAAAGCCTTGTTTCTGGAAGTGACGCAACAAACATTATGTACGTACTTTCTTTTTCTCTTTGTCCAGGGGATGACGTATGAGAGAAGGACGGGTAACTATTTGTTTTGGCCATTTCAAATGGCATCCACAAGTGCGCCCTTTGTGTAGTTCCCACATTTTGCATCTTTGTTTATTTTTGTCTGATGTTCCCGTGTATTGCATTACAATACTGGAATGGTATGGTAATGCTGCATATTGTATAGTTGTATAATTTAAATAAGTTTTACAGGATTCCAAGAGTTGATCATTATTCTCTGTAGCCTATGGCCACAGTTCGGTCAAGGGGGTGTTACGTGTGCCTGTCTCGCCCTCTGTCTTGTGTTTTTCCCCTTCCAGAGAATTGAATGATTGACCTGATTGACTGATTGGAGTCACCTGGCCCACGCCTTTAAAAGACTTACTTGCCCAGCAATCAGGAGTTTTTTCGTATTTTTCTTCATCTACTGACCTATATTTCCTTTACTACACATATCTACATACAGTCAAGCCGGAAAGTCTGAACACTCTTTCACCTTCTCCACGTTTTATTATGTTACAGACATATTCTACAATAGATTGAGTTCATTTTTTGTCTCAAAATTCTACACAAAATAGCCCATAATGAAAAAGTGAAAACAGGTTTTTCGACATTTGTGCTAATTTATTAAAAATCTAAATGGAAAAATATCATATGTACACAAATGTGCACACCCTTTGATATGACACCCAAAAGTGAGCTGAGGTGCATTTTGTTTCCACTGATACTGCTCGAGATGTTTCTACAACTTAATTGGATTCCACCTGTGATAAATTCAATTGATTGGACATGATTGGGGATTGCCAACACCTGCCTATATAAGGTCCCACAGTTGACATTGCATGTCAGAGCAAACTCCAAGCCATGGGGTCAAAGGAATTATCTGCAGACCTCAGAAACAGGATTGTGTCAAGGCATAGATCTGGAGAAGGGTACGGAAAAATCTCTGCAGCTTTACAGGTCCCAAAGAGCACAGTGGCCACCATCATTTGTAAATGGAAGAAGTTTGGAACCACCAAGAATCTTCCTAGACCTGGCCGCCCGGCCAAACTGAGCAATCGGGGAAGACGGGCCTTAGCCAGGGAGGTGAGCAGGAACCCGAGGGTCACTCTGACAGAGCTCCAGCGTATCCTTGTGGAGATGGGAGAACCTTTCAGAAGATCAACCATCCAGGCAGCACTCCACCAATCAGGCCTTTATGGTAGAGTGGCCAGACGGAAGCCCCTCCTTAGTAAAAGGCACATCACAGCCCGCTTGGAGTTTTCCAAAAGGCACCTAGAGGACTCTCAAACCATGAGAATCAAGATTCTCTGGTCTGATTAAACCAAAATTTAACTTTTTGGCCTGAATACCAAGCGTCACGTCTGGAGGAAACCAGGCACCGCTCATCACCTGGCTAATACCATCCCTACAGTGAAGCATGGCGGTGGCAGCATCATGATGTGGGGATGTTTTTCAGCAGTGGGAACGGGGCGACTAGTCCTGATAGAGGGAAAGATGAATGCAGCTAAGTACACCGAGATCCTTGAAGAAAACCAGCTCCAGAGCGCTCTGGACCTCAGACTGGGGCGAAGGTTTACCTTCCAACATGACAACGACACGAAGCACACAGCCAAGAGAACAAAGGAGTGGCTTTGGAGAAAGTCTGTGCATGTCCTTGAGTGGCCTTCTGCTCACTGGCCAGAGCCCAGACCTGAATCCAATTGAACATCTGTGGAAAGAGCTGAAAATGGCTGTGTACCGACGCTCCCCATCCAATCTGACGGAGCTTGCAAGGATATGCCAAGAGGAATGGGCAAAAATGTCCAGAAACAAGTGTGCCAAGCTCGTAGCTTCTTTCCCAAGACACCTTGAAGCTGTAATCGCTGCCAAAGGTGCAGCAACCAAGTATTAGGCTAAGGGTGTGTACAGATATGTAACCCCTAAATAACCTATTTTTGTCAGTAAAATAAAATTGCATATTTTCTAAAAACCTGTTTTCACTTCGTCATTATTGGCTATTGTGTGTAGATGTTTGAGGCAAAAAATGAACTCAATCTATTGTAGTATAAGTCTGTAATGTAATAAAACGTGGAGAAGGTGAAAGGAGTGTTCAGACTTTCCGGCTTGACTGTACCCCAAGGCATATACACTTATACATACCTGCATGCATGCATGCATCCATACGCTCCCTATCCCCTTTTCCCTTGTTCAATAAATGTATTTTCTTCAATTGCAACTCAACGTCCCTGTGCCTTTTATGTTGCGGTCATTCAGGGAGTGGCCGTAACATAAAATTGGGGGCTCGCGTCCGGGATCTGGACGTTTTTTTTTTTAGTCGTTTTGATGGACCATTGATCCATTGTTTTGATAGCCATTGCTTGTCGTTTTCTAATTGGTAGCAGTGTGCTAGGCTTGGACATGAGGTACATTAATGTAGGGAGGGAGTGGCCATAACAGATGGTTAATGACGTGCTCCGAGACATGATTTCCAAGTTCGTGTAGGTCTACCTGGATGACATTCTTGTGTTCTCCCGTACCCCTGAGGAACACGTTCATCATGTGCGGCTGGTGATTCAGCGGCTCCTGGAACACCAACTGTACCTGAAGGCAGAGAAGTGTGAATTCAGCCAACCATCTGTCCAGTTCTTGGGATTCGTCGTGTCCAAGGGGAGACTGGAGATGGATATGCAGAAGGTGAAGGCGGTCCAGGATTGGCCGGAGCCCAGCTGCCGCAAGCAGCTCCAACATTTCCTTGGGTTTGCGAACTTTTACCGAAGATTCATATGTAACTACAGTTCGGTGGCTGCTCCTCTCACTGCCCTCACCTCCACTAAGACGCACTTTCTGTGGACCACAGAGGCCAGTTCAGCCTTCCTCGAGTTGAAACGCCGCTTTTCCACTGCGTCTGTCCTATCCCTACCTGACCCCAGCAGGCAGTTTGTGGTGGAGGTGGATGCCTCCAATACTGATGTGGGAGCCGTACTGTCGCAACGAGCTAAGGATGACAAAATGCACCCCTGCGCCTTCTTCTCGCACCGTCTCTCTGGGGCAGAGAGGAACTATTGCATTGGAGACCGGGAAATACTGGCGGTGAAGATGGCATTCGAAGAGTGGCACCACTGGCTGGAGGGAGCCTCCATCCCATTTCTTGTGTGGCCAGATTGTTCTGTTATGAGAACCGATCGGAACCACACGCAGACACCAAGATGTAGTAACAGGCTTTATTCAGAGTCAACAGAGAAGTGTCAAGGGCCAGCAAACAGTGCAATGCAGAATCGTAGTCCGGTCCAGGCAGGGGTCAGAGTCCAGGCAATCAGAGCAATACAGAGAAAGCAGGGCGAAGTCCAGAACAGGCAGGGGTCAGCACCAGAAGATGAGTCAGAGGCTGGAGAACAGGAGGGCGAAGGGCAGGAGCAGGGCTAGGATGGATATGGGTAGGCGGGCAGGAGGACTGGAGCAGGGCTGGATGGGAACAGGCAAGGCAAGCAGGATGGGATGACACAGGACTGGAACAGGAAAGGAGCAGGCAGGAATGAAACGCTGGAAAGACTGAGACAAGCATGAATGCAGGGCACAAGATGATGAGACAACGAGGAACAGGTGAGACAAAACAACATGAGGAAACGCATATCAGGTGCAGGAAGCGGAGACACAAAATGGGGAAAAGGGAAAATGTGGAATGGAATATAACATACAGAAAACACATTGAAACGGAAAGACCAGGGATGCAATTAAGACACAAAGGCATGGGACGTCACAATTCAGAGAGTTGTCACAATCATTGAAAAAAGTAATTAAGTGTTTACATGTCTAATATTCTCCTTTCTAATGGGTTACAACAGGTATGCAGTTATTTGGAACAGGCTCATTTGAGTAACTTCATTAGGATAGAAGTGTTAATTTGAGAATGTATTATTCTTAATAAGCGTTTTTGACTAATTATGAATAATTAGGCAGCATATAAATGCATTCAGTGTAGAAATCACTTGAAAGGGAATGCTTTCAGCTGATAAAGTGCATCAGGACATTTTGTATGCTTTGTTTTTGAACAGGCAAGTCACGGAAAGTACTTGAAACATTTACTACTAGTATCAGAAACACCTCAATTTTCCATTATTTAGAGCTGGACTGTGGTAAACACAGACTGCTGGATATTCTGCTGAATTTAATGTGCTGTTTTGTATTTATTGGTGATTTTTAGAAAGGACAGGACATCCAGGCTTTTGGCTTTCCATATTTTCTGTGACCAAATATCTGTTAAGGTAGAACCAGCAGGATGTCAGCAAATGGACCCCATATGACTTACATGCAAAAAAACCTCTAAAGGGTAAATTCAGATTCAAAGAGGACCATATCTCAATGCTCTTTGGTCAGATAGCATCATCTTTTTTTCCATCCGGCAATATTTAAGAAAGCAATACCCATGTTTGGCATATATTCAAAGCATAAAAATATTACAGTTATCTGATGAGAAATCTTGAAGTTTGGACTGTGCAGACATCAAGGTCACATATTCGATTCACCAGAATTAATCTTAAAGAATATATCTCCCAGAGACTGAAAATACATTTTAGAATCAACATTAATAAAAAGGTCAATGAAGGTTAATCAGTATGGCTGAATTTTTAATGTAATGCATCTGAGATCATATCCAACCATTCTAAATTGGTATAATTGCTAAAATTTTTAAAGCACAGGACAGATTATGTTATATTCAGTATTCAGAATTCACATTAAAAAATGCCACTACATTTATATAAACTGGTAAAACAACACCAGTGTGTCTTTTAAAATGCATTTTACCAAGATGAATAGTGCTTATGAAACCTTCCCACAACCAATTTTTGTTTTGTTTTGTTCTATTATAACAACTCTCTTTTCATTTTTAGACCATGAATGAAAGCTGGTGAATAACAACAGGTTCCTGAGTTGTTGGGTTGCTGGGTTCAAAAAACAAATTACTCCCAACCTGCAGGTGAAATGCAACAGTCTCTTCCCAATTTCTTTCAATTTTGAAGGGTAGGGGGAGATCCAGTGCACTAAAGGCGCCACTCCTAAAACAAATGTAATGCAGTGCAATCGGATGGATCTATCCTCATCAATTTACTGCGGCAGCTTTAGGATGTATCAGTGAGGGCTGCTGGGAGCTGTATCATTGCTGTTTATCATTGCCACCTCCATGTCAGTCATGGTCCACCAAGTCTCTGAGGAATCCAATGCCCAGTGTCGGTCATAGCTTTTTGGTCTCCCTCTGAAAGATACATACATGAAGCATCTTCATTGTAGCAGTAACAAACTCATCTAAATAACAAAACGTATAAGCAATACATTTATTATTTTGACATGGCTGTTTTCACACAGCTTACAGGTTAACAGTAAGCACAACGATGATTGTGACACTTTTTACCTCCTGTCACTGTCACTATTCTGACTAAATAAGTATAGATAGATACTAATAACTAGTAAATAAGCAGGTTAATTTATAGATTTTGGGACACCAGCCAGAGGCCCCTTCACGATCAGAGGTCCTGTGCATGGTGAGCATATAGGAGGAAGCAGCCCTCAATATTTCTCTCAATGCCCTTACAGGAATCAGCTGAATATGTCTGTAAGGGCCCAGTACCATTTAGAGATGTACTCATGTTAACTGTGCCTGTGCAGAGGAAAATCAGTCATCCAAGACATTTCTCCAGGGTTCTCCTACTTTAATATCTGCTGTCTCTTTCACGGGGACCTGGGAGCGGGTAAATGCAATTGATTTACTGCTATAGCTTTCTCACTGTCAATCCACCAATCCGGCCCTTTTCTTTTGATTTTTATTTATACACGGGTGGGATGCAAATCGGCCTGCACGCACTGGGGTTTAATTGAGTTATGTACCTTGTGCTGAAAGCTGTCCTCCATGGGTCCTGGCTGTCTTATTGATTGGCATTTATAGAATCATTTAAATACGGAACACTCACCTTGTTTGCTATAGTGTTCCCCTCATGTGGCTCAGAAGGTACTGCTCATAACGTTTAACTGCTGCGCTTTTTCACCCTGCCGCCTCCGCAGCCCATGGTCGCATTCGCAGCATGTTAAATATAGCCCTCCGCTTTATTAACACCCTCCATAGATGAGAGATGATTACTTCCAGAAGAACCTACACCCTGTCCACGAGATCTGACTGCTGGCCCACATCTCTGGAGAATCAGATGAATCACAGCCAACAGACAGGACTGCAGACAAAGATTAGTCACCCAGCAAGAGAGTCACTTTCACTCATCTTAAATGATGACAAATACATTTTTGAGTACAAATAATCATCTCACACAGCAACTTTGGCTTTCTCGTCGTCAATATTGTCCAGCAAAGAAATCATGATTGACAACCAACACCGGAGGCAGTACATTACATTACATTACAATAATTTGGCAGATGCTTTTATCCAAAGCGACGTACAATAAGTGCATATTGAAGGTCATTGACGCGACTACAAAGCAAATCCGACAAAGCACAACTTTCTCACAGTGTAGGAGCTATCCCTAGTAATGAACATGAGTAGTACACACAGTCAGATATACATTCTGAACTAAAAATAACCAAAAACACAAGTTAAATAGAAAACAAGCAAAAAAAAAAAAAAAAACAGGAAGCGAGTACTATAGAATGGCCCTATATAGGTATTTTAGTCGAGGTGGAGTCTGAAAAAGTGCGTTTTCAGACCAGAACGAAAAACAGACAGTGTTTCAGCTGAACGCAGCAGAGTGGGGAGTTTGTTCCACCACTGGGGAGCTAGGGTGGAAAAGCTCCGCAGTCGGGACGAGTGGGAGCCGTTAACACGGAGGGGGGGAAGTGCAAGTCGCCCTGCAGCAGCAGAGCAAAGTGATCGAGCAGGAGCGTAGTGCTGGATTAAGTCCTGGAGGTAGGAGGGGCCTGACCTTTTGGCTGCAGTGTAGGCCAGGGTCAGAACTTTGAACCTGATCCTGGCCACGACCGACAGCCAGTGGAGTGACCTCAGCAGGGGGGTGACGTGTGAGAACTTCGGGAGGTTGAACACAAGCCGAGCAGCCGCGTTCTGGACCAGTTGTAGGGGCAGAATGACGCAGGCTGGTAGGCTTGCGAGAAGGGAGTTGCAGTAGTCCAGACGTGAGGTGACCATGGTCTGGACAAGAAGCTGGGTGGTCAGGTAGGTGGTCAGGTACGGCCGAATTCTCCTGATGTTGTACAGGAGGAACCTGCAGGACCGTGCCGTTGCCCTGATGTGTTCTAAGTCCAGCTGGTCGTCCAGGACCACCCCCAGGTTCCTTGCAGAGCAGGAGGCGGTCACCATGGTTCCGTCGACGGTGATGGACAGGTCTAGGAGCGTGGAGGTCTTGTATGGCATGAAGAGCACCTCAGTCTTGTCGAGGTTGAGCTTCAGGTGATGGCTAGACATCCACTCAGAAATGTCAGCCAGGCAAGCAGATATCCTTTCCTTTACCTGTGGGGTAGAGGGAGGGAAAGAGAGGAAGAGTTGAGTGTCATCAGCATAACTATGGTAAGAGAAGCCATGTGAATTAATAACCAAACCAAGAGACTTAGTGTAAATGGAGAACAGCAGAGGACCCAGTACAGATCCCTGCGGGACTCCTGTAAAAAGTGGATGAGGTGCAGAGACAGAGCCCTTCCAGGAGACTTAGTAGGATCTATCTGTGAGATAGGATGTAAACCAAGAGAGGGCAGTTCCAGAGATGCCCATCTCAGCCAGTGTGGAGATCAGGAGTTTGTGGTTGACCGTGTCAAACGCTGCAGACAGGTCAAGGAGAATCAGGACAGAGGAGAGGAAGGAGGCTCTGGCAGTGGCGAGTGCCTCGGTCACAGCCAGGAGCGCAGTTTCAGTGGAATGCCCGGTTCTGAAGCCGGACTGATGAGGGTCGAGCAGGTTGTTCTGTTGGAGAAAAACTGACAGTTGGTTAAGGGCAGCTCGTTCAAGAGCTTTGGACAGAAAGGGCAGGAGAGACACAGGACGATAGTTTCTAACATCAGAGGGGTCTAAGCTAGGTTTTTTAAGTTTTTTTGAGGAGTGGGGTAACACGGGCAGTTTTGAAAACAGCAGGAACATAGCCACAGGTTAAGGAGGTGTTGACCTTGGACCTTGGGGTGTATTTTAACCCTTTGCAATGAGGATCAAAATGAAAATGATGTTTTGGATATGGGGATATGTTTGAGGGGGGCAATTTAACGGCCCCTACATATGAGAGACGCATGAAGCCCTCATCCACAACTAAATCTATGCCTATGAGCATTTTAACCAAGGTGACACTGTAGGTAAAATAAGTGAGAAGTGGAAATAGTTACATTGACACAAAAGTTACCCAGCTCCTTAGCTGCATTAAAAAACTGATAATTTCTAATTAAGAATTTTCACAAAAATATTTATAAATCTACTATAAATTTAGTGACCTCCAAAATGATTGGTGTCCTTGATAAAGATGTTTAACATGTAAAAACATATTGGTGAGCTAAATTGTATGTTCAAAAAAATGCACACCAATGGGTTTGGCATTGGAAGAAGAAAGAAGGAAGCTTATGTTGAACCATCTTTCCCTAACATCACAAATCCAGACCCATGGAGAGCACCATAAGATTACAAAGTAGCTTGAGTCTGAAATTGCATCTACATTTAAACAATGTGAATATACCAGCAGGCTGCTGATAAAAGCATCTTTTCTTCAGAGCAGTGGCATGTCAGCTTAGAAGTGACAGGAAATCGGGTGCAATGAGATAGAGAGAAAAGAAAATCTGTTTTTCAAAGAAATCTGTGGTTCTGATAAATTCATGGGGAAAAATGCAGTAAAAATTGCCTTCTACAAGGTATATATAGACATATTGTATAAACAAAGATATAACTCAATACTTAATCTGACTTGATATGCAAGCAAATGAAAGACTGTAAATAAGTACGAGGGAGAAAAAAATGGGAGAAAATGAAAAAATTCATATTTGAAGAGGAGTTATAGTTTTTTCAGTTAAGTCATTAAAAATAATCTCTCTCACTGCTGCATCTGAAGGTGCCAGAGAGCAAAGGCTGTGCTAGCTATGATATCAGGTAGGCTTTCTCTTCCTCGCAAAAGCCAGAGGTGACAGTCTAGCTGTCCGCTTTGAGCGGCACCAGAATACTAATGAACCTAAAGGACCCTAGATCTTCCTTTTATATGGGAAAAGGCCCGATGTGATAGAAGCTCATTCCACACAATTTCAGCATTTATTTCCCTGGAAATGCTCCTGCAGGGAAGGGGGTATGACTGCAAGCTCAAATACTGCTAGCTTTACCCCTTTTGTGATAGATGGAAAGGAAAGATTGTTCATGTTCTGTGTGCTGCGAACACATGAGAGGGATCAGGTACCCATTAAATGCATATTAGCCTTCAGAATTGTGCCTTTCTACAATTCTGATTCTACAAGTATTCTATTTAACAAAGATTTGATTAAGACAAATAATAGGGCAGGCACACATCTACCAAACAAATTATTCCGTCATCTTAAAAATGTAAGAAAAAAAAACCAGGTTATCCAAAATGGGTGACTTCAATTATGTGTCCTATCTTCAGAGATGTTTAACGGTTGACAATCTTTTTTAACCGGGCTCCAGGTTACTGTGTAAGTTTCTGACACGACTATCATCGAATGCTGTCAGAGAGAAGCCATATTTGCATACATTAGAATAATTCTGTGTAGCTGCCACCTCAAAGATAACAAAGTTAAAACATGGGCTCTGCACTTGTAGAGGTTGGGTCTGCTCTCCGAGTCCGAGTCTGCTCTCTGCTGTGCCTGGCCCAGCGTGTTATCTTTGATGCACCTCTGAGAGCTTCAAAAGTATCAGAAGATGTGAGGGACTGCATGATCACCCTAACAACCAGACAGATTACCCCCAAGAGATTAGTCCTTTAAAAAGGCTGCAGACAGCATCTCTCTTTTGAACATTGAGCCTCAATGTCTGAAATCTAATTCTGACCATGCCAGTGCTGACCGTGGGTGGGAATAATTGGTCTAACCATCACCCGAAGAGCGGGAGTTCCATTTGGCAGGATTTCCCTCGGTGTGTGGTTCATGGTTCAAGATTGGCTCCTCTGGTCACTTGGTCACCTCCAGCAACTGCACATAGTGTGGTCCTTCAGTGAATGTGCATCTCAATTAGAGGACTATGGAGTGAAAAGAAGTCGCATTGTATGGTTTACTGAATTCTCTCTGAAATGGAAGGGCATTGCAGCACCTTGTGACTGGGAAGAACTCCCAAATCATTTAAATCAAGACTAATTCATCAAATTAGCAAGATGAATGCTCGGGCAGGATGTACATTTTGATTGAGCAATCATTGCGTGGATGATTAGATCCCCAATCACCTGACTTAATAATGGTAGAGTACAGTGTAATATCTTTCTAGACAGCTGAATGCTGGAGATCCCACAATAGCTGTAATCTCACAAAATTAGGTTATACTGTATAACAAACACATTAAAAAACATTAGGAGCTGCCAAAAAGTTACTCAATGATCTTGCAGTACAATGTGATTTTGAGAAGTACCACAATTTACAAAAAGCAACTTTCTCCTGTACCTGAAGTAGAAAGTAGTGAACTCTTTACTCATTTTATGTAATAAAATTTACATTCTGTACCAATAACTCAGACGTTCAATTGTGAAATATTAAGTGTGGTTTTGTCAGGGGTCTGGGTACTGTAGTTCTGAAGCTGTATATTTGCTTTTTTACTGTAGTTCTGAATTAAACAAATTGCTTGAATTTCCCTTTCCGATAAATTACATAGGCCAGCTGTAGGTAAATTGCGTGATTATTGATTATTGACTTTTAATTTCTGTAGTGTTCAAAAATTAATAGATGCCACTGATACAGCAGGCACTGACAAAGCAATGAACTTCATCTATATGACTGATAACTGCCTCAATGTCTATGATGGATCACTTTTAACAAAAATTATATTGGTCCCGGCATATTTGTTCATTTTATTGATATTTTCAAAGTACTGAATTATTTAAATAGTAATCTGCCTATGTGTCAGTGTTCAAGTACCTTGGTGATAAAAAGAATAATTGCATATAGTCGATATGTTCAGAACGCATTAAACATAAACTTGTTCCCAAATGTTATACTTCAAATGTGGGAATGTGAAAATATGTGAATTCTCTTATCACCTTCTTACAAGTATTCGGTTGAGAAACTGTCCTCATAAAATGATTCAAATGACCAGATGGCTTGCATCTGAGGGACAGTATTAAGATTGTGTCGACTACACATATTAACAAGGGTAGTACAGTGACTGTATTCTGAAGAAATAATATCAAATGTCAGATTTAATGTAATATGAATCATTGGACTGTATTCACTATTCAGCATTTTGTCGCAGGGTCTAAAATACATTAGGAGATGTTTAGCCCTCCTTGTAATACATAATTACTTTATTAATTACATAATTCATTCATTACGTAAATAGTGTGAACAAATGCCTAGTTGTAGAGACAGTATGGGGAACAGGGGCCAAAAGACAATGCAATATTCCCCAATGAAATTGATTGAAGGAGCAGCCCCAGGGCTTTTGCTGAATTTCTAGTGACGGTGACATTAGCAATGTATCAAACATGGCCCGGTTTTCCGACTCTCCCCTTACTAACATTGCTGTACCCAGTGCAACTCTATGTCTACACATAATTCATGTCATTGCTGCTTTGGATAATATTATTCACCTGTTTCATTCACTGTGTAACTCAGTTACATGTTGTGATTATAATTTAGGTGTGTCCGTAGGGAGGTGAAGGAGCTGATACTTTGTGGGTCCTGAATGCAGTAAAATGTGGAGTATTCTTTCAGCTACCACCAGAGCGTAATACTTAACTGAATTCATTTTTGACTCTAGAGCATGTAAGAAATGAGTTTGTTTCAAAAGCAAGTATAGAGTATAATTAAAAATGGATAAAAGCCCTGTCCTATATTGTTTGCACATGTTAGGATGTTGTTACGCGCTCCTGTTGTTACACACCCTTCTGTGTTCTTGTTCTCCCTCTTGCAGGGGTGCAGGTGAACATGTGTCCGGAGAACTGTGGGTGGAGTCGTCTACTGTTTAAATAATGGTGTCAGAGAGCAATTTCTCTCTATCTGAGCAGACGCACCCAAACAAGCTCCCGTGTTCTGTTTATTGTTTCAGCTGATTTTGTCACACTGTGGGTAGGTGTGACAAACCCTTTTACCTGCCTGCCGGGGTTATGGCTTTAATTTGGTTTGGTTGTGTTGTTTTTCCTCGTGTAGGTTTCTGTTAAATCCACTGCTTATGTTGTGTTATTTAATAAATATAGTTTTTTTTATTTTTTATAAACGCCTTGCTGGGTTTGTTATATGTTCAACCTGTGGTTTTTTTTGTTCATTGAGGTTCGGGCCGTAACAGTGTTGAAACATAAACACACAGAAATCTTTACAAAGGTGCTGTCATTTTTCAGCTGCCTATATTAAGCTAAGGCCTGGACACAAAATAACAATTTAAACTTTTTAATGAAGAGTATATGCCATCCACCATAGTAACCATTAAGTCATATTACACCTATGATAAAAAGGGTTATGGATGCATTTCCCTGAGACTGGACTGATGGGATACTGAACATATGCACTCTCTGACAAATACCCATATACAGTACTTCCATCAATGAACTTCCAAGAAACCTTTAGTCAGCACTCCAGTACCTTGTCTTCCTCTCTTGCAGTGGTGTATTAAACATCTGTCAGCATTAGAATGTTGGTTGCTAACATGGGCCCAAAGTGGCTGTTACCAACTCAACCTAAAGCATGCAATCAATATGTATGTGGTTCTGTCATTTCAGAAGAAGGCTTATTAATTCCAATGTGCCGTAACCCCGCACAGCCTTCCATTCAATTTCTTGCTTCAGCACTCACCCCCAGGCTTGCAGGACCACTTTCCCCTGGAAATGTTTTGTTTAACAAACTCCAGTACGATCTGGCTCATTACCCAGAACACACAGGGGCCCACACCTCTGGCGGGCACGGACGAGCGGTAATATTGTCCCCTGGGTAATGTATTCTGAATCGCTTTCTCATGACTAACGCTCATTCTTGATGGCTCTGAGTTGATTTCACCCTGGGAAGATTAATATCTTTTTTGTCATCTGCTGGCTTTACTCTGCGAGGCTTGTTTTCATTTGAAGCTGACAATGACCTAAGTTCAGCATGGACAGCTGGGGATATGCTGCGACTTTGAGTTGTGCAAGTACGATGAAATGTGAAATGACACGTGAAGATTACAACGGTCAAAAATTGGGACTTTGCTGAATCACTCTGACCAAGCTTTCTGTAAGCTTGTGTCAAAGTCATTCACAGGGTGTACATTGACTACCTATGCATACTGGAGAGAAAGGCTTTTAGTGTGTGTGTGTGTGTGTGTGTGTGTGTGTGTGTGTGTGTGTGTGTGTGTGTGTGTGTGTGTGTGTGTGTGTGTGTGTGTGTGTGTGTGTGTGTGCGTGAACAATCAAGGAAGTTTTAGATTTTGTTCCAGTGCTTTCAATTAAACAAAATTGAAAGGCACCCCATACCTTCAGGGGGTCTTTAAGTTTTAATATTTGTGTATTCACACTGTAACTATGGAATTTGGTTTCAGTTTTGAATGTTGAATATTTAGATCTCTTATTGTGATTGTATCAAAACGGAGAATTCATTAACAAACTAGTCCTGTGATCATGGTGATTTGTTATTGCCGTGACAGCACTGGTAATACAGACAAAAAAAAGTTGATTTCTACCTCATTACAGTTCTATATCAGAATTATTATTACACACGTGAGTTTTCAGATCGAAAATATATAAATATTTAGATTATAAATAGGGTATATGACACCCCTCATACCCATATCAGCATCCTAATCAATGTCTTTAGTCCTTTGCAGGTTACCTGGCTAGCATACCTTTGATTACTCTTCACGTAGTTTGTCTGGTCCCACACCCGAACCCCGAGCAACGATCACTGCAGCTGATGTCTGCTTTGCATTTGTTTTTATTTATTTGCTTGTATCCGTCTCCTGACCTGTGAAGGTCAACCTTTTGTCTTGATTCGTCTGAGCTACTTGCCTTTTGCCATGGTGATGGATGACACATGGATGTTACATGTGTGTAACCTCATTTTTATACTTTAGTGAAACAGGGATCCATGGTAGTAGTACACAATACAGTTTTTCTCTGAGAAACTGTATTAGTATAAAATAACTAATAGAGTTCTAGAGAGTTCAATAAGAAAATGAGTCAGGAGAAGCAACCCTTAAAAAGATCCATCCATATCTATTGCATATCTGGCAGCAGAGTGATGGTTTAAGGCTTGTTTGATACCTAAGACCCTTGATGACTTACAGCCATTTAGCAAACCATGGGTTCCATACTATTCCCATGTAATTTACAGCTTAATCTAGTCCCACCCCCCAGTTCCCATAGAGATTCATTCAAATGCAGAGGTTATAGTATCGCATCTAAGAGTACCTGGAAATAAGACATCAATAATCTTTTGATATCCTTTTATACAGTCATGATAGCATCACCTGTTTACCTGTGGAATACCTGTTTACCACAGAAGTTGGTTGAGAGAATGGCAAAAATGTGCAAAGCCGTTATCAAGGCAAAGGGTGGCTACTTTGAAGAATCTAAAATATAAGACTTTTTTGATTTTTTAACACTTTTTTGGTCTTTGCATAATTGCATTCATGTTATCTCATAGTTTCGATGTCTCTTGTCTATTCTAAAATGTGGAAAACAGTAAAAATAATGAAAAAAAACCTTCTATGTGTGTCCAAACTTTTGACTGGTACTGTATATAGTGGGTTTCAAAAGTATTCAGCCCCCTTAGACTTTTTCATATTTTGTTGTGTATGAACATTTGATAAGCATTTATTTAATCAGGATTTTTTGCTGGTATTCAACAAAACAACTCAACAATGTCAATGTGAAAAGTAAAATCTACAATTTGTTTCAAATTATTTACAAATATAAAATCAATCAATATCAAAACAATCAATTCCTTAAGTATTCAGCCCCCTTGATTCGCTGAACTTTAACAGCCATACAGCAAAAGCTTTGTTTAAAATTTCACATCAAATGTTGCCCATATTTGTATTTAAGGACTTTGAACAATATTGGTAACATGCATTTTAATGGCTCTTAATTGGATTTTAGGAAGTACAATGAACGTTACATCACAATACTAGTATGTGATATTGTTCACTCATGGATGGCATTTGAAACAAGTCCCTGTGGATTCAAAAAATATATAAATTATCACCTCTCCATCACTATATGCAAAAATGTAGATGGTGCAAATTCAGTAACTTTTTCCTGTCTGGCTTCACTATTGAAGTCAATGGAGAAATCTGATGGGAAAAAGTTACTGAATTTGCACCTTCTACAAACACACACACACACACACACACACACACATTGCTGCAGGAGTGTTGGAGTGGTGCAGGAGTGCTCCACCATGGACTGTGCCACAGTTTATATTTTTTTCCAGAGATGGACCCTGAGCAGGCGAACCCATGACGTCCTCCTTTACTGCCCTTCTCACAGCTGTTGTCCCCCTCTGCGACAGAGCTTAAAGTTTTTTTACATTCAGCTAAATGTACTTTTTGTGTTGCTCTGTCTGTATCACCTCTACAATGTCACTCGCATGACAATTTTACACTGCGTGCAGACACAGGCATACAGTGGTAGCTTAATTGTGCTGACGGTTTCGTTTTGGTTTCTCTGTCTTTTTTGTTTAATTAAAATTTTTTTACAGAAGAATATGGTGAATATGGAAGACCTCCTACGAGCTCTCGTGGAGTCTATGGGAATGCACATCAGCCATGGATGAGGCTGCAGAGGAGAGCAACCCTACCCTGAACTTAACTCGAGTCTTCTCCACAAGTCAACAGCCAAGGGTGCTTCAGCACTTTGCAGAACCAGACCGACGGCCTCCGTCCCACATGGAGTCTGGCCCAGATGCTAGAGGGGTTCAGAAGAAGCAGCAGGCCACTAACCCAGGGCTACTACATCTGCACCTTTGTCCCTCTTCCTAAAATAGAGACCCCCCCATTGAGCGCACTGGGATTCACCTCATCGGGCTGGGTTCTGCCCACAGCCATTGGTATATTCTGGTGATGGTAGATTATGCTATCAATTATTCCTAAATTGTTTTGCTGTGGGCTGCTACCTTCAAAGCCATTGCCCATGAGCTGGTGCTACTACACCATCCTGTAGCGGGTAGCGCTGGTAAATTCAAGCATTGGACGAATAAAAGGAATATACAGTCAAGCCGGAAAGTCTGCACACCCCTTTCACCTTCTCCACGTTTTATTACGTTACAGACCTATACTACAATAGATTGAGTTCATTTTTTGCCTCAAACATCTACACACAATAGCCAATAAACAGGTTTTTAGAAAATTTTATTTTACTGACAAAAATAGGTTATTTAGGGGTTACATATCTGTACACACCCTTAGCCTAATACTTGGTTGCTGCACATTTGGCAGCGATTACAGCTTCAAGGCGTCTTGGGAAAGAAGCTACGAGCTTGGCACACTTGTTTCTGGACATTTTTGCCCATTCCTCTTGGCACATCCTTGCAAGCTCCGTCAGGTTGGATGGGGAGCGTCGGTACACAGCCATTTTCAGCTCTTTCCACAGATGTTCAATTGGATTCAGGTCTGGGTTCTGGCTGGGCCACTCAAGGACATGCACAGACTTTCTCCGAAGCCACTCCTTTGTTCTCTTGGCTGTGTGCTTCGGGTCGTTGTCATGTTGGAAGGTAAACCTTCGCCCCAGTCTGAGGTCCAGAGCGCTCTGGAGCAGGTTTTCTTCAAGGATCTCGGTGTACTTAGCTGCATTCATCTTTCCCTCTATCAGGACTAGTCGCCCCATTCCCGCTGCTGAAAAACATCCCCACATCATGATGCTGCCACCGCCATGCTTCACTGTAGGGATGGTATTAGCCAGGTGATGAGCGGTTCCTGGTTTCCTCCAGACGTGACACTTGGTATTCAGGCCAAAAAGTTCAATTTTGGTTTCATCAGACCAGAGAATCTTGATTCTCATGGTTTGAGAGTCCTCTAGGTGCCTTTTTGGCAAACTCCAAGCGGGCTGTGATGTGCCTTTTACTAAGGAGGGGCTTCCGTCTGGCCACTCTACCATAAAGGCCTGATTGGTGGAGTGCTGCCTGGATGGTTGATCTTCTGAAAGGTTCTCCCATCTCCACAAGGATACGCTGGAGCTCTGTCAGAGTGACCCTCGGGTTCCTGCTCACCTCCCTGGCCAAGGCCCGTCTTCCCCGATTGCTCAGTTTATCGATTGCTAAGTCATCAAGGGTCTGACGTATCAAACAAGCCTTAAACCATCACTCTGCTGCCAGATATGCAGTAGATATGGATGTATCACTTGAAAGGTTGTTTCTCCTGACAAATTTTCCTATTGAACCCTATGGAAACATAAGTCAGGAGAAGAAACCCTTCAAGTTATCCATCCATATCTACTGTATTTCTGGCAGCAGAGTGATGGTTTAAGGCTTGTTTGATACGTCAGACCCTTGATGACTTAGCGCCATTTAGCCAACCATGTGTTCCACACTGTTCCAGTGTAATTTAAAGCTAAATCTAGTCCCACCCACCAATTCCCATAGAGATCCATTCAAATGCAGAGGTTATAGTATCGCTTCTAAGAGTACCTGGAAATAAGATATCAGGCGTCTTTTGATATCCTTTTATACAGTCATGATGGCATCACCTTTTTACCTGTGGAATACCTGTTTACCACAGAAGTTGTTTGAGAGAATGGCAAGAATGTGCAAAGCCGTTATCAAGGCAAAGGGTGGCTACTTTTTAAAATTTGTTTAACCCTTTTTTGGTTTTTGCATAATTTAATTTGTGTTCTCATAGTTTTGATGTCTTTACTATTCCAAAATGTGGAAAACAGTAAAAATAACGGAAAAAAACCTTCTATGAGTAGGTGTGTCCAAACTTTTGACTGGTACTGTATTTTGTTGAGCTTTAGCATAAGTATATGAAATGGCTCTTTTAAAATTTTGAATGGCTTTGTTATGTTGTCTGTAATACATTTCATAGGCAGTATCCTGCAAATTTGATCCTACGGACCATGGAACATATAGACATGGTATAATTATTACAAATGATGCTGAACAGCTTGAGAAGGAGTGATACAATACTAATTTCCCCAACTGCAACACCAAAACTGTGAGCAGATTTAAAGGAGTAACGACTCACCTTGAGAAACATTTAGAAAAAGAGACATCTGTTTTACATTGAGTTGGAAATATGACAGGTTGGGTTTCAATCAGCAGTTGTTCATAACTTTGACTAACAATTAAAAGCAAGACATTGAGAGTTTGGCGAGTTCAGCAATCACTAAAACTCACTTGCCAAATTGAGATTGTGAAGAAAAATGCTTGTGTTTATTTGTAAGTCAATGTTAAGGGCAAATGTTGATTGAATACAGGCCAATGTCTATATATATTTTCTGCAGAGTTCCCATCTTTCCATGTTAATTTAGTAAGACTAGTAGTTCATCAGGAAAGGAAATCTCCCAAGTAAACCTGACTGCAGGATGCAGTAGGGGTGGGGTTGTATGTCGATGGGCGGGGTTTGACATCCAACGTGTGCAAATGCTTAAAAACAACTCCGCCTTTCAAATCTCTGGATTGGACTAGCGGGGATGTTAAAGCTCTTGTAGCCTGTAGTCAGATGCCTCTCAAATCCCCAAGCACTTCTGTAGCTGTTGAATTATTTGCAACAATTTTTTGCCACTTATTTTTTCTCTCCTCCTTAGTTTGGAATTCTCAGTACCTGCAAGCTTGTCTCGTCTCTGTAACATCCACTGTCAATTTGGGAGAGTGAGTAAGGACAAGCCCCTGTCGTATTCTCCAAAACATATTCGGCCAGCTGTTTCTTTTCACATTGCAGTCCTCTAGTTGAACTGTGCAAACATTTCTCTGGAAAACTGTACTTCCGACACAGACAGCTGGCACAGACAGACTGCAAGCACTCAATCAAGACGAGTCAGAAGTGTCTCACTGGTGTGAAGGAAAACCTGTAAACTGACCCCACCCTTATTGTGTGCCACTCTGCAGGGCTGCTTCCGGCCATAGGACAACCAATTAGCAGGATTTGACTAAAGATCATAGGATACACCATTGCACAATCAGCTAGTATTTTAGCCAGATGTGTTGCCTGGCAGCCCTTAAAGCGGTTGACTTGAAAATACAAAATAATTCTGCACCATTTAACATAGCTAGGTAATAGTTAATTCAGAGCTAGAAATGATCGCCGGCAGCAAAGCAGCAGACATCTGTTGGCGCACTGTAGATATCTCACCTGTGGGGTATGTTAGAAGACAGAACACATTATTGGTGCTTATTTTTGTGATTCAGCATCCACGTCACTGTTAAACACTGGAGAGACAAAACAGGTGGTGATCAATCTGTTAAATCTGGTCTTACGCACGCACGCACGCACGCACGCACACCAAACACAGCACAGCTCATTACAGATGAATTTCATTATGGCACCTCTGTAGGCCCCCAGTCCCTTGTCATTGTACTTCATTCACGGACATGTGTCCATGTTACTGAAATGGGCGTTATCAATATTAAGACCGAACACTGGCAACATGATATCATAAGCATACCAAAATAATCAATGCTCTACAATATGCTCATATTAAGCCTGAGATTTTTTCTTGACAAACTATTGGCACACACTAAATATCTACAGGCCAGCTTTCCAACCACAACCCATTATGAATTAATAATATTACCTCTAAAAAAATCTGGCAACTATGATCTATCATGAAGTCTTTCTAGGTTTCTACGTCTAATGGGCCATATATTTAAAACCGCCATATTTTTCTAACATTTTTATGAGCTTTATGAGCATATTTACAAAACAAACACAAAGGCACTAATGTGTATCAAATGTGTACAAATTGAGAGCCTTTTAGCATGTTATTCTTAATCCATATGTGGCTTTGGGACTTCAGACGTGAGACCACAAAATACTGGCAGGAGTGTATGCTGGTAAATGCAGGATATATTGAACGTAAAATGTATCATTACTGATTGTCTGGCGACAATTCCAAGAGATGTTATGCAGGTACGGCAATCATACACAATATTTGCTTTGATTTTCAATTTGTGTAATTTGCTGCTTTATTAGCTAAACTTGTTTGCATTTCCAATACATCATAAAATTTCTTAAAGGTGATCATGGCTGTGTCCGACTCAGACCCCTATCTACTGCGTCCTGTGTACTAGCATACTGTATTGTTTACTGCATACTGTTTAGTATGTGACATGCAGTATGCAAAAAATATCCTCCAGACTATTATCAGCAATAAGGTCTATATAATTTGCACAAGCTACTGCTCCTGCTTGTACAAAAAATTACTGTGATAATAATAGCCCACATTGCAGTTATGCTTTTTAAGGTGGAATCAAATTTAGGCAAACTTGTTTTGCATTATCACTTACTTAGTAGGCTATTTAGCTGAATCCTTAGGAGTTCATGCACGAATCAGCTGTGTAAATAAAGTCATTAGCCAAGGCCTATTCATGCAAATCACATGTGTATTGTGTTTTGTATTCTTTTTAGATATTAATGCAGATCTGTTAGGAGCATTTAAAGGCATATAGCCTCTTTATACTTCAATTAACATTTTAATTGCATTAAAGAAGGCTTTATTCCTTCACTTGATATTTTTATTAAGTTCTGGCAAACATAGATTACACCACTGAATTTTAAAGTACATAATAAGCAATTTAGGTAAAATTAAATAATCACCTTGTCAACGTTGAAGATCCGGCTTACCAAAAGGAACAAAAGTTCCCATCACTACCAGGCTTACTGACATGAGAAACTTGACTGTAACGCCATTTTCTTCAAGCCCCTGCTTACACAATTTGATTGACAGGTCTTTCGACTTAATGAAAATGCAAAGTAGGGATTTCATTTTGAATTAGAATTTTGATAGGGTAGATGCACGTAAATGATAATGTAAACGGAAAAATAGGATTTGATTTATGTCATCCTTGTACCACAAAAACACCACCATGAAATGTTAAATGGCAAATTAAACTATAATTTCCTTTTTGTCATGGACCATAGGATTTGACTAAGAAACTCATATTTCAAATGTGAAGATTTATATAAAAAAATGATAATAATAATTTGAATTGGAATTATGACAGGAACATTTAAACGTTCAAATTGTCAAAGTGCTTACATTAACTTGAAAATGAAAATGCAAGTTATGTCATGATTTTTGCATACATGAAAACGAAATGCAATAAACGAAATGCCATTTCATAAAATCCAGTCATTGAGATATCCAATAGGCCTACGTGAAATCTTTCTTTTTGTCCAGACGCAGAGCGGGCGGGCCTAAAAGACTGAATGTGGGTAACTGACTCTGACTGGCTGGCTGGCTGTTTGATCCTCGATATTGAAAAGCGCATGCGCAAATTTTGAGTGTTGAAAAGCGCATGCGTAAATTTTTGAGTAATTACGGTAAAAAGTTGAAAAGTGCATACGTAAATTTTTGAGTAATTACGGTAAAAAGTTGAAAAGCGCATGCGTATACTTTTTAGTAATTACGGTAAAAAGTTCACTGTCTAACTCCCTGTACCCTTTTACTAGTGTATGGGATTTATTTTGATCAAATTTGTTTTCTTTGAAATGTATTTTATGTGAAGGTTTAAATTCTGATTTAATGACAAATACTTTAATCATGAAATATTGTATTCCTGTTTATGTAGGCCTATTGCTCTACTGCGCAAGGGCAGAGGCGGGAGAAGAGTAAGAAATAAGTTAAGGTTGTTGTTGGTTCCGGGAAAACAGAAAGGATTAAAACCAAGAAGAGATTAAGCTGTCCTTTGTTGTGCTGTGTTTTCCAGTTGTCCAGAGAATAACTAAATGTAGCTATACGGATAGGGTTACGCTACGTAAACTGACTGTATGCTGCTGTGGACAGCCTATATTGAGAGGTAGGCTACGCTGAAAGCAAATGGAGTAAGTTAGGTGGCTAGCTAGCTATCTGTTACAGAAAACATACTGTGAAGCTATTTTGACACAAAATCGAATAGAATTCAAAACTAAGTTATGCAAGTGACAGTGAACCTTGCATAACGTTGGGTTGCTCTTATGAAAGTGGGATTTCCAGCTGGCGAGCTAGCTAATTAGCAAGCTAGCTCACAATGTAGAAATGGAGACTTACATTTTAGCGAGCTGGCCTTGATATTTAAAAAGTAAAAGGTCTTGCTGCATGGTTATATGTTCATGTCGTAAAGACACATGTAGATATTGATCACCGTGCTGCTGGAAACGGAGCTGCGTGATTTTGCCTGGAGCCTACAAATGTTTTGTGAAAATAAATGACACAGAGGATGAATGCGGGTGTGGATATGTGATTACTACGACCAGGGATTTGTGGAATCTAAAAAGACATGTCTAGAAAACATGATGGAGTTTTCCGTGCATACACCGGAAGAAAATCTGAGTGGGTAATAATGTCCCAGTGAGAAAAAGCCAGAATCTAGATGTATAGAGGGGTGGAAATCTTGAAAGACGTTTTGACATAGACAGACTAGGTTAACGTTAGTTCAGGTTTTACACAGATATAACCTACATCCTAGTCAGCTATAGAAAACTTTCATTTTTAAACCAAATGTAGCCGGTTTTTCAGCTGAACACTATAGGCGTTTCACCGACTTTTCAGCACAAAAATGTTTTGTGGGGTTTGTGTCTCTTCAAATTTTTAAAATCATCATACTAATTAATGCATACTGCGTAGCCCTCGCAATTGTATAGAAATTGCGCAAATATGATTTCCCATCATGAATTGAGTTTAACAAACGACCAAAAACCACCGACACACAGTAGCCTAGCCTACGTTGAAAAATAGCCTATATTGAGAAAGCAGTTAACCTAATGAATTTGTTTTATTTCATAGAACTATAGGCATACCAATGTTTTTTCTTTTAAAGACAAGGATGCATTTTGTTTTCGTTTAGTAACCTTTTAATTTATTTAATTGATATTGTTTTTGAGCAAATAAAAAACTTGTGAGAATGCTGTCAATGTGTGCATTCTCTATGTACAGAAAATGTCCAACAGGTCATTAAAACAACTTCAACTCTCCATATAGGCTAACAAAATGGTTAATACATTTATATTTTATGAACTAAACGAATGTGGTATCTTAAAAAAATGCAACGTCAATTTTTATCACAACATATAAACCGGAGTGAACTGGAGCTTGCCCGGAGTGGTAACGTCCTAATAGTGCTCATCTCTCTAATTAAATTATGTCCGCTTCCCCTCCTCGCTTGCTCCTGCTCACATACTTTGAGCATCAGATGCACTCCGTGCCCCCGGTACGCAGGCCAACCTGCATGCTCCAGAACAATATCCGGCGTGCCTTGTCAAATGTTTCCCACTGGCTCCATACAGGCGTCCGGGCTGAGCTAGGCTTGCCTAGTCTTGTTTGCAAGGAACGGGCTATGTTCAAGAACTATGTCAAAGCGCAAGCGCGGAACAGCTCACAACCATGTGACAACAGGAAGTTGTCTCGCAACCTGAATAACAGAGATCCATGTAACTACCGATAATGACCTGCATTTGCTTGGGAAATTGAATGAAAGCGTAACTATCTAAGTCAAATGTTAACTGGAAACAAACACGCTGCCCTGGGTTTGCATCTGATTGCGACGACCTTTGATTTGGAAACAACACGGGTTCCCTGTAACATTACATTGACGCGTGCAAAGTTGAACATCCTACAGCAGAACCCCTTACCTCCCCAATAACGGTCACCTGAAATAATTATTTCACATTTTACAGTGAAATGCCTTCATTAAAGTTTTGTGCAAATCTTTCGTGGATGTTCACTGACTTGCCAGAATTCACCCAGCGGCTCCACGCGGCTGCAGCCTCAGGGTTTCGGGCAGTGGAAGCAGCTTGGTTGTACGAGTCGGACCTACAGGAGCTACAGAAAGCAAAGGAACAGACGGGTCTTGAAGTTGTACTTATAAATACTCCCCCGGGTAAGATATAACAGCTCGAAACACCTTTCCTCATAGACTTGACACGTTGTGTGATAAGGTAACGAACGCTCACTGGCTAACGACGATGATCTATCACGCAATTCCAAAATAAAGTTCAGTATGATAAATTATATTCTGAAAGCTAATGCAACAGTAAGAGTTGTAACGTCATGTGCCCAATTTAATGCGGCATATAGCATGTTAAGATCCATTATTAATTGTTAATTAAGTTACCGACTCAACCACAGAAATGATGAATGGCGAATCAAACTTTTATGATTAAAAAAAAACCTTATAGCCCAGTAGGTTTTAAGGAACGTGAAGGTGCCTACAGTCAAGCCGGAAGGTCTGCACACCCCTTTCACCTTCTCCACGTTTTATTACGTTACAGACATATTCTACAATAGATTGAGTTCATTTTTTGTCTCAAAATTCTACACAAAATAGTGACAAAGTGAAAACAGGTTTTTAGACATTTGTGCTAATTTATTAAAAATCAAAATGTTAAATATATGTACACAAGTGTGCACACCCTTTTATATGACACCCAAAAGTGAGCTGAGGTGCATTTTGTTTCCACTGATACTGCTTGAGATGTTTCTACAACTTAATTGGAGTCCACCTGTGATAAATTCAATTGATTGGACATGATTGGGGATTGCCAACACCTGCCTATATAAAGGTCCCACAGTTGACAGTGTATGTCAGAGCAAACTCCAAGCCATGGGGTCAAAGGAATTATCTGCAGACCTCAGAAACAGGATTGTGTCAAGGCATAGATCTGGAGAAGGGTACGGAAAAATCTGCAGCTTTACAGGTCCCAAAGAGCACAGTGGCCACCATCAATCGTAAATGGAAGAAGTTTGGAACCACCAAGAATCTTCCTAGACCTGGCCGCCCGGCCAAACTGAGCAATCGGGGAAGACGGGCCTTGGCCAGGGAGGTGAGCAGGAACCCGAGGGTCACTCTGACAGAGCTCCAGCGTATCCTTGTGGAGATCGGAGAACCTTTCAGAAGATCAACCATCCAGGCAGCACTCCACCAATCAGGCCTTTATGGTAGAGTGGCCAGACGAAAGCCCCTCCTTAGTAAAAGGCACATCACAGCCCGCTTGGAGTTTGCCAAAAGGCACCTAGAGGACTCTCAAACCATGAGAATCAAGATTCTCTGGTCTGATGAAACCAAAATTGAACTTTTTGGCCTGAATACTAAGCGTCACATCTGGAGGAAACCAGGCACCGCTCATCACCTGGCTAATACCATCCCTACAGTGAAGCATGGCGGTGGCAGCATCATGATGTGGGGATGTTTTTCAGCAGCGGGAACGGGGCGACTAGTCCTGATAGAGAGAAAGATGAATGCAGCTAAGTACACCGAGATCCTTGAAGAAAACCAGCTCCAGAGCGCTCTGGACCTCAGACTGGGGCGAAGGTTTACCTTTCAACATGACAACGACCCGAAGCACACAGCCAAGAGAACAAAGGAGTGGCTTCGGAGAAAGTCTGCATGTCCTTGAGTGGCCCAGCCAGAGCCCAGACCTGAATCCAATTGAACATCTGTGGAAAGAGCTGAAAATGGCTGTGTACCGACGCTCCCCATCCAACCTGATGGAGCTTGTAAGGATATGCCAAGAGCAATGGGCAAAAATGTCCAGAAACAAGTGTGCCAAGCTCGTAGCTTCTTTCCCAAGACGCCTTGAAGCTGTAATCGCTGCCAAAGGTGCAGCAACCAAGTATTAGGCTAAGGGTGTGTACAGATATGTAACCCCTAAATAACCTATTTTTGTCAGTAAAATAAAATTGCATATTTTCTAAACCTGTTTTCACTTTGTCATTATTGGCTATTGTGTGTAGATGTTTGAGGCAAAAAATGAACTCAATCTATTGTAGTATAAGTCTGTAACGTAATAAAACGTGGAGAAGGTGAAAGGGGTGTGCAGACTTTCCGGCTTGACTGTATTTGTATTTTTTTGTTTCGCCTCCAAGTGCTGCTCCTGATGCTACTACTACTGCTAATAATAAATGTACTCTATGAATAAAATATTGTTTAAACTTTTTGATTTTTGAAAACGTTAGTGGTACATTGAACTTAATTAGTTAGTAGGCCTAATTATTTTTTTATTAGCTTAATAGGCAGATGTAGCCTATTTAGCACATGGCATACATTTTTACACATTTTCTTTAACTGAATATTCACTGAAACAATCATATTGTAAATACCTTTGGAGAAAACAGCACTGTCTAGCTGACTGATCTTAAAACGTCAATAGATTAATATGCTTAGGTATTTGTTTTGTTTGGCATTTTTGGATGTTCAGATATATTGCTGAAATGTATAACACTTGATGGTCACTATAGATTGGTTTACATGAAATGTAATAATTGCTGCATAGTCTTACTGTTAACTACCTAATGTTTGTTGTTATGGTTCCTTTCACAGGTGATGTAAAAAATGGCGAGCTGGGACTTGGTGCAGTCCCTGGCAGAGAGACAGACTTCAGACAGGGTTTGGATCTGGCAGTGATGTACGCAAAGGCCCTGGACTGTAGGAGGTAAAGGCATTGTGCCATCATGTGCTGGGTGTGACTAAATGTGGACCCGTGACTCGGGTTACACCGTATGGTGCAGTGGAAGCAAGGCCGCACTGAAACGTGAAGTCTCATATTCAACAAAGGACTGTCTGGCCTTTTCGGTGTTCAGCCCTTGTGCCAAAATCACGCATTCGGGTTTGTGCTACCTGTTGCTTTGGGCAGTTATCAAGGTTGTCCCATGTGACGTACTCCTCCTGTGAGACCAGCTGACTCTAGTACTGAAAGCAGTGCAATGTTAGTACTATCCTTCAGCATTGTGTATCTATGGTACAGTTAGACTCACTTGCTCAGTTATGTTTAAGTTTGGTTTTAGCTGAACTCTGAGAATTTTATACTGGAAGGTTAGATATGTTAGATGCAGCAAAGTGAGTGGGCTGGACGTTTTTCTATACAATAACAATCCTGCCGTGTATGTACACACAAGCACTTATGTTTTGTAACATATGTGGCACTACAGGATCCACTTGATGGCTGGAAGGGTACCTGTGGGGGTGGATCGAGCTACGGTTGCCATGGAGATGGAGGCCACATTTGTTGAAAACCTGAAGCATGCCGCTCATATCCTGTCAAAGGTCACCGAGTCACTGCCTTCAAATTTTTTTCATATTTAATCAAAGTGAATATTTTGCAGCTTTAGTTGTGATTTTTTGATTTATTCATTTTTAGGAAGGGATTCTTGGTTTGATTGAGCCCATAAATACCAGGATAACAGATCCGCGATATTTCTTGGACACCCCACAACAGGGTAAAACCTTGGTGATCAGATTCACTGTTCCTCAGAGTTAAAAAAAAGAGCTTTTTGAACTTTAATTCTACTGAGTTGTACCTTTAGTTGATGTGTGGTCCTCTTACTATCAATGACTCTTGCATTATCCCATTGGGTATTGCCTGATCAATGTAACATTCTGCTGTTATGATATACAGACACTGTATAGATCAGATAATTGTACTTCATGTGGCATGCTTATCCATGAAGATGTGTTTAATCTTTGAGGATTGAACGTGTACATTTCTGCATGACCTTGAAAAGAATTAAGCATTAAGAGTATGTTCCCACAGCTGCTGCAATTGTGCAGAAAGTCAGCCAATCAAACATCATGCTACAGATGGTGAGTGAGAACCATTCTGTTCCATTCCAGACACTGGTTTTCTGAAGTGTGATTATAGTACCCATATGAAAATACACTGTGTGCGCCACTATATTTCTGGCTCTATATGGAAGATTTTGTTCGATACACGTTGCAGATAAATGCACGTGTAGTCAGTATGCTCTAGGGCCAGTTGGTTAAAGCCTTCTGCCTACATTGAGCCCCTGAATTAATTAGCCATTACCACACTTGTCCTGACTTGCATATTGAAAGGTGACCTGAAAAGGCATAAAAGTAATGCTCTTTGTGCTTGCTGACAGGCAGGGGAAATAACTCCACGATTCTCTGAATGCTTCCCCTAAGGAGATTGAGTCATCAGGAGAAGCACTTAATCTTGAAACATCAGGGAAATATGATTAAACATGAACTAAAAAAAACTGAAAAAGTGGAACTATTTAAAAAAATTCAGAACTTGTGTAGAGGCCGAATGAGAGGCACGCTGATATTTAATTCTCCCCCTGCACAGGATCTTTTCCACTGGCAGATAATGGAGGGGAACCTGACACAGAACATCCAGAAGTATTTCACTCTTGTAGGCAAGTGCAGGAAATACAATGGGCAGGCCAAGCTTGTGGGCAATATTGGCCGGGGGGGGGGGGGGGGGGGGGGCAGGGGGGGCATGGGTTTGAGTGGTGGGGGAAAATAGCCAAAGAATTTGGCGCATATTGCCAAGTTTTGCATGGACGAAACCAGGCTCACTGAGAAGAGAGCCCTGCAAGCAGATCCAGGCCCACTCAGAGGAAGCTGAAATTGTCCATGAGAGGTCTTAGCTGTCTGCTGAACTGGCAGTACAAGCGAACTAAGGGCCCTTCTGGGACCTGATTTTTGTTTATTCGTTTTGAAGAGCACGCATGCTTGTGGAAGACTTGATTTAATGTAATGTGAAATGTGGTCCTATGTTTACTCAGATTTTTTATTTTCTTTTGCTGCGGGTGGTCACATGCAGGTCACGTGCAGATTGCACAGGTTCCGGGACGGAATGAGCCAGACAGCCCCGGCGAAGTTAACTATCCTTATCTCTTCAGCCTGCTGGAGAAGCTGGGATACCAGGGATATATTGGCTGTGAATACAAACCCCTGGGTAAGCACTGTCAACGAGTGGCAGAGATGATGAATATTTATTTGGTTGACATCACTTAGAAAACTTTAAGGCTTTAAACAATGTGTAATGTAGCTGCAAGCAGCAATTATGGGGGTCATAAGAGCTGCAATGAAGCCAAAGAATCTAGTCTCTATTATTCCCACTGATTTTATGTTGCTGTTTGACATTATCATTGTGCATCCTTGGGGGAAAAGTATAATTTGGTTTTGAAGTTATGGGAATTTTCCTGTAATATAGCTGTTATGTGGTCAGCTGATGGGCCCTTTTTCTGGTAAGTTCTATAAGCATTGATGTTCATACATGTCCACATTCAGTGGACCCCTAACACAGGTCAGCGTGTTAGGGGTTTCTATAATGCAAAGCAATACAGCACTGCTGGAAGTTACTGTAAAATCAGTCCGAGATCAAATCCTGACCATGCCAGTGCCAACTGTGGCTGGTATAGGGCCACAGGGCGTCACATAATTGGCGTCATAAAAGCGTCACCCTGACCCAGGGTTAGGGGGTTCAGTCGGCAGGGATCCGCATCTCATCGTTCTCCAGCAACCCCTGCTGGTCGATCTGGCGCCTGCAAGTACGCCTGTTAAGGTGCACATGACGCGTCTTCCTCCGACTCAACTCTGCCCAAGCCAAACTGGTTGCAAGAGCTGCGCTGAGATAAGAAGTGAGCTCTTGATATCACATGCTTCGGAGACGAGCGTGTGCACATCTGCGCTCTCCTGAATCGATAGTCAAGGGTCCAGTGTAGGAGAAATGGGGGGGGGAAAGCACAAAGAAAAACAGGACAATATTAGATAACACAGTGTAAGTTTGTATGCTTGCCATTATAAGAAGCATGTATTCTGCCAAGTGCTAAAGGTCTCTGACAAGTACTTTGGTGTACGATCCAGTGAGTACAGATAAATGACCTCAGGGCATGGTTATGTAAAGTGTGGTACTATATTCTGATCCTAGCTATCTGGTAACAAAAAGTAATGCAAACTTTAGTTTAATACAACCATTTGTATGTTTATTTTACTTATTTTGAGGCTGACAGATTGGTTGTAAGGTTTTGTCAAATGTCCAGAATGAGACTGAACATTTACAGTGTCACCCCTACAAACAGACTCAATCTGTCCATAAAAGCTTTATGCATATGTGGTTCCCTTGAAATATAATTAGAATTAAGACGAGCAAGTTAACATGCAACATACTATATCCTTTTGCCATACCTGCTCATGAGGAATATCATCTGAAACCTGTGCGATTATATGCCTTGATTGATTATGTATGGAGTTCAGTGTGGGTCCTATATTTGTAATGGAATTCAAACTAAACACATAGGAACATGCTTAACTTTCTAAAACCAAAAGTAGTGATATGCAGAGCCGCACATCATTTCCAGAGGACACCGTGTCACCTCAGATATCCCCTTTCGTCTACAATAGATTAGTAACCAGAGAATTGTTACGTAATGTTTTAGGCATTTCTAATCTCTAATAAGCTTGAAAACATGTTGACTTAACTTTTCAGTAAATCATTTTTGCAGTGTAATAGACATTTACGGTTTAGTATTTGAATTTAAATTTCAAAGGAAGTATTCAGTGTGTAATTGAAATAGCAAAGCCGCATATCAATACACAACACGACGGCCGAACAGTCAAATTACTTTTCATCGAAGATATGAAGTCACCGTCAGGAATTTGATTTATTTGTTTGGCAAGTGCTGGTTGGAGAAATGTGTGTTTATAGCAATATTAGAGTCTAATTGATAGACAAGTGGCTGGAGCATTGCCTCAAATTAATGGTGAATGAGTCGGGGGTCACTGTAACCTGAAGCTGTTTTGATGTAAAACGTCTACGGGATAAATCTCTTAGAAAGGGAAGAAACCACAGAATCAAACAATCTAAAAACATGAGGCGACTAGTCAATAGAGAGTCAGAGTTGAAGGGATCACAGCACGTAATTAAGCCTGCTCCGAAGTCACATTTACATATTTAATATTTGAAGTTCCTGGGCAGAGACACAGTGCCCCAAGTGTATTTAATAAGCCTTCAAGTGGACATAGGCGCGATTCATTAAAAGGGAATAATTTGTTTCTGGATAACGGCCCCCATTTAACCCAGTAGTGCTGTGGGACGGCCTTAAGGTACAGAGAGTCCAGAGACAATGTGGGTTTGGTTATATTGAAAATAAATAAAAACTTAAATGCCCACAGCCTCTAACTATCAAAGGCATTCATTGAGATTCATTCACTGCCTTATTGCTTTGGTTCCATCTGCATTTCCCGTCGAAGTGTCATCAGCGGCGGATAATTTAATTCAAGGATGCATAGGGGGGGCAGATAGCGAGAAGTTAGGAAAGATGACTAGAGGCTATAGGGATAGAGCTTAACAAAGGCAATTGTTACGTAGACCCTGGCATGGCATGGCGGCTACATCCCCAGGGGTCAAAATGTGAACACTGGTATTCTGGACTGCCGGACTAACAGAATTAAAGCATTGGGACGGAGAGTCAAACAATTGTGCACTTTTATACCCTACCTGGTTTGCATTAAGGTACTAAACACAGAAGTGCACTGTAAAGTGTTTATTGCTGCTGTTTGTTTAATGAGTGGATGTTCATGCCAGAGTTTAAAATGTGTTGTGTTTTGCCTTCAGGTAGCACAGATGCTGGCTTAGGTTGGGTGAGAGAGTACTGGAAGAGCCACAGATGAAAGCAACTGGGACCGCCTCCTCTGGGCTCTGAAGACTAAAAGGGAGCCTTTTATAATAACAGAAAAACCCACTTCAAATACTAATAGCTAATGAATCTGTGTAGTTCGGTGATTTGTGCTTTGGACGTTAAACTGATCTGAATGCCAGGAAAATGTCAATCTGAAACTTCAGTTGAACTACGGGAAAACTTGACCCTACAAGGAAAAAAAAAAAAAGCTTCAAATCAGCAATGCGATGTTTTTCAAATTACTTTTAAAAAGGCCTCCCGGCTCATTGTTATGGGAAAGATAACATGGAAAAACAGGCAGCAGTCATTCAAAGGGAGATGCGACCCCATCTCAGAAAATTAAACGCCAGAAATTGATTTAACAGGACTGTGTCATGTCTACGTGCCAGCAGTGCATTGGATTGTGAGGTCTGCTGCATCAAATACACCACAGCCTCTAGCTGCCTTTTCCATCAAGGCCTTGTAAACAGCCAGTAACGTCTGAACCCACCCAGTAGTAGTTGAAGCCATTTAAAGTTCTGTCGTACTCTCTTGTAAAACAAGATAACATATTTCAAGTGCTTCCTGTCAGACGGAATAAAATGTGCCTAAAGGTTTCCCTGTATTGGATTTATTTTGAAAATAAATTGTGTGCGTGGACATGTCCAGGAAACAAGAAACCAAAGGCAGCATGTGAGCAGAATGTATCCCTTCATGCATTAGAGGCCCTGATTTAGTTTTTATTTGTTTCTATTCATATGATTTGATTTCATTGTTTCTTCGGTAAATTCTTGATTTGATTGAATCGTTTCTTTTGGTTTCTTTCCAGAGTGTCATCTGAAATTGAGATTGTCGGTTGCCCCCCAGTGAATGCATGTTAAATGTTTCTGAATAATAAGAACTGTGGCCCACTCTTATTAACCTGTGAAGAAATACCCCTATCGGTTTTATGAAGTTATTATGAAATGAAAGCGGCAAAACAAATACTGCAAATAACAATTCTCAAAACAAGTAGACACTGCCATTTTACATTATTCAACATTACCCTGCTGCTCCAACTGGTTCGGTGTTGGTAGTACCCTTGATTTCTCAGACCTACAAGATTCCACAGCATACTTTAAAAAAAAAAAACTTTAAAAAAAATATAAAACACACTTTACATTGTCTGAAATGTTTAATGCTGCATTTTATACTTACAATAGGATTTTAATTTTATATACATAATGTACATATAGAACAGCTTCAGACACATGTAAATCACTCAAATTATATTACCTTTTCAACACACCTTTGAATTACTAAGCATCTTGCATTTAAGTACATTAATAATTAGATTGTATTAAATACCCAGTGTTCTTAACTTACAAAAAGAAAAAGCTGCAAAAGGTACATTGTCTCGCACACAAGTTGATGATTAAAACTCCTTGCCTTTGTCCCTTTTAAATAGGGGCCCTGACCATAAATTATTTGGTTTCCTTCAAGATAAACAAATGCGTACTATTAAGGCTGTGTATGAGTTACTCAGTATTGTGATGATATCTCAACTTAACTTGTATGCTTTCTTGCGTGTGTGTGTGTGTGTGTGTGTGTGTGTGTTGCCAGTGCAGTGATACACTTACGGGGACAAATGAAACCGGTTCCGCATAAGCACAGGCCTTGTTTTTGCCCCTTCATCTCCTGCAGAATGCTAAATGCTGGCACCCAGCTATGCCCTCAACTGTGGCGGAATTAATAGGCAGTTTAATTGGATTTTCAAGGATTCCTCTTCAAGGTCAACATAATAGTGCCATTCCCATCACATTGTTAAAGGGAGAAAGAAAGAAAAAAACAGGCACTTCTGGGATGCAGACATGGCAGTGGGGATATTAGGGAGCCCATTTGACATGGTGAAAGTGAAAAATTAATCGCCCAGCACTGAGGGCTGCATTGGCAGCGAGCGTTCACGTTTGTGGCGAACGGCGCGATCCAGGTATAACCGAGATAACGCCGCGATCGGCGTTTGACGGCGTTACGTGTCGCGACGCTCCCCTCTCCGCGACAAAGCGCTTGACATTGGCTGAGGCAAGCCAGTGACGCGCCTGGCCCGGAACGTTGGGCCCTCCTCCGTGTAGCCGCACTCTTATCCATTCCTAACCTGTGGTCGCACATGCGAGAGAAACGGAGCTGACAATCAACTAGGCAGTCAGATGTGCATGGTTAATGACATCCAGGTTGAAGCGCGGTCTCCTGTGGCTTTCTTTTAAATGCTTGATGAAAGGACGGGGCTTCCAAATCTCAGCGGCCCAAGGTGTCTTTCCCCCCCTTTAGGAATTATGTGATCGCCCACTGGATGTGAAGAAGGACAACACCCCTTATAAAATGCCCGCCCTCTTCAGATAAAAAGCGTGTGCATTTAAAGACTCATTTGCATAACTGACAAGTTTTGTGTGACTGTGTTGCCTGGTATCAATGCTCGGTTCAGGTATGAAGCTCCTTCAGTATAATCCTTCTTTCTGAGGTAGTGTTCACCTAAGCCTCAATCTGTTTTTAAAGTGCCCTCTGTTAAGGGAATACTCTTCTTTTTGTTGTAAGAGTTCAGACATGACTGTCAAAACCTCCCAGTACTGGCAGACGTGCGTCTTGCATTCAGAGTTCTTTAACTCTGGGTGGAGGGAACTTTCCAGGAAAACTGGTTTGAATTTTCCACATTCTGTTTACCAATGCCTCTTCAGTCAGCAATAATAGCTTGAATAATACTCAAATGGTCATCGCAAAGGAAATCCCGATTACTACAAACTCATGGGTATCCTTTGAAATCCACTCCTTGTGCTAAGCGATTATTGTTTTGGCACCATCTAAGGACAACATTTTCCAGTGTTGGTCAATTGCTAGCAAAAACAGCCCCTGACCCGGGTGAAAACTATACAGTCTCTTCAGTGACACGACTGGTCCTACTTTTGCATCTTAGCAAACATTAGCCCAATGCCACCAATAGAGGAAAGAAACCACTTGCACACAAAGCACACACATTCGCAGAGACAGACACGTAGGCACGCATGCGCAGGCTTATTTAGGGTCCGTGCTCAGTCCCTAGAGCAGACCGGTCCATAGGTTGAAACAAGCCGTGTTGATGACAGACTCCAGGTGGTGGTACATGGACACCAACTGTGGCGGCGGGCTGTTGCTAGGCTGCGGTTGGGACGGCAGCGGCTCTCGGAAAACAACCTTGAGGCTCTGGAATGAGACGGCGCGTCAGAATAAAAATCAGTTTGCAGGAAATAAAAAATAAAACCTGACAGCACGTCAATGTGTAACAAAACAAACCCTTGGTTTTCATTTGGCAACGATTAGACAGAAAAAGGAGTTTCTAGGTAGAAAGGAGTTACTTGTCAGGCATTTGTCAAGAGACTGGATGTCACACAGATTCATACAATTGGGAATTAACACAACTGCTCACCGTTTTCCCTGCCTGGGCATCAAGGAAGACTAGAACAAAGCAGTCTATGAATTTCTGGTTCAGGACAGCCTAGAAAAACAGAGATGGTAAAATATAAATGCCTAGCAACAGGGGCTTTTGCTCAAAGTAATTTAACAACTCTTACCCTCCCGCACCCTTGCTTTTTAAAAGTAAAACTAAATGCTGATTAACTGCAAATTATGCAGAACACTTGCAGAGCCATTCATGTTAGAATGCCTCCCTGCAGTATCTTTCACACACGAAAGGCTTCGTTTGCAATTTTGTGCCTAGAGAAAAGACAGAAGAGCTGCAAAAAGGGCAGAGAAAAACGTCGCTAACTCTGGCAATCTGCAAAAGGGTCAGATCCTTTTTCCATCTGAAATGTCTCTCAAATTTCTCCAATTGCTCAGTTAAGTGGAAAATAACAGCAAGACATTTTGAAAAGCCCACAATTACAAGATTTGAAGAACCTCTCAAGAATGGCTTCATCTCACCTTGCCTTTCAGTCACAAATGTTTCGAATTTTCACAGTAACTTGTCCGAAAGATTTAAATTTTTCGTTTATAGCTACCTTACATTATTATCTTGATAGCAGCTATTCTTGATAGATAAAAGACCAGGATGACTTGGTGGCCATTTGAGCCGGTCACTTTTTTAATTTCAGGAAATTCAGATAAAATTGGTAGTTCATTTTTCCATACACTTTATTTTCAGTGGCATGACTAACATCCCTCAGCTGTGCTGTGCTGAGCTGTGCACATCTAGCTCAGCTTCCAAAAACATCCAACCCTGCGTAAACCAGATGTGGACACCGCACAATTCCTTTTTACCCTGGCTGAATTAGTTAACTGGCTGTATTCCAAAGCTGTTCAATCTTAGATTAGATGAGCAAAGGACACCTAGAGTCTTTAGCATTCAAGACATTCAATGAATTTAGTAATAATTTCAGATTATGAAAATGATTGGGTTAATTAGGTAAGAGCAGAACATAATGCTCTACGTTGGCACTATACTGTAATCTACAGTTTAGTATGGAAGCATATCCGCGCCAAAATTCAAATGAAAATGCAAATCGCCGATTGCATTTCGTTTACATTCGATGTGCGCAAAAACCATGACATAATTCAAATGAAAATGCAAAAGGTCACTTTGCATTTTCATTTTCAAGTTAATGTACGCACTTTTTCTGACAATTTGAAAATGTTAATGCAAATCCATTATACATTTCATTTTCATCGCTCTCTACGACACAACCCTGCCATAATTTAAATGAAAATGAAAAACCGCATTTGAATTAGCAATTTCTTATTGTAATCGCATGATCCATGACAAAAAGGAAATGATAATTCAATTCGCATTTAACATTACATGTTCATGCTTTTGCGGCACAAGAGTGACATAATTCAAATGCAATCCGTTTGCATTTTCATTTCCGAAAAGACCCTGCCAAAAATCCATTTCGAAATGGAAAACTGTCAAAAGTCCATTTCGAAATGGCAAACTGTCAAAGCTGCCCATCAAGGCGGGGCCTCGAAGAAAGGGGCGTTACAGGGGACTGTTCAAACCACTGAACATAATGGTTGTCTGTGATTTCGGTCGTCAGGCAGTTACCAGGCTAGATAGCGACATTTCCTTGTTCTCTGTGTTTGGGGATTATAGGCGAAATGATCGGAATTAAAAAGGAAACGAGGTAGCCTAAAAGTTACGACTAGCCATAGCCAGCCCAATGTTAACTAAATTAATTTCACAATTTAGCCTGCTTTCGTTAATCTGGTGTGGAAACTAGCCGATAGCCTAATGTTACGGGTTTCCGTGACAAAACCAGGCTATGCCTGAAAACATGTGCTACCCTTTTCACCGTGGGCATTTCCATCACGATTTCTATTAATAATTGTTTTCTTTTAGATAGCCTTACCCTTAGGCTATGTGCAGAGCAAAGCAAAGGTAACGTAGTCCACAGAAAGCCTGAGACAGCGATCTGTAACGTTACGTGACACAGCTTGAGCCTGCTACACAACCCTGTCATAATTTAAATGAAAATGAAAAACCGCATTTGAATTAGCAACTTCTTATTGTAATCGCATGATCCATGACAAAAAGGAAATGATAATTAAATTCGCCATTTAACATTACATGTTCATGCTTTTGCGGCACAAGAGTGACATCATTCAAATGCAATGGCATTACATCCGTTTGCATTTTCATTTCGGCTTTCAGTGGACTACGTTTCCTTTGCTCTGCACATAGCCTAAGGGTAAGGCTATCTAAAAGAAAACAATAATGAATAGAAATCGTGATGGAAATGCCCACGGTGAAAAGGGTAGCACATTTTTTCAGGCATAGCCTGGTTTTGGCCACGGAAACCCGTAACATTAGGCTATCGGCTAGTTTCCACACCAGATTAACGAAAGCAGGCTAAATTGTGAAATTAATTTAGTTAACATTGGGCTGGCTATGGCTAGTCGTAACTTTTAGGCTACCTCGTTTCCTTTTTAATTCCGATCATTTCGCCTATAATCCCCAAACACAGAGAACAAGGAAATGTCGCTATCTAGCCTGGTAACTGCCTGACGACCGAAATCACAGACAACCATTATGTTCAGTGGGTTGAACAGTCCCCTGTAACGCCCCTTTCTTCGAGGCCCCGCCTTGATGGGCAGCTTTGACAGTTTGCCATTTCGAAATGGACTTTTGACAGTTTTCCATTTCGAAATGGATTTTTGGCAGGGTCTTTTCGGAAATGAAAATGCAAACGGATTGCATTTGAATTATGTCACTCTTGTGCCGCTAAAGCATGAACATGTAATGTTAAATGCGAATTGAATTATCATTTCCTTTTTGTCATGGATCATGCGATTACAATAAGAAATTGCTAATTCAAATGCGGTTTTTCATTTTCATTTAAATTATGGCAGGGTTGTGTCGTAGAGAGCGATGAAAATTAAATGTATAATGGATTTGCATTAACATTTTCAAATTGTCAGAAAAAGTGCGTACATTAACTTGAAAATGAAAATGCAAAGTGACCTTTTGCATTTTCATTTGAATTATGTCATGGTTTTTGCGCACATCGAATGTAAACGAAATGCAATCGGCGATTTGCATTTTCATTTGAATTTTGGCGCGGATATGCTTCCATAGTTTAGAGGGGGACGTGTGTATGCTTGTCTTTCAGGTACTGGGATGGTGAGTATGTCGTCCACCAAGCTATGGTTTGGCAGACCATACACCATACAGCGCCAAGAGGTTTTCCCACAGAAATGACCATAATGGCCACAGACTCGGTCCTTACAAGCATTTACTTTTGTGATGTATGACCTCATTTAAAAGGCTCAAATTCAGGCAGCCAAACAAAAAGCCCAAAATTGTGTCATTTAGGGTTTCTTCCTTGTCTTCTTTTTATTCTTATTCATCATCTGCTTCCCCTCCTTAATTTTCCACCTGCCATTATCAATTGTCCCTACTGGTCAATATCTAACCAAAAACAACACATTTCAACAAATCAGATTCGTTTATATTTCACAGAAACCAATTGCAGGACACAGACAAAAACGTATGTTATTTCTTACATAAACTGATGTGCACATGTGATGCTATTTCAGCTAATAGAACATGTTAAATAAATTGTATATGCTTGTTTGTGGATAAATAATCATTAAAGCAGCTGACTAGAGAGCTTGCTAGTTTACAGTTTCACCAGGGAAAATAAAATAATTATTCCTGTAGCTCACCCAAATGAACTAATGAAGTGTAGCTAGCTAGTCTGCCATATGCCATCATTTGATGGATGGCTACATATCTAGCAGTGCTAGGTTTCCAGTGACAGAATGGCTGTTGGATGAATGTTAGACGGAGCACTACATAAGGTACATCTGGCTAGCACACAGCTCTCAAATTCCACTCTTAAGGATCAATCTCCTGCACAATTTGCCTAGGTCAGAATATCACACATTTTAATGAAAGCCACCCATGCTGGGTTTGACTTTTTTCATATCAAACACCTTTTCGTTAATATATTATACAGAATGGGGAAAAACTGATAACAACTCTAGTACAACTAATTTGCTTAGCACACCCAATTCCCCTACAAAGCTGTTAAGTTATTTCTGGGTTTTCTACAACTGAATGGGAATAAACTTTTAACTGGAGCGGCAGTGGCCTAACAGTGACCTGAACCACTGACCTTCTGCCGTTGGACTCTGTATAACATGCTGAGTCCGGGCTCTTACCAGATACTGGATCCCGCTGTCATCCACAAAGTGTCGGCAGCTCTGAGGAAACCGTGACAACAGCACCTTGATCAGACTCTGGTACCAGCCAGGGCTCATGGTCAGGAAGCAATCCTGCAAAGAGAGGGACAGAGGAGGGCTTTAATGAGAAAGCTTTTGGACCAATCAAAAGCTGAGGACAGGCATACATATCGCCAGACGAATGGGCGGACCAGTCTGTGAGTTGAATAAAGACACAACGCCCAACTCTTCGCAGTACGTGAATTTATTGGCCAATCACATGCTGCTGTCGAAAACCAATGGCGTTCATATGCCCGTCAGTGAGCTGACCCAGGTAGGAGATCCAAGGACGGACAATGACCCCGTTTACATGCACACCATATTACAAATAACGATCCTTATTCTGGCCATGGTCATATTCTGATTACGTTTACATGCGAATAACCCAAAAAGAGTAACACAATCTTATTGCTGTATACATGGTTAACTGAATATTCAGTTTACATTGATTGGACAGCGTTAAAGGATGGCGTCCTAGTATATTCTAACATGTGCATTAAGTGTGGTGTGAACCGCTAATCTTAGAATTAGGGCTATCAGTGTTAACGCATTATGTCGCGCAAATAATATTTAAAGATTAACGCGTGGATCATGTTACATTTCTAAAACTCAATTACATTTTTAAAATTTACGCGATCTCCATAAGTGCAGTTCTATGACCAGATTTCCTTATCTTTAACAATTGTACTGTAATTAATAACTGTAATTGAATCGCACGGGTTAACACAGTCATGATGACAGCCCTACTTAAAATACATTACTTACAGGGTCTTCAACCCGTGTCTGCTTTGGGCTGTGGTTCGACTGGACTCAGCATATTTAATTTTGTCTGCCGCAACCTTACATACAGTTGTGTTCAAATAAATAGCAGTGTGTTAAAAAAAGTGAATAAAGTGCAAATATTTTTTAATAGCTTTTGGTTCCATATTTCAAATGTAGTGGAAACATTACACATTCAATTCCAAATCAAAGCATTAACAAATTTTATCAATTCTTTTACTATTTTATTATTCTTTTACAGGAAGCAAAGAAAAGGAATATTAATCTGTTCCAAAAAATAGCAGTGTCGACATTTTTCTCTTCAAACTCAAACACTTACTGTATAAACTGAAGAAATTTTTCAAGATTTAACTTCACTTTAAATTACTGAACTAATATTTAGTTGCATAACCATTGTTTTTGATAACTGCTGCACATCTGCGTTGCATCGAGTCAACCAACTTCTGGCACCTAGAAACAGGTATTTCAGCCCAGGATGAACGAACTACATTCCACAGTTCCTGTGAATTCTTGGGTTTAGCTTCAGAAACTGCATTTTTAATGTCACCCCACAAGTTTTCAATGGGGTTGAGGTCGGGGGATTGAGCTGGCCATTCCATTACCTCAATCCTTTTTGTCTGTTGCTCGCTTACTCGTGTGTTTAGGGTCGTTGTCTTGTTGAAACACCCATTTCAGGGGCATTTCCTCTTTGGCATACAGCAACATAATCTCTTCAAGTATTTTGATGTATTCAAACTGATCCATGATCCCTGGTATATGATAAATAGGCCCAACACCGTAGTATGAAAAACATCCCCATACCATGATTTTTGCGCCACCATGCTTCACTGTCTTCACAGTGTACTGTGGCTTGAATTCAGTACCCGGGGGTCGTCTGACGTACTGTCGACGACCACTAGACCCGAAAAGAACAATTTTACTCTCATCAGTCCACAGAATGTTACGCCATTTCTCTTTGGGCCAATCGATGTGTTCCTTGGCTAATTTTAACCAATTCTGCACATGCCGTTTTTTCAACAATGGTGCTTTACGGGGGCTTCTTGCTTAGCTTCGATCAAACGTCTTCTGACTGTAACAGCACTTACAGGTAATTTTAGATCATCTTTGATCTTTCTGGAGGTGATGATTGGCTGAATCTTTGCCATTCTGACTATTCTTCGATCCGTTTTAACAGTAGTTGCTCGTTTTCTTCCGCATGTTTCGGGTTTTTGTTGCCATTTTATAGCATTTGAGATCATTTTAGCTGAGCATCCTATAATTTGCTGCACTTCTTTATACGCTTTCCCCTCTCCAATCAACTTTTTAATCAAATTACGTTGTTCCTCCGAACAATGTTTGGAACGGCCCACTTTACTTAGCAATTCAGAAGGTAATATATTTTATAACAATGTGTGAAACATTTGCTTCCCTTCTTCCTTAATAAAGGACAATGAATGAATTCTCTAATTAAACGCCACACTGCTATTATTTTGAACACGCCCCTTTCAATGAATGAGTCAATTACTCAGAACAAGCAGCGTGCATGTCATGACAGTTGGGTCTGTTGTTTTTCTATTACACTACTACATCTACAAGTAAATGATTTGCCATGCAGAAATATCACTACTACTAATAACAGTGGTTCATCAGGTTACTGATGTTGTACTGCTATTTTTTTGACCACAACTGTAATTCACTAATTGGATGTTTTCTGTCGTCCATGCATTGCACAATTAATTATTTGAATAGAGAAATTAACACTTCTGTCTCCTCACCGGTTCAGAAGTGAGGGCATCGTGCTCGGCGCGACATTTTTACAGTAAACCAGCCGGCTGAATTCAGCACCCAAGACATAAGTTCTTTACATGGTTTTCATTTTCGGATTATTATCGTCATACGCAACCTATGTTATTTGGATTTAGCATATATAATAAGGGCTTAACCAGGTTGTGCTGTTCGGAATAAGGCGTTTATGTGCACTATCGTAACCGGACTACTCGAGTATTCCGAATAGCATAGGAATAATGATGTGCATGTTCATTGAGAAATATTTTCATTGTTATGAAATATCCACAAGAAGCTCTAATCAACAAATCCCAGATAAAAATAAGTTTTTTTATTTTTTAATTTCCTGTATACATCACAATAAATTGCCCAAACATGAAAAATATAGTCCTGGCTTGGAAAATTCCCACATTGCATATAGGCAGTATATACTATATGCAATACATACCTTTCATACCCTTTCATGGTAAATTGAGGACAACTGACAACAGAACTGTGGTGCAGTCTACTTCACTGACAGAGACAAACATGACTGTCCTTACTGCGGAAGAGGAAGCCACAATACCATTCACCCTGTGGTTTATAGAAGGAATGTGCTTATAGAAACGAAGACATGTTCTTATGCATTGGGCGGATTGGGCGGATTGGCGGGGGGGGGGGGGGGCGGGGGGGGGGGGGGGGGGTCGGTGGCAGACATTTATGTTCTTGCAGCGAATGATTAAATGGGACACCCAGAGGCTTGGTAAGGATTTAGGCCCCTGTAGCCACAGGGATTGAAAGGAGAGGTTTGTCAATATTGTGCCAGGCAGGTATGAGAATACCAATTTCGAACGACACACAAGCCCAACGTCAAATATGACGCGGATACATTTTACGGCTTAACCGGCTCCCGCGTCTAATGCCGAAATCCCCTGTCCACCGTCCTCGGGTCTCCACGTTGCAGGCTTGTTTGGAGGGCGAACACGTAACGTGCATTTCTTCCTCAATTCAGACAGGGTGAAATGCTCTTTGAGAAGACTTCTGGGCCATTTAGCTGTCAATACTTAAACATAAAACCAGTGGTGTGCATCGAGAGGCATACCCTTAGGTTTAGAGGGAGCCGGTAATGCTGATGCTATTCATCTACAGATAACTGCTCTCGATCCTTTTGTGGCACATATATAATTCAATTGCACAATGATGGGGTGATGAAGGGCATCCCTGATTGCCTTCTCTGAAGAGTGGGGAGAAAAAATAAAAACAGAACTCTACGCTTGGCGCATCCTCTTAACTCAGAGTGCATTAGTCCTGCACAAAATCTCTACCAATGGTAGTTTGGATAATGCTTCAAGGAAGCATTCGACATAATCACAGAAACCTCAACAATTACTGTATTTGCTCAAGAGTATAATCCAGAATAATTGCAGTATAAATGAGTATAATCCTGAAAAATTGCACCAAGAGCCTTTTTTGACAAAG
Organism: Synaphobranchus kaupii; assembly: GCA_029718625.1. Lineage (NCBI taxonomy): Eukaryota > Metazoa > Chordata > Actinopteri > Anguilliformes > Synaphobranchidae > Synaphobranchus > Synaphobranchus kaupii. The sequence goes on from CM056377.1 coordinate 51,227,050, forward strand.
CCAATGGAAATTTTTACATTGGGAAACAGACGATTATGGTAAACATGCATGCTTATTTCAAAGAGCATCCCATTTGAGAGTGCGAAAGAGTGTGTGTTTGCGCACAAGAATTAATTTGAAAGACCCATTTGAACCGTTTACTCTGTGCTGCACTGCCTACTCAATGGAATTATGACTAATTCTGCACGTGGAACAGTGATCTTTTTAACCAAAATGCTTCCAATTTAACAGCGAGAACATTTTTGATTGTCATGCGTTTTTGTTTTTCCCCCTCGGTTTTTGCTTCCTGTTTTGCCTGGGTAAAAATGTATATATAATGTTAATGGCCTGTATGAGGTTATACATCTTTACATTTACATTGTGAATTGGGTAATTCACATTGCCGCAGTTAACCGTCGCGTTCTGTAAGGGTGGGGAAGCAACAGGCAAAGGCCTTACCAGCTGGGGGTCGATCTCCCCGATGGACCGGCTCTGCACCGCGTTGAGCAGCTCCTCCAGCTCGGCGAAGGACAGCTTGCTCAGCTTGAGCTTGTCTAGAGCCAGGTGCTCGCCGTGGAAGAGGCGCCTCCACAGGTTGTCGCGGCGGCAGTGCCCCATGGCCTGCTGCACGCTGGTCTGGATCTGCCTCCGGGCGGAGCTCACCTCCGAGTTGAGCAGCGGGAAGAGGGGCGAGGTGTAAAAGAGAGCCGGGGCCTGGGCGTCCGGGGGGTAGAACTCGCTGCCCTCGCTGGCCGCCGCCTCCTCCCACAGGTCTTCCGCCTCCCGGGGCCCGCCCGGCTCCGCCCTCTCCTGCGGGGCCTTGCCCCCCAGGTCGCTGGGCTCCCGGTGGATCGGCGGGAGCTTCTTGAAGCGCCGCATGTCGGCCGTCAGCCGAGGGAAGAGCTCGCGCTGGCTGGTCATGATGACGTAGTAGTGCAGCCTTCAGGAAGGAAGGAAGCGGGAGGAAGGGAGAGAGAGAAAAGACAGAGAGAAAAAGAGAGAGAGGGAGAGAGAGAGAGAGAAAGAGAGAGGGGAGACCCTCTTCATGAACCCTTCACTGACCACAAGCCCCTCATATTGATCATGAAAAGATGCAGACGTATACACTAATGCAGTTTGCATAGACCGCAATAGTTTTTCATATTAGAGGTGTAATGAGACTTTGCAAGTCCTCAGGGAGATAAGATCAGCGCTGAGAGCACTAAACCAATCCTTCCATCTGCGATAATGGCTGTTAAGTGAATTGGAACAATCCTTCTACCTAAAAGTCTTTACCTCAGCAGGTATCTCTCCCCCTCAGACTGCTCCTCGAAAGGAGCCGCATTATGGCACACCAGCAGTGACACGTCAAAGTCGTCATGGTGACGCAGGCCCTCCAAGTCCTTATAGGAGCCAGAGCTGAAGAGAGACAATCAGCATTAACCAGTCCAGGGAAAAAGCCCTACGTCACGACCAGTACAGTCCTTTCCAGAAATCCCTGTGAAAACAAGCGCCTTACCTGTTCCAGAGAGCCACCAATGCATATTCATGCAAGTCTGCGCTTGGCGCCCCCTTCTTGTTGTCTGTGGTCACTGCAGCCTTGGACATACGCAGGGGCTTCATCTTGTAGGTGCCGGCGTGGTCGGTGATGTAGTTGTAAAGCTGGTGAGCCGTGATCATCCCCGTGGAGACAGAATAGTTTCCTGTTGGATAAGCATGTAAAGTATTATACAGGTGAAAGCACTGTTGAACTTTCCTACCTTCATAACCGTTTTCATGTATTCATACATGTAGTACCGCAATGATTCAAAATGGTTAAGCAAAGCTGTCAAGCGTGCGAGTTCTAAATTTCATTGACTCATAAATATGAACACTTACAATGACTCGTAGCAGATATGCAAACACTAATATTGAAACTTTTTTTAAAATACATTTTTTAAATGTGAAGTTTTATTGTGTGTACCACAATTGTTATTTTGATTTTGGATGTTTCTTTTCAATAAACTTTATTTATAGTAGAAGTAGTAGATGGAAGGACCTTTTTGTACATTTTGAATCAGTAATTGTGCTTCCATTGTGCCACCCACACATGTTGTAGAATGTTGCAACATTCTAATTTTATACCCTTCAGCCCACACAGTACTACAGGAGAGAACTAATGCTGATCACCAGGTGTGTCTCTCACTCACTTAACTAGTAGCCTGTGAGTGCTTTTGCACACTTGGCATGAGCTGCTGAAGCTGATAACCTGAGAAAGGCTTGGCAATGATTAACCAATGACGTGGCCGGAGTGTGAACATGTGACTATAGGGGCTCAGACCTATAGCACTCTTGATGAGTGCCTTTACGGGCTAAGCCACTTGTGGTTACAAGGTGAACAGAACTTTATTTATTTTTATTCCGTGCTTTTAAGTTCATATTTTTATATTTATACAAGAGCAGCTGTACCAATGAATACTGAATTAAAAACCACGATGAATCTCTGTCTATTGACATTGGTCTTCCCTATATTGACAAAGGCATCGATCTACAGCAAACCACCTCACTCCCTACAAGTAGGTAGAACGTACGGTAGCAACCGATAATCCATCCCATAATTCTGCTTCAGAGGGCCTGCTCGGTAAGTTCCGCCGGACTCACCCTGGAAGACGTGGTTGCGGCCGAACTTGGGGATGTCCGGGTGATGGGCGATGAAGTCCTCCAGGAAGCTGGTGAGCTGGTAGCCCTGGCGCAGGGTCATGTGACAGCCCAGCAGGTACTGGTGCACCACTCGCAGGTGGAAGTCGTAGCTGAAGGAGTGCACGTGCATCAGGTCCCGCACCTTGTCGCACTCCTCCGTAAAGAGCATGGACAGCTGCAAGACAGACAGGGGCACGGTCACGGAAACCGGCGTCTTCGACGGCTCTGCCGCGCTCCGTCGGCGGGTGTGGCCGTCGGGGATTTCGCCGGCAGAAGTGCGGTGTACTCCGCTCCCGTTCCTCACCACCCCGTAGGCCGGTAAAACAGTTTTCACCCCTCGTTCATTCAAGCAACGGCGTTACTTGAATTCGACGCGATTGCTAAAACCCGCGCAGCGACGCTACAAGCGCCCCTTCTTCCATTGTGAAAATGGAACGTGCGTTAGTGCTCTTATTTGCTCTGCTCTCCCTTGAAAGCCCTCCTTTAACCCGTCTTTGCATTACAGCCAAGGGAGGAAAAAAAAAACGAACAAAATGAGCTTTTCAGGCATGTACCCGCCGCATTCAACAAACTGCGCCGTGCACTTCAGTGCTTACTGCATGCTCCCTCCTTCATCTGAAAGTCTTTTGTAGCGTCAATGTCATATCAATCAATTTTATAATGGCATCTTATTTAATTATATCCAACGTCAAAGACCGAATTACAAAAAGCATTAATGGCAAATGCAAATTGACTGCACAGAAAGGCTACAACGTGGAGTAATTACGGAACGATAAAGAGGGCATTGGGAAAAGGACTGAACGCCGCTACTGCTTTCATCTTGGTCATTTGCTTGGAGCAAATGCAAATAGGCCTCATTAAATCAGAGACTTACAGTAAGAGGGACGCTATGTCAATCGATGCATGTCAACAAGCCCTGTTATATTCACATTAGGCAGCCTCCATATTTGGACAAGTCTCAAGTGAGCTTTCCTTAAGTACTCACGATGTACTTAAACACACCTGTACCAAATTAAAATGAAGATGAGCCGCTTTAATCCTCTGCTAAACTTGTCAATCTCAATGTAGACTGAAGAAATTTGCATAGCTAGGCTCTAAGTAAACCGAGTACAAACAAGTTAACAATGTAATCCACAGAAAGGAAGAGGGGACCCAAACCAGTTCCCAGCATTTGGCATCTTAGAGCGCGGTTTATGGAAACCCTTTAAATTTTCACACAGGGTTCTCGGTGTGTGCTATCTGTGAAACCTGGGGCCCAATTAAATTAGACCTTTAAGCCACCCGCTTACAAGCTCAGGAGAGTGGGGAGTAATTAAAGTAACAAAAGAAGTGTTGACAACCTACTACCAAGTACAATCCCTGCCGTGCACCATTCATTTGGGTACTACACTGTGCTGCTGACAGGGAGATAACCCTTTCCTGTCTGAAAAAGGCTTCAGGGTTGTTGAAAGGCAGTAAAGTTATCGTTATTATAAGCACTACAAAACAGCCTAAATGCTGGTGACATGGTGGACAGAACTTGTGATTTATTTTCTTCTGTGCTTTTAAGTTCACATTTAAATACGGCGCACGGATGTCAAACTGAAACGGCATCTGGCGCCCTACACCTCAGAGAGGCGGAATTCACACTAGAGACTTCACGAGGAACGTGCTCAACACCTCATCGTTTTCTGCACAGCAGAGAGCGTTGAGTTTGTTTAGACAGACGCGTCAACCCATCTATCCGTCTACCTAACGGCTAGACCGAAGAGGGAATGCGACTGATGTTAATATCAGCTAATGGTCCAGTTTAAAAACATGGGAGACGAGTGCAGATCTAATGGCATCTAAAAAAAGAACCCCCCGGAAGCTGTCATGGCTCATCTGAACAATCACACTTTCCAAAGATGGCGGGGGGTGGAAAACAGGAAAGCGCACCACGGCAGAATAAAACAAACAAAAACAAAAAACATTTCAACGAGTCCGTCTAGAAGCAGGGATACCACGGAAAGAGCTGACCAGGGAAAGAGGTGAAGCCGGAAGAGAGCCTGTTAAGAGCCCAGCAGGAGAGGGTCGAATGGGGCGGTGGCCTGGGGAGAGGCCGAGTGGACCGCGGATATCTTCCTGGAGGTCGCTCCGCTGAAAGCATTAGTGAGCGCGCGGCTTGTCGCCAGCGTTAAGAGCTCCGATTCAGAAAGCGTCTCCCCCCCATCGGCGCGTGGTCTCACTTACCGCTCGCCCCAGGGGGGGTCCGGCGAGGCCTTAACGAGCGCATCCGCGCGACCCCCCCCGCGGGCGCCAAAACCCCGGTGACGCGGCCTCCTGGGAAACGTACCCCAGTCGCCCCCCCTTCTCCCATTCACCGCCTTCACCTCAATGCTCACTTACCTGGTGGTGACCGTGAAATGGCGCAAGTTAACATATGCATGACATCACCGCGCAGGCTTTAATAAGTCCTAAAGCCGGGCGTCGGCTTTGCACCGCGGCGGCTTCAGGACTTAATAAAGGGCCATGGAACAAGCCTCGATCGTATAGCGGCGTTTCGGATAGGGAGAGTTACAGCACCCCGCAGCCCAGCAAAATCAGATGTTGCCCCTCTCCCTTTCCCGGCAGAAAAAAAAAGAGGGGCAACCCAAAAAAGGGACAAGGGTGGAAATTACAATTGAAAACGGGAGTCCCCGCTGTTGGAGGACCGCAGGAGCCTGGCGCATTCAAACAGAAGAGGGACCCATCAGCCCAGGGGAGAAGGGGTAGCAGGAGGGGGGGGGGGGCTAGGGGAAAGAACAGAGGCAGGAAAGCGAAAGGGGTTGGGGTGGGCGGGGAGGGGCGGGTTGTTTTAGAGGAGTGAAGCCAGATTTGGATGGACACAGCCCGCCCCAGGGATTGCTGGGACATACCGCAGAGTCAGAGACGGAGGTGGCCTCGGCGTACGGCTTGCTACGCAGTTTGGCGAGGAGGGAGCCCTGATGGAGAGAGGAGACGAGATGGCACGGGGGCACTGAGAGACACCGTGGGACAGACAGCAGGACACGTACAAGCGTGGGGGTAGGGCGTGGTGTCAACGGGCAGCCACGTTCTGCACCAGGGGTGTGAAAATGCTAACTCACACGCACGCACGCACGCACGCACGCACGCACGCACAAACACACAAACACTCACACACAGGACAGGAAGTAATTAAACACACACAGATTGGAAATTAAACACACAACTAAATATAAAATCCAGACAAACACAGAGGCCAGTGATGGTGTTAGCAGGTCAGGACGACAATTTACATGAAGGTCATAAGCCACACCCAAGCATGTGTAGAGCAACATACACTGGAGGGGGCCCCCCTCAAACGCTGTGCAGTCAAATTAGCTAGAAACCAGTCAGTGGAAAAAAACAAAACAAGAGACTTGCGCTAAATTCATCTGGTGCTTTGTGCCGATGTGCAGCTTAAAGCACCACTTTGTTTTAGGGGTGGCTCTCACACTTGTCAATCAAACACAGAAGCCCGGGAGATTTTAAATCAATAAGGATATTACACTGCCCGGCCAAAAAAAAAGTTGCACTCTCTAATATTTCGTTGGACCGCCTTTAGCTTTGATTACGGCACGCATTTGTTGTGGCATTGTTTCGACAACCTTATGCAATGTCACAACATTTATTTCCATCCAGAGTAGCATAAGTTTTTGGCTGAGATCTTGTATTGACGACGGGAGAGTCGAACCACTCCGTAAAGTGTTCTCCAGCACATCCCAAAGACTTTCAATGGGGTTAAGGTCAGGACTCTGGTGGCCAATTCATGTGTGAAAATGATTCCTCATGCACCCTGAACCACTCTTTCACAATTTGAGCCCGATGAATCTTGGCATTGTCATCCTGGCATATGCCCATTGATGGGATAACCTGGTCATTCAGTACATTCAGGTACTTCGCTGATTTTATTCCTGCATAATGTTGCTGAGCCTAGACCTGACCAACTGAAGCAACCCCAGATCATAACACTGCCGCCAAAGGCTTGTACAGTGGGCACTATGCATGACGGGTGCAATGGCGACTTTTTCTTTGGCCGGGCAGTGTATTTACTGTAGTTTGCACAAATCACCTGAATATGGAATGGAGCTAGTTAACACTTGTACCCTGATACGAAACCTTCTAGCTGGCTAAATAGCTAATGTTCATTTCAAGTTAGCTAATGTTAGCTATACACCACCATTACACTTAAGCTGAACATATGGTCCGTTTCATGAAATTAATATTGCTTAGAAAGTTGCTACTCAGTATGCTCTCTCTCTAGCTAGATGACTTACGTTAGCCCGATTTGTTATGTAGCTTTCTGGCTAAAGGCTGGTTTATACCTCATCGGACAACCTTGACTGAACAATCATGAATGTTTTGTTGTCACCCTACATATAAAGTAAAAAGTACAAAGGCACTCCAGTGACACTTGACATTTGCAATAATGCCAGTAAGAAGCTGCTTTGATACATGTTGTTATATCTACTGCTTTACACTTCAAATGTACATTAACCAAAAATGTAATTGTTAATATTATGTTCAATGACAACATTTAAACAATTACTGATGTACTGTTATTGTTCTTAAAATTGTCTTTAGGTAGAGTTTTAATGCGATATAAAATTCCCACAAAATTCAATACGTATAGTAGTAGGATCCAATGCACAGAAAGCAGGCAGTCTTGACTGAGTACTCAGTTATTTAGACTTATGGGGTTCTGGAACATTGGTCTGCATTGCAGCTTAATAATGGCTCATCTTGAATGATTTAACATGCTCATTTCTGGCAGTTACCTCAAACTTTCTGTAAAATAAGCAGGTCAATATTTTCACTGGACACTTGATAAATCATACCTAACTTAAAAGTTTGAAATTAACAGTTTCACCTTGTATCATCGACAACAGTCAAATGACAGCGGTGATTCAGAAATTATATAAGTTAAAGACATAATATCACCCAATACTGGGACTTTTGTCATTTATTGAGGGTGTGACAGAAGTTTTGGTGCTGCTAGACATAACTGTAGTTTCACTTGGAACTTAGTTACCTGCCATATTTTAGCTTTTTCAATAGTTTCAGTAAACAATCTGAGAGAAACAATGTCATAGTAAGGGTGACAATACATAAATATAAATAGTGGATAATATAAACAGAAATTATAAACTCCTCAAAAAAAGTTTGGAAACGTTATTTCAGTCGATTATTCCTCCCCTTTAATAATACCAATTGGTATTGTCTTTTATATCGTTGGAAAGCCTGATTAGTCACCTTTACAACGAGGTACAACTTGTAAGGATCATGCATTCGTGGAATGAGCAACACAGCTAACCGTGTGGGTAGCGGCCCAAAAAAATGTGCCAAAATCCCCTGCAATATTCTTCTGTTGGTATTCACTCTCGTTTTGAGCTTCAAGTGCTGGCAGGTGTATGCCAGTCACAGGTGTGTGACTGGCACCTGATTGGCACCTAATTGACAGCACTTGTGTGCATGGGTCCTGCAACTTTGTTGAGTTTGTGTGTGCTCCAAACATAAACATGCCACGTTTGTCCCTCCAGGATAAGGCCTGTGCAATAGAGCAAGTGGAAGCTGGTGTTCCGGTACGCAGAGTGGCAGCATTATTTGGTGTCAGCCCTGGTACCATTTCCAAACTTAGGACCAAGTTCCGTGAGACTGGTGAAGTCAAAGACAGACCACGAAGTGGCCGTCCCAGGAAGACAACACCCCAAGAAGACCGGTTCCTCACCCTTGCTTCACTGAGGAACCGTAGGCTTTCTTACAGAGATTTACAGGCAAGATTTGCACAACGGTACCACAGACAAATCTCTGATCAGACGGTGAGGAACAGACTGCACATGGCCGGTCTTCGTGCTTATAAGGCTGCCAGGATGCCTGCAATGACTGCCCTTCACCGTCAGGCCCGTTTGCGCTGGTGTCGACAGCACCGACAGTGGAACCTAAGAATGTGGGGCAACGTCATGTTCAGTGATGAATCAAGGTTCTGTCTGCGGAAGCTGGATGGCAGGATCAAAGTATGGAGACGGCGTGGAGAACGCTATGATGATTGCTGCACAGATCGCGTGACACCTTTCAATGGGGGCAGTGTCATGGTGTGGGGCGGTATCTCTCTCACAGGCAAAACAGAACTTGTCATCATTGAAGGCAATCTCAATGCAGTGAGATATCGGAATGAGATTCTGGAGCCAGTGGCGATCCCATATCTCCAGAATCTGGGACCTAACTCCATCCTCCAGGATGACAACCTACAGAGCCAGGATCATCACAGAGTACCTCCAGAATTTGGGAGTGGAGAGGATGGAATGGCCTGCCGTGAGTCCAGACCTCAACCCAATTGAACACCTGTGGGATCAGCTTGGGCGTGCTGTACGTGCCAGAGTGACCAACGCAACCATGTTGGCTGACTTGCGGCAAATCCTGGTTGAAGAATGGGATGCCATCCCACAGCAGTGTGTGACCAGGCTGGTGACCAGCATGAGGAGGAGGTGGCAAGCTGTTGTGACTGCGTATGGATCTTCCACACGCTACTGAGGTCCCTGATAGTGTAAAATGAATAAAGTGTAAAAATAGCCAATATGTGTTGTTTTTTCCTTATTACTGTGGGAGAGTGCAATCATCCAATCCACCAAGCAACTCAAAACAAGAGTGAATACCAACAGAAGAATATTGCAGGGGATTTTGGCACATTTTTGTTGGGCCGCTACCCACACGGTTAGCTGTGTTGCTCATTCCACGAATGCATGATCCTTACAAGTTGTACCTCGTTGTAAAGGTGACTAATCAGGCTTTCCAGCGATATAAAATACAATACCAATTGGTATTATTAAAGGGGAGGAATAATCGACCGAAATAATGTTTCCGAACTTTTTTTGAGGAGTTTAGTATAAATAAAATATATATGTATATAATATAAATATAACAACACATATTAGTATAAATTTGTATAAATACATCTAGAAATATACACTCATCAAAATCTAATCAGAATGTACTGGTACCTGCCCTATTTTTGTTTCATGGTGTAAATAAACAGTTGTAGTTGATATCAATCAGAGTCCATACCAGTGCTTTCCATATTTTTGTTTTTCATATGAACAGTTTTGGTATGAACAGTTTTATCTTTAAGTGCTTCTAAGTGATAAGTGCTTTTACAATGTGATTTTTGGCTTCAATATCCTTGTGCTGAATTTGATTTTGGCCTTACTGCCCGCTGATTTGGCCTTGTGCCTTATGAAATTTTCCAAAGTGGTCTTGCCCTAAGAATGACTAAATTTGAGGCCCACATTAGTAGAGAAAGAAGCAATGCTGTTTTTGGCAAAAACAGGCATACAAACTAAACTGTGGCTCAAAATTTGATGTATAAATGAATCATGGATTTTACACCCACAGACAGAATTGTCCTTTGCCAACCACTCCCATCAATTACTCTCTCATCTTTCTCTCAATACTATCTCTCCACGAGCTATTAACCTACTGTTGTCCACTGCACTTGTTCACTCAAGTCTAAGAATCGTCTCTTTACCATGCTTTGCTAAAGGTCAAACTGTGCTGGAACATTAGCTTGACAACCTCATTTCCATTTGAATTGTGAGCACACTAAAACACAGCAAGTGTGATAAACAAATATTTGTGTGTTTTTTAAACTGGAGAGTTGCTTTTCCCTCCTCGCCAGGAGATTGTTTTATGTCTGTTTATAACTCAAAGAAGAGCTCCCACATAGCTTTCATCTCTCTGGGGAGTGCACCTAATTCTTTCTCTTTGTGTTGAAAATAAATGCTGTTTGCATTTTTCTCTGGAGGCAAAACAGTGATGTACATGTGAAACTTTAGCACATCACTTTATGAAAGTTTGGATTAAAGTTCACATTAAGAATACAAATTCTCAAACTGAAAGGTAAGTGCATATGGCCTATGTACATCAACAGAAATTAAACCATTTATTTTCCCAGTGTCTTACAATCTACATATTACCTTTTTAACAGCTACCCAACATGACGTCAAACTTTTATTTACTGGCAATAATAAAAGTAAATAAGACCTGTATTCAATCTACCAACAATTCCTTTTGTCCTTGCATTCCGTAATTACATTTTCCATTTCCAACAAAAGATTTTGTATGAATTCTGAGCTTAACTGCTTATATGTTGTGTAAGAAATAAAATCATTGCTGTGTGAGTGTTAAGTGTGAGTGAAAATACATTGCATGTTCCTGAAATATATTCCCATCTTAACAACCATGAAGAATTAAATATTGAATGAATTTATCTGCTTACATTCATTGTTGCTGTATTCAATTCACTAGGAGGCTAGGAGACATTTCTGTGTGCATTCAGTTTTTACAAAATGTTGTTGGGAAAGCAGTCAGGTGGGATTCAAAGACAAAACACAGCTGATGCCTTTGCGGGTGTCCTAGCCAACAACAGATGTTTCCATTTCAAGAAATATTCTTATTATTCTACTAGTTACCAGCTGTAGTACCCAATGCAGTCTAATATCTTAAAAGAGGGTTAAACAAAAATAAATAAAAATCCTAGTGAGCGACATCTGGGACTTTCTGGTAAACCTAGAAACGGCTTAAAAACGTTGAGACTTCATTATACTTCGGCTGAGAGGCAACTTGGTCAGGCTCCAGTAAAATGAATCAAAGTCAACATAAGTAAGCACATGAAAAATAAGCACATTTCTGGAGAGGAAACGGAAGGGACAGAGCAATGAGTCACATGACCCGAAGGTGTTATGGAGGAAAGCAAAATGGTTAAACTCCTGGCTGTGCAGATGGTAGACACCTGTAAAAATATCTGGAAGGGTTTTATTGGCAGAATCGTGTTTCTTCCCTCAATTGGAGCCCCACCCGGTGAGAGATCACCGCAGATGGGATGCGACGGCCCGGGGCCCGGCTTTTTGGATAAACGCGGACGAACGTGGGTTACCTGGGAGTTGACTGTCTGGCCCATGGGGATCCGGGAGCACTCCAAAGCGTACTGCTTCACGCAGAAGTAACAGCCCTGGGAACGAGAGAGAGAGAGAGGGATCAAGAACTGGCCTCAGCTCATTCAAGCATATAATAGTGCCTCGGGATTAACAGAGTAAACATCAATCGTGATGAAAAGTCATGCATAAATTGTATACCGTGTATCCGTGAAACGACTCACTGGCGTACTACTACAACTACAATCGCAACACAACAACACAACCGTAACTGCTAACGGTTGCCAAATATAGAATCGAGCTAACTGTGGCCAAGGTAATATATGGAATTACGAAGTTAAGCAGAGAGCAAATTTTCCATTAATGTTAAAATGAGAGCAGAGGTGTTGCTTTGCCATTTAACACCAGCTGTCTCTCCGTTCCTCCCTGCACACAGATGAACATTCACAGTAACTAATGTGTCTCTGGCTCTGGGAAAATGAAGCACAACTCCAAAGGTAAAATTGAGATTTTATGATGAAATACAAGCCAGAACTCAATGATGGGCTATTTCTTCAAATGATCAATCCACCTTTTAAACTACGTTTCAACTTCAAAGCTGTACGGCATGGAACCTTTCAGAAAATGTCCTTCAGAGCTTTCACAAGGTTTTTTCAGTTAACCATATAATTAGATTTAGAGTAGTCATTTAGACTTTCTGGAATCCTTCTTAGGTGTGTGTGTCTCTCCCTTGCTGTGCTGTTGGTGTGTCTTGTGTTTTACCCTTCCAGAGTTAATTGAATAATTGTATCCTGATTGGTTGATTGGAGTCACATGGACCTACTCAGTGGTGTAGTAGTGCCTGGAGAAGTGGGTATACTCTAATTTAGCAAATCGATAACTACTAATTGATATGTGCACCAGTTGGGATTAAGAAGTGAGTATACTCTATGCTCACTAAGAAATAGGTGGGTATACTGCATATACCCTCCACTACACTACTGGACCTACTCTTTTAAAAGACTGGGGGTTGAATTTACTAAGGACACAGTCGCAGCGCAAAACTATAATCTATATTGCGACTCTTTTGCGGTCGCAAATAATGCCACATTAATGACCAATTTACTATCACTGGTCCTAATTACGCAATCAAAGAATTAAAACTCCCCCATTCGCAATTTTTGCGGTAGGAGACACCTATAAATATGCGGTAGGAGACATCTATAACAATGCGCTAATAAATGGATATGGAGAAACCATGCAGGCACAAGTCGATATAACCACAAGAAAAAATAAAACTTAAATTTACGTGGTAGACAACGCCGTATTACAGCATATACAACAATAACGGAGAAGAGAACATTTTAGTCAAAACATGTGTGAAGTAATATGCATTAGAGGATGCATTCGTCCTACAGCCCGACACTCATTGCATGCATCCTGAGCTATATCAGCAGACAAATTACGCCTGCTTTCAGGAGATCTAAAAATTCTCACGCAAAGGGGAGTCGCTATTAATGCCTGTTTTAGTAAATCAAACAGAATACTTAATTGTCCTAATTGACACAATCTCAACCGTTTCAGCGCTTTCACTCCAGATATACATATGCATGAACACATTTAACTATGCATCAAAACGAAAGTCGCAGAGTGACATTACCCCCGCAAATTATATCCTAATAGCGATTTTTACCCATTGCGACCGTTTAGTAAATCCGATGTAGATGTTGAAACTTTTAAGCGACTGCTTTTGCGTCGGAAAAGCAGTCGCAATCCTTTAGTAAATCTGGCCCTGGGTTGCCCAGACTCTAGAGTTGCAGTTTTTCTTTTTGTACCAGTGCTTCCGATGTTTTTCTCTCCCTGCACGGCCTACAACCCTATGCGTTTGCCGGGCCGTTTCTTCATATTTTTCATCTGCTGACCTTTTTTCCCCTTTATACACACACACACACGCATATACAGCTATAATCTACTAGCATTCATGCATCCATACACTCTCTACCGTTTTGTTTAATAAAATTATTTTCTTTATTTGCAACTCTGTCTCCGCGCATTTTTATGTTGCGGTCATTCAATGAGTGGCCGTGACATTAAGTAATTACATATTCAACAAAAAAACTAAAATTGATACATGATATGAACTCAACTGATTGAAATATACGGTGTATTAGAAAACTAGCTTCACTTTATCAAACCGTCACCGTACCCTTAGACAGTGTTCAAGAGTAATAAAATCATGCACTTGAAGTAAGTTCTCTTGCAACACCAGAAAATAAATGCAAACTATATTCACCTTTTCAACTGCTGAAGCTAACTGCCAGTTCTCCACTCCTTTCTAGTTTGTACACACCATGGACTACATCCCGAAGTGCACTGTTTTAACACCGGCTAAGCCAATCATGACAACATATGTCAACTGTATCAAGCTATTCACTAACTTCCCGTTTGTTTCATCAAACAGGAGTCTGATAAGAGACAAAATGGCACATATCACAGAAACAAAAAAATGCTTTTGCTGACAATAAAAAAAAAATAAAAAAAAATAAAAAAACTTAATAAATACTGGGTTATGTCCTGTTTGACGTTTCAATGATGAGAAGAGGAATTCCCTTCCATATATTTTTGAATGTATACGGACATATACACAACTCCCGAACCAGCTACTTATTATTAAAATACTAAAGTTCATACTTTAGACAGCAAAAATTAAGTTAAGTTTAACACATTCTTGTAAGTCACCCAATAGTAAATTTCAGCTTTTAGTGGCCTTGGCTCAAATGTCATGAAGATGAAGGCACCATGGTCCTTATTTACAAAAGTGGATAACAAACGTTTTACACACATTTAACTCAGAGCATCTTCCTATCCTTCTCCTTCTTCTTCAGAAGAAGACCGCGCTGAACCCGACTTTCACGTCATAGGGGGTCTTTGTTGGACTGATAGGGGCCTTCGGTCATAAGGTTACAAAATTGGAGTTGGGAGCAAGAAATGGAACCCCAAAAATGTGTTTCTTTTAAATGCTCACCTGGAAGGCCAGCTCCATCAACACGATTCCCCCCGGCAGGGCCCGCTGCAGGTGGTAGGCAGCGGTCCCTGACCCACTGTTCTGCTGGAGGAGTGAGAAAAGAGGAGAAAGCACTTAACATCGCGCCACCGCTGACGAGGTGTGTAATGAGAGACGGTTCCCCGCCGCTCACCTTGGGACTCTCTTCACTCTTCTGCTTGTTATAGGAGAAGGACGCTCTCCCCTCGGTAGACAGCGAGCAGAAGGCGGCCGCCCGGGCACGCGCAATGCTGTGTTGGGACAGAGGTCAAGGTCAAGGTCAAGGTCAAGGCCCGGTCCTCGGGGGGTTCGGACGCCTCACGAACCGCAGCGCGCCGGCCGGGAAAACGGGCGTCACGCAGCGGCGCGGGCATCTGCCGGGTGTCCGCCGCGATTACATCTCGAATTTGTCTCAGGCGGCGCTTGCGCTCGGAAACAGACTGCAGGCCGTTTTTCTTTGCATGTTCTGACTCACTGAAAAATTCCATTCTCGGTCACTGTAAATCTGAGCTGAGACGGAAACGCCCACAAGTGCCAGAGTCCCTCAGTGTTGTGGTGATGTGTTGCTTTCCTTTTTTCTCCCCAATTCGCTATGCCTAATCGTATGTGTTCATCGGCAGGGCTCATTGCTGCAACCTCTGCTGTTGCTTCGGTGATTTTAGCAGCCGCTTATCACGCTGCAGCCTACAAGTCGGCACCGTTCAATTGACGCACTGTGGATGCTCGATCGCCCAGCGGGGGT
The DNA here is from genome assembly GCA_029718625.1 of Synaphobranchus kaupii. Classification (NCBI taxonomy): domain Eukaryota; kingdom Metazoa; phylum Chordata; class Actinopteri; order Anguilliformes; family Synaphobranchidae; genus Synaphobranchus; species Synaphobranchus kaupii. The sequence continues at coordinate 51,242,378 of CM056377.1, forward strand.
GCTAGTGACCCCGGGCTGCTAAAACTCCCGGACGGCGCTAGCGTCAATTGTGGTACTGGCACAGTCCGGATGCACCGTGGGGCCCATCCAAGCGCTAGCACAGTGCCTTAACAAGACAAGCCATTTAGCAGGAGGGCCTTTGCATGGTAAGGAGGTGTAAAGGGTGGAGAGCTACCAGCATTCGCAGTGTATAGAGCTGTGGTGGGTTACTAATATTTCATGGGTAAGGAGGAGTGGCGATTTAGCTGCCTTTGTACGGTAGGTGAGGTTTGTGGTTGGTTGCTTGGAAGTTGTAAGGAAGTGGGGCAGGGGGGTGGCTTACCTGCGTGCAGGGGACTGGGGCCGGACCTGCACGAGGATGAACCCCATGCTCTGCAGGTACTGCACGTACTGCTGCAGGAAAGTGTTGGAGATGTCCTGCAGCCAGGGCTCCTCCCGCAGGCGGCTGGGCAGCATCTCGGCCGAGTCGGTGCTGTAGCTCCGGTCCCGTCCCGAGGCGTTGGAGTCGTTCGAGCGGTGGCGTTTCTGGGAGACACACGCGGGAGGGTGGGACCGGGAAAGAGAAGGAAGCCCGTCGCGCGGCGAAAGGAGTCTACGTCAACGGTCGATGAAGATTAAGGCGAAAACGGGACGTGGGCTGGGGGCCAGAGGGGAACCCCTGATATTACCGACGCCTCCCTGGGGACTGGGGGTTGACTCGGAGAGAGTTGGTGGTTATCAGGACTCCTGCGCAGGCACTGGACACTTACATTTTTGAGATATGAATCCACACTGTTGTGGAGTGAATGACAAGCCACTGGAGTGTGGCCATATTTGCAGGCAGTGATATAAGGGAGAAAAGCCCATGTCGGTACAGACATGAGCTGGGTAATGCAGCGAAATTACCTTTCAGCCCAAAAAGCCCGTATATGGCCAAGTAGAGAAAATGTGCTATTTTATTTTGAGACTTTGGAGAATTGCGAATTATCAAGGGATACAACACAGAGAAAATAAACTCCTTTGAAGCATACATTTTTTGCATGTTTTGTAACAAATGTATATGGTGCAGTAAACCCACAAAAATCAACCTTCAGGGAAGTGTCCTCTGAGCTCAGACTTTACTAATGGGAAAAGTTTTACCTCCCTCCTCCCTTCCCCAAAGAACAAGGAGAAAAACAAAAGGAAATGTCAACTTGCTGAATCCCTGTCCTTATTTGACCAACGTTTCTTTGGGGACTAAAAAAAAAAAAAAAAAGAAATAAAAAAAAAGAAAAAGAAAAAGACTACAATCCTACATCCAAAAATGGAGAAGAAGCTTTGTGCTCTGCAAAATGGCTGGTGAATGCGGGCATATTTGCCCTGTCGCTGAAAAAGAACGGCGACGGGAGCGCCGCTGGCGCACTCACCTTGACCTGCGGGTGGATTATCTGCTCCTCTTGGATCTGTTTGCGGAAGACGGGATCGAACAGAAGCGGGGTGGCACAGTAGTGGACCAGCCGGGACGACTGCTTCAGGGTGTCCAGGTCGGCGACCTGCGGGGCGACATCAGCGTCAAAGCAAACCTCACGAGGCACCCCATGACAGCACTGCGTCAGCGAATGACGTCAAAAAATGATAAGCGAAAAATCGACGGTTGGGCAACCGTTCATCGGACGTCGCACCTTCTTGACAGGTTAGGATTTATACGGCTTTTGACAATTTGAATAACAGCTGCAGCATTTGTACTCTAGCACGTGGAGGCTCATTTCAAGCAGTCTGAAATCCATAAAATAACCTCCAGCGAAACCCACTGAGAGATCAGTTTCATTAACATATCAATCTTCCCTGTGTGGCCCTGGGTTGAGGCCCCCCGACAGGTCTATGCAAATGCGCTCGCCTGTCATTTTCACACAATCAAATGTGCAATCAATCAGGGGCTGAATCGGTGGATAGTGGATCAGGAGCCATTGGCTGCGGGAATCAGACTGATGAATGGAGAGGGCTCCCGTCGCACACAGGTCATGCTACATGTGCAGGCTGACAGCCCTGAAGGGCTGTGATGGATTAATCTGGTCTAGCGTGGGGTGGAATAACACTGATCTCACTGCTGATTACAGCCGTCTGTCCACACACTGGAACAAAGGCACCGGTTCACAGATCTCGTCTCATTAACTTCAAAGGGATTTTTTATTTATTTTTTTATTCTCAGAAGATGTAGAAATAAATATGCACAGAGAAATGATGATCTTTTTTTCCCCAGTATGAATGCAGTATTAATTTAAACCCACATACTCTTGAAAAATTACACTAATGGTGCTAATTACAGCTTTCTAATATAGCTAAACCGTGGCCTCTATTCAGCATTTGACAGTTCTGTCGTTAACTGGTTATTTCTCAGGATACTCAAGCGCATACATTACAAGAAGGCAGAGATAAAAGCAGTGATCTTGTAAGACCTGACATTTCCATTTGAAAACAGAGCGAGTGGGGGACCGCATGCAGTTGCAGAGGCAGCCAAGACTAAAAAAAGTTCAAGGCTGTGTCCGAATCAGTGCCCTTCCACACTGGTGAGTAGGCTTGTTTAGTACACTGGATGAGAAAGTTGTTAAGCAGGCAAAATGTTCTCTAAATGTAGAAAAATGACATCTTATGAGACTTCCACAATACGGTTGGAAAATAGTACGGCGTATACTATCGCAAACTGCATGTCGCGTACTAAACAGTATACAGTAAACCGTCTGCTAGCACACAGGATGCAGAAGATAGGGCTTTGAATCGGACACGGCCTAAGCGTACATGGCAAACTTGTCCTAGCGCATCACAGGTACTCACGGTGATGGGCATGTTGGACTGTGCAGACCTCTGCTGCCACGTCACAAAGAGGTTCTCAATCTTCATCTGCTTCTCCATTTCTGACAGCCAGAGAAAATGCCAAAATCACAGTTCTGTCACATATTACTATCGTCATTACATTATTACAGTATTGCTACAGCGCTCTTCCTACAGGCCTTTTCTGTTGTGATGGGCAGTTGAGCCCTCATGGATCCTAAAATCGGTGGAGGTAGAGTCACCTGGTCAATCAGGTTTGCTTTGGACAGCACTTGACATCTGCTTTTTGCACCTTATATATCCCATCATACTTTTCTTGTTCTTTGTGGTTCTTAACTTCTACCTCCTTTCTCAACAACAATGGTCGCGTCAAATCAAAGTTCTAATGTACTACTTGGAAACAGAAAGCAGGATGAATTTCCAGGAAGATGACATGCAGAGACACATCTCTTTCACAATACATTTTACCGGTACTAAATAATTCAGTTCAGACATTATTAAGTGTTATTCCAGTACAGAGACAGAAAATAAACTAAAATTAATTCAGTTGTAGCCAAGTTATTATCCGGTGCGTGTCCTGGAAAAACAAATTTAGTTTTCTAATGTCCGAGATCACAGAATGCATGGTTATCGTAGCATTATCAGAATGCAATACTCATCCCAACAGTGACCTGTCAATTACAGAGCTAGAAAATAACACCACGTACATTTTCATCACTGGCAAACATTCTAAAAAGACATTGCCATGCTCATTGCCATCAATATACTAAATATACTAAATCTCATATTGTGTACATAACGAGTATGTGGTTACGGTTTTGAAACAACCATATATGAATAGGTTTTTTCAATTTTACACATTGTATTTCATATAATGACAGTATTAAGAGGCCAGTGTCACAACTGTGTGGGCTACATCTCTAACATCAATTTTTCCTATCTGTCTGTCTTGAATAAATCAAATACATCACATGCAAATAAATCATAATGTATCTGAGGTAAATGCTACACAAAATAAACCTGGGTGACTCCAAAATACTCAGGTCAGGCGTTTCAGAGACCTAGAATCTGTGATTCCTGGAACAGAATATAGAAATATGTGGCTTGCTTTAAACATGAATGCGATGGTGTATGATAACTGTAGGCTATCGCTTTCAGCTCTCCGTTAAATTCTGACCTCTGCGCTCTGCAGCCTTGATCTCCAGCAGCTGGGCTCCGTGACGAGCCACGATATCGGCGCCGCCCGCCGCATCCATAGGCCGCCCGGCGCTGATGTCACGCAGGGCCTCGTCGAAGGGGACCAGCTCCGGGGGGAAGGGAAGCGGGGGGAGGCTGCGCCCAGAACTGCTCAACCTCCCCTGGTCTTTGCTAAGCACAGGTGGGACGGGACTGCGTAGGAGGGCGTCCGCCTCCAGGGTGGAGTTTAAGAAGGGGTTGGGCTCCTGGGGACAGAGGCGGAACCGTTAAAAGGACTGCTCGCATTAACCAACTGTAAACCTTTTTGAATTCCACGCAGCTTGAATGAGAGAAGTTGCACGAGGGGCCCAATTAAGAATGTTCCCGATTACTGGTTATGATACAGGCCACGCAATGGGCTTTAGGTTTAGGCTTGAAAGCAGGATTATCCATGCTCAACAAACGGAGCGATGAAGCTTAGCAGATGTGAATGGACAACGATGGTGTGTGCACTGGTTATAACGGCGGAGTTAATGTGCCCCCCTCCTCCCCTCCACTTGTGTGAACTTTTGATAAGCCGCGGCGGCGGCTTCATGGTTGAGGGCCAGGTCACACCAACCCGGAGGGCTCACTGCCCTCCACAGCCAAGCCCGGCGCTGGTGTCCGTGTTTTCCCCGACCAACCGGCGACAGATGACGTCCTTCGCGGGTAAATTTTCTGCTGCGCTGGGTCTGCCTTCTGTCCACACGCGTTAGGCCAGAAGGACTGAGAAGTGAGCAACGAGAGGGAAAAATAACTTCCGCCGTTTCTTTTTCTCCAAAGTTCTCCGGTGACGCTGAAGGCCACTAGCGAGATGCTTCCGTTGAGCACGACCCCCCTACCCTGCCCCCCTGCCCCCCCGCCCTCCCGCCCTCCCGCCTGGAAAAACATTGCATAAGCGTGACTGGCATGGATGGACGCAGGGAGAAGGCTTGGAAACTGGGTTAAGAGAAATGCAGAACTTAAGAAGGGAGGTCCTGCATTTCGCTAAGTTCTCCTGGAGACTTTATATGGAGCTCCCTTTGCAGGTGTTAAAAGATGGGTAACTGAACATGAATTTAACATCAACTTTTCAAAAAATTCTGATAAACAGCATAACTTATAAAAACTTAAAAACTATAAAAATAAATAAGTTGATTGCTGAATTAATAATAAAATCTACAAAAAATTGTGCTTTTTATAACTTCAAGCTGATTTATCTCACAAAAAGTGTGCTGAGCCTCCATGTTATACATCTTGAACATTTTTACCTTTATCAATTCCTACTGATACATTTAATTTCAGTTCCAGTCAATACTGCTTAGGGCAAGAAAGTAGAGAAGTAAAGATTTGCTGCTGTTGTGCTCCTCTATACAAAAAAAAAAGATTTATAAATAGGCTGATGAGGAGGAAGACTGAAGGGTAGAAAAAAATGCGTCAAAAGAAAAGCAGCTTCGGTGCTGACACGGAAAATCGCAAACAACTTCTGAAAACTGGGTTGTGGGGAGGGGAGTTACAATGGGTAAAGGAACCCACCCCCTAGTGGTGCATTATTTAAAAGTGCCCGTTTTCTAGTGACTAATCCACATGGCCAGGACATCGCCAATTAAAATTTGGGCTACGTCGTTCGCTTCAGGCTTTGACTGGGAGTCCACAGCAGCAGGACACAATTGCTGTAATCCCGCCTGGGTAGGTTGCCAAAAGGTTCCTTAGTTTACTTGTGCGTGAGTGCCCCCTGGCTACTCATCAGGGGCCTACAGGTTAGCTGCTGAGAGATGCGTCTCTCCTTCAATTAAATGGCTGGCTTGTGAGAAACGGTATTGGAGGAGTGCCCGCGCTCAGCTGCTGCGCTTCCTGTATGGGTGCAGGGCATCTGGTAATTGAAGAAAATAGTTCAACTGGCAAAACCAAATTAAAAAAAATATAGAAAAGGGGTTTCTAAACCCTCTCTCCAAATAAAAACAGCTTGTGAAATAAGCACTAAAATAAATATTTGATCGACCGGCTTCTGCCACATTCTGTCCGCCAATGAAACGCACAAAAAAATCCTTACAGAAATAGAATAGACTGAAAATATATTGGCATAAAACATTATCAAAACACTGGAACACTTTAGTGTATACAAAGTATGGCTACTATCAGATACTGCAGTATATTACACTGCGTGTTAGACAACATTATACTATCATATATTCAGAAACTATCTCCACGTTTATAATGTATTGGAGTATATTCCATTTCTGTAAGGAGATAGGCTCTTTCTTCTGAGTCCTATGACAACACTTTAGTGCAGCAGCAAACTTCAATTTATTCTGGAACCAGTTAAATCACTAAAAGGACCCCACTTTCTTTGATTTACTGCAAATAATAACTACAATATTACAATATTAAACAGGACAGAAATTTGTATTTTGTTTTGGCCACAGACTGAATTCCTCAACGTTTCCATGATTTCTTGCTGAACCATGTTGCTTCATGGGGGAGTCAATGTGAGATTGCCACCCTTTGTCTCTGGTGAGATGTGAGAGGGCCCGCCCCCATCCCTGTCAATCAGCAGCAGCTGTGTTCCGAGAGAACCGGCAGGAACCTGCTGGTGTGGAAGTGCTCCTAGCGCTTCAGGCAGAACCGGAGGGGACCCAACAGCTGCCTGTCACTGTCAGTCAATCACTTCTGCTGGCCGGGGGGGTGTGAGGTCGGTTCCAGAAGGGGCCCGGGCCATGTTACGAACACCGTGCCAGCAGCCCCATCGAGCGCAGTCCACCTCTCTCGCCTGGCCTTCTTCCTTGAACCCACGCTCTGCCCCCGCCTCCCGTTCTTTAAAAATACCGCCACATCCCCGGGATGGGATCGGCCGCGCTCTGGCGCACGCGCCATATGTCGGGAGGATGCGGCCCTCGCCAAACCCCGGCGGGTGCTCCGCTCGCTTCGTGAGGTGGATTTCTGAAGGGGACCCGGCCGGCTGCCTCTCGTCCCTTCTGGTCTCCACTCTCCCGCCGACGCCGGTGCGAGGAAAGGGGACGCGTGGAACGGAAAAGCGTTCCGGGCGCCTGTTCTGTTGTAGCTGACGACGGTACTTACGTGTCGTCTCGGAACCTTATCCGAACAGCTTTCGGACATTCCCTGGTGCACCTCGTGGCTGACGTCCTGACTGGACCCAACTAGTCGCCAGATGCTGTTCTCCCCTTTCTCATCCTTTGTGTGTTTGTGCATGCATATACACAGGCAGCCATTTGCTTAGTGTTCTCAAGCAACACTGTCTGGGTGCTTGTGCATGTCTGAGTTTGCATGTGTGTGCGTGCGCGATTATTAGGTGAGGACTGCGCGGGCTTTTGTGCGGTCACCTGCTTGAGGTCCTCGTGCGCGGGCGTGTCGGAGAAGCAGTAGTGGTGGAACAGGCCCATCTTCTGGCTGAGCAGGCAGTGCACCACGTGGGACCGGGCGTTCTGCCACTGAACCAGCCGGGTCAGCTCGCGGCTCAGGGAGGCGCCCAGGTCCACCGACCAGTTGTAGGTGTACAGGGTCACCTGGAAGAGAGTGGGATGTCACTTTTCATACCTCACTACTACATCATAATACTGCCTTACAGCAAGAGCAATTCCTGCTTCGGTGTCGCATCAATCACCCGCCGAGATAATGACGGAGGAGGCCAATTTTGAGTCTGCGGAGCACATCACTCAAAGCGCTTTCACTCAAATATCAATCAGCTCTTTATTTCTAAAGCGGTCTTCTTTTCCCTGTCGTGTAACGCGCAGCTGATGATTCAGCTAATCGGTTTTGCTAAAAAGCAACTTACACGTCAAATTTTTTTGCTAACGCGAACGATAAATCTGCGTGCACCATTACAAGCATCGTCAAGACAGGGGCCTCATTTTTTTTCAGCGATCGATGAGAATAGGGGGCTGAATTAATCACAGCTCGGCTGCCGATTCAGGCCCCGGAGCTTACGTTTGGCCTCCCGCGACTGTACCCTTCGGTCGGCCGGTTAGCGCCGGATGCTCTTCAGCCCCGTCGTCCCCCGTCCTCCTGTAAATCCTCTACCTAAATTACCCTTCCCTAAATTCTTCCACCGTCGACCGCCTGCGTCCCATCTGCACTTCAAACGCACTGGGCCAGCTGCATGAAAAAGGCCCCGTTAGACTACTCTTCCGCATCTCAAAAAACGCAAACATACATGTTAATAGTTGAGAATCCCTAATTAGTGATGCGAGGCTTCCTCATGAACCCCAAAATGTTTGGGGGCGTCGCGTATATAAAAAGCGTACTGATTATTCTTTTCAACAATGTTTTTCCACAATATGGAATCAGCAACGGTGCCTATTGAGTAATTGCACCCTCACACCGTATCCGAGGAGCATGCACTCCGATGCACTTACACACAAGCTAGTGACATTTACATCCCACAATCCACAGTACAACAGACAGCTAATGTTGATTAGAGCATAGGCACATCTCTCATTATTGACAACGGAGAAGTCTGTTGCTAGGAGGAACCGATCCGTGGAACCCTGGTCTATTTTGAATTTCCCTCCCTCTTGTACACTGAGGCCAACCGTGTCCTGCCACTGTGTAGATCAACTCATTATGGGCCTCGCAAAGCCTCGAGGCGTTCATCGGTTTCTACCGCGTCCAGCCCCGCCCACCCGCTCACCTTTTTGTCCAGGATGTGAATGATGAGGAACCTCTGTCTCGGGGCCACACCCCTCCAGGCCTGTCCAGGGCTGAACCAGTCACTCTGCTCCAGGGCCTCAAAGCGCTGGAACCCCTTGTGAGCTTCACAAACAGCGGGGGAGAGTCCAAAAGTCAGAGCGTGCCACAACGCAGAAGGATAGGCGCTACACGCTAAAGGTGGCTACAAATGGGAAACAGGCTGGCTCGTGCCACTGTTATACTCTACCGCCGCTGATTTATGGAACGGCGCCGTTTGAGAACGTCCTAATTAATGGCCGGGCTTCCAACATTTTTAAGTGATTAATAAAGTTACCATTGAATATAAATTACAACGGCTTCCGCTGTGTATAAATCGTACAAAAGAGGAGAGAAACCTGTATTAGGTGAAACAATCTGTTTATTGTCAGGAGATGGGAGGCTTTATGAAGATGGCCAACAAAGAAACAGGCAACGGCTATCGCTATTTCTACTCAGCGTGACAGGAATGCATTATGACCAATCAGGTCTCCTTCAGGCAATAATGCCTTTAGAGAATCGTTCGGTTTGTGTCATACCTCGCACCACCAAATTATAAGCAGGTGGCATTTGTTTCAACTAATAGCGGTTGCTTGCCTGTTTTGTGTTTTGCAGTGCCGCCTGCAAAAGCAACCCACGCCTCCACCTTGATCTGCATCTTGACTGTACTTTCCATCGTGTACACAAATGGGGCCCAGTTGTATAAAATGATAATTATTTTAAATAGCATAACATTTAAGTCCTTTTCTAGTTATAGAGCATGAGGTTGCATAAAGCACAACCAAGCTCTTTTCTTTCAATTTGGCTTAAAAAGGAACCAATATGCATTCATTCTGATGTCTAATACAGCTTGTGTTATAGATTTCAAGATATATCCGATTAGGTGATGTGTGCACATATGTGAGCATGTGTGCGTCTGTGTGTGTGTGTATCATGCAATTTCAGAGCTGTCAAGGCAAACTGCAGTGACTGCATAATAGCCATCATTGCACATTACTATTTATCATTTGAAACTGTACTTCCAAAAATGCATATATCCTATAGCTATTTACACTTATTCACATGACACAGGCACATGCTAATCAATAGAAAAACACAAGTGCACAGTTACCAGCGATCCGCTCTGCAATCAAGAAGTGAGGTACCATTTGCCCCTCTACCGTCTGGCAGAAAGAGAGCCGTGTGCATGCCATGACAGCTAGGCATAACATCATCCTACTTGAAGAATAGAATTGATTTCTATTGTACCAGGCATTCTTTGTTGATTTATTAAAATTTTTTCCACACAGTTCAAGTGAGGAAAAGTTATTATTCCGGTCGCCTTTTCCGAGGCGTTCCTTTGCAACAGCTGACACACTGTGAATTCCACGTGGAATCGCCGAAGCTATTTGCGCAACTTGGCAGTGTCTAATGTCTAAAAATCAATTATTCACGCGAGACATCCTGTACAATAGACAAACACACACCAGCTCTTTAGATCTGACGTGGACAGCGGCTGTGGCTAAAGGATATCCATGCGTGTCAAAACAACCAGAAAAACAGAAAAAAAAAAAGTGCCCGTAAGTGTCAACAATGCGTAATCCTGAACACAACTTGCCCAAGATCTCATTGATATTCTCAAAGGTAGGAATAGTGATATTAATCTACATTAGTTTACAATAAAACCCATTGCAGGAATTCATGTTCACTTCATTACGCACAGTTCGCTGAATGAATGGAAAAGAATCACTGCATTGAGTGTGTTCCGCTGAGAAGAACGGGCTTAGATGATACACTTGCTTTTATCCTGTTATCTAGTGGTTACACTCACTGACTTTATGCTGATTAACCAACTGATTCTGCCATAGAATTGCAGAATCTACTTGGCTATTTTATGGTGAGATCAAGTACATCTCAAGTACATTTGTTTAAAGTTTGATGGATACATCCCATTTGGTTTTCCCGAATATGCACATGTGTGGTTGTGTGTGTGTGTGTGGTCTACAAACATAGATATACATGTATAAACATAAAGATACATGTGTAAACACACACATACTGTTCAACCTGTCCAACAAAATACCGCCATGTCACATTATGAGTGACAGACCTGAATCTTAAGTTAATTTTAACATTTGTGTCATTCAATGGAGTTTGAAACGATAAATGAGTATCATGAATTGAAATTGGTTTATAATGAGTTTGTGCCATTAAAACACAAGTCAGCCGAAGCTGCTTTACTTTCCGTCTTGCCACAATAAGTTTAGCCGTGGCACTCCAGGTGCGCCCAAACTTCGGCAAACTTTAAATTAAAACTGCAGCTTTTGCTAAGAAAAGGCAACAGATCTTTTTCTATGTATGAAAGTCTAAAAAAAGAACAACCAAAAAACAAACAAACAAAACATCAGAGAAAAAGGAAGATAAAAAAGTTGAGTGACTCGAGAGTGAGATGTTAGCGCTGGTTCTCCGGGCTTGCCTATTATTTAATACCGTGCCATGATAAACCCACAGCACAAAGGGGAAGTTTACATTGTGACAAACGGGCCTACAGTGACACAGCTCCTAAAGAGATGTGGAGGCAATAACAATTTTGTTTCATTTCACGGTTTTTTTTTTTTGTTCTCTTTTTGCCCTTGTGTGACCTACAATGAAACAAACAAGTGAAAATAAAGCAGCACAGAATGACAAAATTTAATCGAAAACCCAATTCTGAGGAGAAAACAAAAACGTTAAAAAAAATATATATATATAATTTTAAATTCCCACCACCACCAATGCTTGGTTCAGGCCGGCTGGGGCCAGACTTACGTGTGAACCTATTAAGCACAGGGGTGTTTTCCTCATCTGAACTGTCTTCTGTGGGCAAACAGAGATGAGCAGACACAGCATGGCAGGCAGTGACAGTGAAACAGACTACATGGGCACAGTTAACACGACAGAGAGAGAGGGAGAGCGAGAGCTGCGGCACAAGATGCTCGCAAATTAAAACTGGATTTGTTAGAGGAACAATGTGCCTTCTTTTGGTTTGCGGAGACTGCTTTGGACGGGGAGTAAGGACGGGGAGACGGCAAGAAGAGGGTGCTTGCCTGCAGGTAGCCGTTCATCTCAAGGAGGATACAGTCACTATTATTAAAAGAGCAATAGGCCAGAAAACAACTGAATTGGCGGCAGGCAGAAAGCAAGAAGTAACATCTAAGTTGCCAGCAGCTGCCAGTAGAAATTCTTCAGAGTATTGGGGGAAATTAGTAGTGTTTGATTTGCTTGAAGCGATACACAATACTGTGCTGCTCTATTCAATCATACTACTATGGCTATTAATAAGGTTTTTCTTTGTGTTGTTATTATCTATATTAAAAGCAGTTAGTAGAGCAGGGTATAACTTTGACCACAGAATCCAGTGATTAAATGAAAGAATTACGAAATTTATTGTGACTCAGATTGACCCAAACCCAAAAGATGGGCTTTTTTTGTTTCCCATGATAAACCAAAAAAATTGCAATGAAATCTTATCAATATTAATCAGTACCCATATTTCGGCAGAACATTTCTCTTATTGCACTTTGATTAATGAAGACAAAACTTCCATGTATAAACACAGCCATTTGGAGTGGTCTGCTTTAAACAAAATAATATTAAAGTAATAGCAGCATTGTTCAAGCAAACACAGTGACTATGAATTGAAATGAAAAATTTGTAAGCAAACAGATTAAAGTCCAAACCGACTAGGGAATGTACCTTGCTCTGTGCTGCAATGCCATTGTTGGAAGTTCCGTCCAATGAGAATGAAGTGCCTAGCAGTACCAGGAGGGTTGCTGTGGTGATGAATGAGTGGCAGGGGTATAAAGGTGTCTCCTTGAGGACCGCTATGGAATAAAAACAGTGTAAATCAGACCTTAAAGGGATAGTTCACTTTCTGTGGTTTCATATTTCAGTTTAGTGAATGTTTTCAGTTGACCCAATCTTTTGTGCAATGAAGTATATGTAACATATTTAGCAAATATTCTAATAACCTATCAGATGACAGGTTTAAGGCATTCAGACACATTCCTTTTATAGTATTCATTCACTATTATAAACATAAAAAACAGTTTTTATATTGTAACACTACTTCTCATTTCTCAAGCAATGCAAGCTCTTCAGTCCCAAGGACATATGCAGTAATGTTGAAATATGAAGTCACTCCACAATTTCCTCAGAGGTTGTTGTAGGAAATAGTTCCAACTGAAGATCAGATTAAATAATCTTTTATGGATAATAATCGGGTAACACACACAAATACAGTGCAGTCCAAAGGTATTTGGACAGTCCAGCCCATTGGATTTGAAATGGAACAGTAAGGTTAAAGGGAAGACTTTCAGCTTTAATTTGAGGGCGTTTACATCCATATTGGGTGAACTGTGTAGCAATTATAGCTCTTTTTATACATGTTTTTTTTTATACGCCATTTTAGGGGACCAAAAGTAACTGGACAATTGGCTGCTCAGCTGTTTCTTGAGCAGGTGTGTTTCATTTCATCGTTACTTCATGCACAAGAGAGCTAGAATTGATTCTAGGTGTGACATTTGCATTTGGAGTCTGTTGTTGTTGTCTCTCAACAGTAAAGCAGGCCATCATGAGGCTGAGAGATCTGAATAAATCAAATCAGACACGGCCAAAACAGTAGTTGTGTTGAAATCAACGGTTTAGTACATTGTTAAGAAGCAAGACCGCACTGGTGAGCTCAGGAATTGCAAACGACCTGGCAGACCACTGAAGACCAGCGTAGTGGATGTTGACCAGATCAAGAACACTCACAACGATGTAGGCATAGATGTGTCAAAGACTACCATCAAGAGAAGACTACACCAGCATAACTTCAGAGGGTTCACCACAAAATGTAAACCCTTGGTAAGCCTCAAGAATAGAATGGCCAGGTTACAGTTTGCAAAAAAAGTACATTAAAAAACCTGAGTTGTCCAATCAATTTTGGTCCCCGAAAAGAGGGACTATGTATAAAAAGGGCTACAATTGCTACACGGTGCACCCGATATGGATGCGAGCACCTACAAAAGTGAAAGTCTGCACTTTAACCTCATAGTCACTGTTCCATTTCAAATCCATTGTGCTGGAGTAAAGCCAAAGCAAAAAAAAATACTTTTGGACTGCACTTTATAGAATTCAGGTTGTTCTGGAGGCAAAGGGGGGTGTACCTAGAGGCAAATTGTACAAATTGCAAAGGAGCTGCTTTCTTGCTTTAAACCATTGTGAAGCAGTCACTTCATCACAAACTTCTCAAAATATATAAAATATCCTTCATCGCACACAAAAACTGTCCCTGTCATCTGTAAACATACACTAGAACAGAAAGAAATATCTAAATACCATAGAAATCTACTGTCCTACACTGTGAACTCTGCAAAATGTATTCATAATGCCAACTGTTCACAGTCTGAAGCAAGCAAAGCTGCCTTTTCACTAAAACACAATTCATCTAAATTTACCTGCTTGTATGCCAGGGTTTTATGAGCTTTGCACAGAACACTTATTGCTATTATTGTACATACAATCTGCACAGACTATGTGATTCAATTTCACTATTAGTAGTTCTTAGGCCCCCATTAAGTTTAGTCATATTTCTGAGGTCAGGAGTGCAGCAGTAGTATTAGTACAGTGGGAATCTAACATTATGAGGGAAATCAGTGACAACTACCACTGCATTGATACAGTGGGCCATTTTTCTGCTCATTGTAGTATGTAGGATAATGTGTTAAACAGTACAGTATTAGTAGACATGACAGCAACTTAAAGGCATAATTTTACTCAGCAAATGACTTAAAATAAAATCTACATGTACTAGAAGGGGAAGACTTTCACACATTTTAACATCATCTTTGTACCCAACAGGGTTTTGGAGAGATAATTCATTAGAGAAAACAATAGAATTTCTGTACCGAAAATGGAAAAACATAGACTCACCTTGTCTTTTCGAATACCTTCACTGTAGTGTCACTGGCCAGGGAGCTGACCAGATTGACAATCTCTGTTAGGATTGAGGGGAGTAGGAACTGAGAGGCAATCTCAGCTGTGCACTGCTGGATGGAGGGGCACCCTGTTATTGAAAGCCACAGAGACAGGAGCTCATTACAAAATGTATTACACAGACAAAAGCCAAGAGTCACTGCCTATCAAACAAAAATTGGGAATGAGAGACCCCCCCCCCACTTACCCAGCTTGGCCATGAAAGTAACCCATGGCTGACAGGTGCTCTGGTAAACCGGATGCAGGGTCCCTATTTCCCCCTCCTCCAACTGGGCCACATGTCTCCTGTGGGACCACAGACAAACCAGCATCAAATCACTGCACTGTTAGTCCAACCACATTGTGTGAAAACCCAGGTCCCTTTTGCCTATAGATTTCCCTGATCCCTATAGAACAACATGTCTCCCAAAAATGGACTGGTTGAGACTTGTGGGCTCTGTGCGGATTCCGACCTCTGTGCCTGTTCCAGTTCAGCAGCCCTGGGCCTGTTCTCCTGGCTCCACTGCTGCTTGACGCTTTCCGTCTTGTGCCGACGTCTTGCCACCCGGCTGTCCTCCCCTCGCTCCTGCACAATGTCGTCTGTGGTTTTGGGGCTTCCAAGTTCTGAAGGATCTTGCTTGCTCTGCGTACAAGACGTCAATTTGGTTACACGCTTGAAATAGGGAAGTGTGACTAAAACCTTGTGAACCGCCATTATGTTGTTAAATGCTGGTCTATCAGGATGATATACTGGAAGCGGGACGACTTTTAAATTCTTAATTTAAAACTTGAAAATTGAAATAGATTTAGAGAGTTCAACGAAACTTCCTCTTGGATCTCACCAGTATTTCCCAGAAGCTGCGGCGGGTGGTCTTGCCAGTGGGCGTAGTGGACTCGGGGGTGCTTGTCCCAGTGCTAGGGGTGGTGCTAGATGCAGGTATCAGGGATATGGGAGAGGGGCTGCTTTTAAAACCCCTAGGACCACTGGACTGTCGGATTGAATCCTTGTTTTCTTTGTTCTCAGGCTGTTGTGGATTTAAAAGCCCTATGGCACAGAAAGAGGCAGAAAAGAAAAAGACTGAACGATGAACGCACACCATAAGCAGGCCAGAGGAGGGTTAAGGTGCCTGGTTTTTACTTGCCACAGTCGCCCTGAGCTTACTTCAGCTTCCCGCACATTTTACCCAATGAATTTCCAAAACTTCTCCATGACTTTTCTAAAGCTCTTCGCCTAATTTCCATGACTATTTTAATGGTATAATGAGTTTGTAGCATATGATATTGTAAACTTGAGATGCATGTGGGGTTTGGAACATAAATGTAGACTATCTGAAGAATGACAAATACAGTATCTGACAGGAAGATTCATAGTAATATTAATTTCATCAAAGGCTATCAAAGTAATAAATAATTGGCAAATTAGGTACAGTCAACATACATAAATTGCTACTATGAACAGAGATTATAATATTGTATTTTCATGTCAAATTCATCTTTGCTGTGCAGACACCAGCACTGAATATATTGGAAATAACCTTAACTTAAATTGGACCATGCAGAACGGATATTGACAGGTGTGTCAATGTCAATATTGACAGGTGTAATGTTGCTATCAACATTTCATATTTGCAGCAGTAGTAGTAATGCAACACTAGTGCCATAGCAGCTAAAGATAGCCGATTACAGTAACTTACTCCCTAGACTGCTGGTTAGATACATTGTTCATGTTAATATTATGAACAAAATTACCAACAAAAATAATGAACCCTTGACAATAATTAACCCGTTGTTCTAAACAACAATGGCTGTCTTGGGAGTGAGTTTTTCCGAACCATCAGAAATTGAATATTCTATTTGGCAGAATATTCAATTTTTTCCCCATCGCTGTGTCCATTTAATTCGTTGAGCACAAATTACATCTTCATAGCTATGCGTTCTGCCAAAGTGATCGCCTATGGTTGATTTCCAAAACGACAGGGATGTGTTGCTAAAGGGACATGTTGCTATCACTGAGGCAAACGACTTGAATGATGTGTGAACATTTTAAAGTTGATTTGGCTATGAAGTAGGCTACTATTGTACAGACAAAGTGTGAGTCTGCAATTCTATTTTTAAAATGTTTCTAAAGCGAATGAGAAAATCAAAATTACGTCCAGCATGACACCATGAACTGACCAGCTAAGTTAGGGAGCTTGCGTGTTGTACCTAACGTTAATACAGCTATCTAACTAAATAAGAGACTATTACTAGCTCCCAAATACAGCTATCAAACCAGGAGACTAGCTAGCAAAAGATAGCTAGTAACAACAGCTACGGTGTTGGCCCGACTGGTAATTTATTTTGTTTTGAACTGGACAACATCTTAGCGAGTGTCGTACTCCTTACCATTTGTGTAGTCATTTTGACCTGCGGGGATGGTAGCGGGCACACTGTAGACCTCAAAACATAAAGGATTGGGCAGCACCCTAAACTCCATGATGACATCGCACAGGGCGTGTCGCAGAGCACCCCGCAGCTTGTCAGTCAGCTGAAGGGGACTCACATTCCCTTGCTCCCAGATGTCAAAACGAACGCGCATCTTCGCCCCTGTCAAGCACAAGCCAGCGGTCAAACGTGTAAAAGGAACCAGATTAACCAATATCTGCTTTATTTCCTAGTGTTCCATTGCTGAAGAAAGGCAGTAGTTATTCAAAAACACTATGGAATACACAGCACGTCACAATATTATCCTGTCATTTTTATTATAATAACAAATGCAGCAGTGGAAAAATGACAGAAATTATACTTTGAAGTTATTTGGTTGTTAAAATTAATTTAATTTAATAGAGTCAACCTAACAATCACAACAATTAATTAACATTTAATTGATTGAACGGCCACTGAAATGACAAGAATAAATATTTTTTAAAAGTGTAGTGAGCGCCAACACAAATACAAGTTACAGGCTGCCTGAGAGAAGGAGACTGATCAAAGTTAATTTGCAAATACATGCAACAGCCATTAATAACAGTGAATACATGATTACTTCTAATAGGTTTGCCAAGTGATAAATGTGTATTCCCCCTGAAGATGTCTACATAAAGAGTTCTGTGGCTTTGTACCTTAAATTTCATTACTCCTAGAGTAATGAAACAGAGGCTGATCTGTGACACATAACAGCATTTCTCCTTCTAGCCTTTTACATGAGCTCTTTAAAACATTGGAATGCACGCATCGCTACCTGTCTCCTGGCCAAAGGAGTCCAACTTGATGACGGTCGAGAGGGACTCAAAATGCTCAGGCTGGAGCGGAATAGTGGAGGTGTCTCCTCGCAGAGGTTCGGTGCACTCCTGGGCTGGAACCTGCAGGGGGCAGCCTTGAGCGTCCACAAAAGACAAGGCGATACAAGCAATCCCTGCAAAGTACAGAGAATATACCCCTGTAACAATGAACCAGACGCAATATTCACATACATGTAGGAAAGTTACCCTCAACTGGTACTGCATTGCAAAAGTGAACATAATACTCTTTATCCTTATTCTCCTTTATGCCAGAAACTGAAATGCGTGTAAACATGGCGATGGAATTATTCAACTAAAATGAAAGAACCTCATGAGATTTTCTGAAACTTCATTTTAAACTCGATGCATTTCAGCAACACTAATTTCTTCCAATTTGTTTAAAGCCTCGACAGTCTGATTGTACTGAACACATTATTACTGTAGTCAGAGAAAACCTAAAATGAGCAAGATACATAGTTTACAATCCCAAATAAAAGGATTGATTTTTATTTATGCCAGGAACCAAAGGTTATTTGTACTGTCGCTTCCCCGTAATTGTTTGTGAGAGCGTCTCAACGAAGCACGCCATTTGGGCTGTGCGCAACTCAACTATAAAATGAGAGTTTAGGTGTCTGCTGCAACAAAAACCAATGACAGCCTTGTTTCATTTAATGGAAATACAAGACACACGCACGCCTCAACGAGCATCCGACACTTTCGTTAAATTACATTTGCCCGTGTGTCGCGAAGCCAGCATTTGGTTAGATTCTGCTATGGGAATAAATGTGCACCATTAGTCATCAGATGGAATAAGGGAAGCATGATGAATAGCTGTGTCTATCTTAAGAGTGGTTTGAAGTTATTGTTACAGGAGCAAAGATCCCTCGGTAATATGGCTCGGCATAAATCTGCCGCACGGAGCTCACTGCACTCTGCCACGTCATGCTAGTGCCCGGCGCGGAACGTCGCTCTCAAGTCACTTAACCAGTACACCATTTGGGGGGGGAAACCTCTTTTTTATGGCCCGGGTAGATCGAGCTGATGCCCTAAGGAAGACTCCACTTACTTGAAAGTTCTTGTCTGCTTTTGGGGTCTGAGAAACTCTGGTTACCGCTGGCCTTTCAGCTTTTTCTTTTTTGTACAACAATGTCCTGTTCTACTTGTCCCTGGGCAGCTTACTTTGACCATGTCAGTCTGTGCAATGAGCCTGGTTATTGCTACAACGCGGGCATAAACGACAGCAGTGAGGAAACAGGCTGATTTACAGCTGATGGGTTTCAATCTCAAAAACAAGGGTCCGGTTACCCAGGGAGGCTGTCTGTCAAGTTAGTCCAGGGCCTCCACACTTCAGAGGAAACTCACAGATCTTCAGCACAGCACAGCACGCTGCTGCCACGGGGCAGAATTCAAGCTTTAATCTTCACGCTAGCCAAAAGCGATCAACCTTTGGATAGTCGGAGGGCTTCCCATTCCAGCTTTAACTCCAAGAATTATGGGTCATTCATGGCTTCATTGGGTCATTCAATGAACATGGCTTCCGATGTGAATCCACAACCTTTTAAAGTCACCTAGGTAATTTCCATAGATTAGCCTGCTCGCAAAATTTGATTAAATACTTGAATGTACATTTCTGCCGAAATGGAAATCTCCTTGACAGATCACAAGATAAAAACGCAGAACACCTTGGTAAAGTCCAGCGATGTATTTACATAACACAGAATGACCCTTCTTGCCAACTGACTTTCAATTAAAGGCATACTGAACTTTGTTAGAACATAATGTTGTATAGCTACCTGGGCCCGATATGAGTCGTAATATTCAAGCTCACCTTCATGACTTGCTCTAGTGGTCAGCAACTGGCCAATGAAGAATGATGTTTTTTCTCTCTCCATTCACTCCCATTGCATGGTGAAACAGGTCTCAAAAGCACACATAAACGGATGAAAAGAAAACGCGGATGTCAATATAAAAAAACTATATTCTGAGAACAAAGAACGTTAATAAGCTAACGACCGGATCTTCTTCCAAACCTTTAAAATATCATGAATGGAGCTTTTTATCTTTTAAAACATTTGGCTCCGGATGTCGTGATTTTGTATATCGGCATAATCCACTTTGTTTGCATTCGTTTATGTGCTAAAAGTGTGCTTTTGAGACCTGTTTCGCCATGCAATGGGAGTGAATGGAGAGAGAAAAAACGTCATTCTTCGTCGGCCAGTTTCTGACCACTGGAGCAAGTCATGAAGGTGAGCTTGAATATATTGGGGCCAGGTAGCTATACAACAAAGTTCAGTATGCCTTCAAGTATTTTTTTAGATAACCAATTTGCATAACTGTGGTCCAAGATGAACAAATCAAGAGATTCTCTCAGCTTCATTTCCCAACTGCCTGCTGTATGCAAATATGAAGGCAAATTCTTTTTTTTGTGGTCAAGAATTCTCTGATTTACATTAGCCTTTACCATTGCAAACCTTATCATTGCAACAAAAGGACAGCCACAAACACGCTAGCTCTGGATTACGGTGAGGGGATAAAATGAAACCCAAATGAAGCCACGGCAGTCTACATGCACCGGAAATGTGTCGTGCAAGCAAGGGAAACGGCAGCTCAGCAAACCAAACCGGTGAAACCAGCGTCACCAGCGAGGGTTTTAATGAACAAAAGAGCAGACTAACGCAAAATGAACACTGCAATATAAAGCCGTGAAGGAGCAGGCCAAGGAAGATGAAGCGGGAGAGGATGGCAGGGGAGACGCTCCACATGGGGGGGGTTATGACAACGATACCTTGGAACTGGGAAGGTGGGAAGAGGTGCTGAACGAGCTCCGACATGGTACCTGAGTCAACACAAAAACACCCACAGGATGGCTCAACACCAGGGGGGTGACAGCTACCACGACAGGCCACCGTGCTGCATGCACGACCGCTGAGGCGGCCTGCTCACCGTGGTGACACGTGCATGAGTGAGAGGCTCTGGGGGGTCTTATGGCACACAGGTCTCCCCTCGGTTAGCGGTCTATGGAGTGCGAATGAACAGGTGCGTTTGGTGGCTTCTGCGGGTGCGTTGTCTGCTTGTCCAACAGCCTTCGCTTTGCGAAGGATACGTTTTTCAAATGAGAGCTCAAGCAAATAACCGATTTTGCTTTTGCCGAGCTCTTTATCTGGGACCGATTCCCCATCAAATGAGGCAGAAAATTTTTGGAGATTAGGCTACATTCTGGCCCACTTTAATCTCATCAGTGTTGAAGAATATCTACCATCAACCTTAATTCAATCTGCATAATATAGCTGTCAATGCTTAATTGAGCATCAAACGTGTGGGACCATTGTTGGGCTACCTCAGCCACCTTCGGCCTACCTCGTGTAACAAGATAAATTAAAGCACAACGGTGAATGTGAACGAACAGTGTTGTGTTGTAACATGCTCAAGCGGTCAAAAAACAGAATCCGTTGTTCTGAGACACATGTAAAATCTTTAAAAGTCATTTACTAACATGGATTATTTCTTCCTCCAAGTACTGAATGCTAAATTTAAAATAGACAACCTTGCGTGTGCCGTGTTCCTTTGTGTTACTTGCCGCCCTGCTGTTAAGTCGGCACTTGCATGGTCAGGATTGAACACCAGATGAAAGGGGGGCATCACTACACCGTAACCCAGGGTCTTAGCAAGACGATACAACGGTGCAGTACAGGAACACCATCTTTATCTAGGCTGTCCAAAACTTGTAGCATTATTTCACTGAATGCACTTATTTAATAAAATAAAATAAAAATAAAACTGAAAACATTTTGAGAGAATCCAAAAATTGGATTTCCACTCACAGCAATTGAATAGTGGTTACAGTCACATCGTGTAAAATGAAGACAAGGCCAAACAGAAATGCACGGTACTAAACACAGACAAAAGCCAAGAATGTTAAAGGATTGTCCATTAAGAGGCAATCATGTCAAGGGCATCTGAGAGTCTAAAGTGCCTGAAATGTCATTAATACTATCCTGAGAATCATAATAAGTAAGTGGCAGTCTGACCTATTTTCCTAAATATAAGTCCACAAGCTTTGATTTCAAATCTGTGACTGTGTAAACCTTACCGTGGTTGATTTTTATTGTTCTTTATCATTTCTCCACAGCTATGGTTAATAAACAAGCCCTAAATAACATGGTATGGAGTGACACATACTACAACTTCTGACAACCCTTCTGATAACTGTGCACTGTGCAACACTGACTCTACCTTATATGTACTTGTCATTCAAAATGGTTAAATGGATAGAATATTAGTGGCACAGGCATTTGGCTTAAAGTAGTATCCAGGATTTCACAAAATATTTCAAGTTATCAACAACATGTTTCAACATTGGTGTTGTTCAGTGGTTCTGAATCTTGGTCCTGCCAATCTCTTGCTTAATTAAGGTGGTTGAACACATGTTTAAGTTCTTCCATAATGTTTTCCTTAAACAGGTTTGGCTCAATACCATTTGCGTTGTCTTTCAATTCTTCATTATCTATCAAATGGTTAGTTTCAGTGTGCCAGCCAGGTGCCCAGACTTTCACCACCTACGAGCCTATTGATTCAATGCAGTCTTTAATTTGATCTTTATTATTATTATTTTTTTTACTTCTTTTTATGTAAATCTTTGCAATATAGCACAATGTGAATATGAGAAATCTATTCTTCATGGAATGCATAGATATTTCTGACATAATGTGGCTTAAGAGGCTACATCTAAACACGAAGGGCTATATATTTTAACAATCTTAGTGCATGGCACAAATGCATTTAAGGTGTGTCCAAATACACTTTCGCTAGACAGACGGCAGATAATTTGAGCACAAAGTAAGGCACATTGGTCAAATGAGCTGAATTTAGTCTCTTAATTAATAATAGGTGTGTCTTAGGCGTGACATACAATAAATAAATCAGTGTCAATTCCTTTTAAAAGCCACCTGTGTTTGCACCTTGGCGGATCGCTAATATAGTGGTGGATTTACCAAGACCTGAAAAGAGAGATTTACCTCTCACAGACCTGCTCGTACGCAAGGTAAAGTGTGCGAGTAGAGAATATATGGCTCAATATCATGATTAATATTATTTGGTCAATATTATGACCAACCATTATGACATGTTGCATTCTTTTTTATTACTATTGCGTATTTTTTGATGTACACAATAATAATTTTTCACATTAGGGTTTAACACAGGGAAACGGGTTCCCAGGAATTTATTTATAAAGTTAGTCATTTCCCATTTACAGAGAACGGGAAAAACATTTTTTCATTAGCTTACATATTAGCTGATTATAATGACTTGGCAAATTACTTGTTTCAGAAATTTAGTTTATGCAATGTTTATGCAATGAAGAATTGAAATTTGAAACCTTATCTATGATTAAAGTAAATCTTTGTCTGATTCCACTAACAACACGTGACATTTTCTACACATATCCATGTCAATGTGTTCTTTAGCTTTACAAATTCAGTGAAACTAAAACATAATCTATCAAAACAGGTAGGAAGGCACGTGCGTAGTTTATAGGGGATACATTGTAAAAAGTTACTGCGAGTTATCAACTGCCTGATTAGCCATGGGTTTAGTAGCTACAATAAGTCAGTTAGCTGTGAGAGTAAAACATAAAAAAGTGGCTCTGGCATTCACAGTGAGGTATGTGAGGTGATGAGTACACAGAGTATACATGGTTTAGTGTTTATTAGTAATATGTTCTAGGTTATTAATGGAGGAGTAAAAAATTGGGGGGAGGTGAAAGGGGGGGGGGGGTGGAGAATGTCAGTAGATCCCATGTCATACCTCTCTCCGTTGGCGGTATAAAATAACGGGGGAAATTCTCCCTACGATACTGATCTGAACTGTGCACACGTGCGGGGGGGGGGGGGACTAAAGAAAATAGCAATAGATTATTTTTAAATGGCAAACAATCGTAGCCATCTAATTACAGAGGAGTGCATTTGGAGGCAGCGACCAATTTTAATAATATTTAGGGTATGTATCAGCTGCACTGGGATACAAATCAACCTTTAAAAAAGATATATATATATAGTGGTATTGAGGTTTGTGCGATTGTGTTGCTGAGCTGCGAGAATGTGATTACCTTTCCCTCCCGTTCCCTGACCTCCGGGCTTATTGTAGAGGTAGATATCGGAGTCTGGCAACCCGCTGCTGAAATGAAAGTAGTGCTGTAAAAAGAAAAAGAAATACCCCCGCAGTACAGGGGAGAAAGGAGGAGTCAGCACATTCAGCCACAGCAAACTTCAAACAAAAGAAATAAATAAAAGGACGGAAGATCAAGTGTGTTACTTTCAAGTGTGTTTCGCGGTTTTGCGATCGCGCCCACGCGGGGGGGGGGGGGGGGCGAAAGACGGGCACGTTATAAATATGGCGGTTCCACCAGAGTTCCATTTAGATGAAAGCGCATTGGAATTCCCTTAATTGAAAGTTGCTGGAGATATCCCGTAATCGTGTCAGACTGAAACGCAATCTAAGAAAAACTCAAACGATAAACAACATGAAATTCCAATGCATATTATTTGGCCTAAATAAATGTTGCGCTCTGATATGCATTAATAGTTTGCAATAACTCGCCAAATAAAATTATTAAATTGTTATCCACACCAATGTCACGTCAGAACCAGCCAATGTTTATGTAGCAACCTGAATACATTTTTTGGTAAACCTGAGGGCATCTTCTGCCAAATAATTTGAGGAGAAAGTTATCTTTATTGAGGGCAGGAAAAGATGCCCTACATTTACATGCAAAAGTGAATGCACTGATGTCATC
This sequence comes from Synaphobranchus kaupii, assembly GCA_029718625.1. Classification (NCBI taxonomy): domain Eukaryota; kingdom Metazoa; phylum Chordata; class Actinopteri; order Anguilliformes; family Synaphobranchidae; genus Synaphobranchus; species Synaphobranchus kaupii. The sequence goes on from CM056377.1 coordinate 51,267,071, forward strand.
TATAATATATATACCACAAGCAGGATTATACTCATGGCAGTGACCGAATATAATTGATACAAGGCTAAGTCTACTCTTCAAAAAAGAAAGTATATAGAAAGGTATAGAAAACACTTTAATAGGAAAGGTATGACAGATATATACATACATAGTTATGCACATGGGAAGAAACTAAATATTTTGTATACTTTATGTATACCTTCTTTTTTTGAAGAGTATATTTTTGAAGCTCTCCTTTATCTGAGCAACACTTCCCTGCTCCTGTGACCACAGGTAGTAAACTTATTACCCTGAGTGATAACAAAAAAAGGATAGCAGAATAAAGTGACACAGTAAAGTCCTCCCTGTTATGAATAACAAATAATGGCATTAAATCTAATAGCATTTTTTCAAAACACACTCCCGATAAAATGTGAGCCCCAACCAACCTGAGCGATGGCGAGTGCCGCTCTGACGCCCGAATACGAAGGCACACTGAATAAATGACTATGTAAATAAAGAAATAAACTGTGGTTGCACAATACAAAAACAAGTGACTCAATCCCTGCGGTAGTGTATTTCTTATTCTTTTTGCTTTATCATTTATACCTAGTCTGTCGAAATTTCGCTTCTCTAATAGAGTAAAGCCGAGACACTTTTCCCTCCTGTGACAAAAACAGAGTCGCTGAACTCTCTGTGAGCCGTGCCATGCGCGCTCTACCTTGAAGTGGTGAACCATGTTGCTGTCGGTGTACTTGGGGATGTGCAGAAAGATGAGCAGGTTCTGCCGGAGGTAGTGCGCCGCTGCCTGGATCCAGACCAGGGAGTACTGCGGCAGCACAAACTCCATCACCTCCGTGGCTGGGGAGCCCGGCGGCTGGATGAACTGTGGAGCAAGACCGCGTCCGTCAGTGCGACGTTATCGCAACGTTTCCGCGCCGCCGTAGTGCATGTACCACATTCATGAATGCAACGTGACCGTAATGTTGCTTTTCCACTGCAGTGTCAGAAGTGTTGTGAATTAGCTGGAAACATGTCTAATTGGTGCATTTGTGGTTATTTCCTGTCTATTTCAGGAAAGTTTTTTTATTTATTTCCTGTTTCAATTGCTGGAAAAACTGGAAATTATCTTGACACATCTCTGTATACGCTACACGAACCAAAATTTTATTATAATTATTGTCATTATCATAATTATTATTGCTATTTTGGAAAGTCAAACTGGAGTGCAGTACTCAGGAACAAAATGGCTGTGCATTCATGTGCTATGCAGAGAAGTCCACGGACCCCGAAAACGCTTAATGGAAAATGCAGCTGCATAAATGACAATCTTCCAGGCAACAAGAGGTTAGTCTGTGTGAAGCTGCAGGCAATTAAAATAAACAAAATATAATTCAGCGTTCAGTCAGAATTTATAGGTATGCCGTCAACACAATGGCTTCTTTATATGCCCATTTGCTTACTACTGGATATTTTCCAGAAGTAATTTCAACCGTTACAAATGTTACTCTTCATGTTCTCCCATTCACATCATTATAGCAGTAAAATTAGCTTTTTTCCCTTTCCAGCCATAATGAATTGTCCTGCAGGTTTGCGGTTAATTCCATTTCAATTCACAAAATAAATTGAAATTTCATTCATCACTTCTAACGTCCTCATAGACCAGAATGGGCATTTTTTTCGAGTTTTGAATTGAATTTCAATTCATCTCCTGAACTGACTGAAATGAAATTGAACTGACCCCCCACCCTGTGGGCCTGTCGACATGGTTTCCCCAGGGGCGTAGGATTATGGGGGACGTGTCCCCTCCAATGTTTGGAAAGAGTCGAATTGCCCCCCCCCCAACCATAACTGATCCCTCTCCCATGTAGAGCTTACCGTCAATAAAGGCTGCAACAACGGTAAAAAATTACTTAAATTTATGCGGAAAGATGTGTAACGCCCGTAAACATAGGATGAATTATCAACCCACCCGCTCGCTACTTCAAACAGTAGCAATGGTTTATCTAATGGCCACGACAAGTTTGAGTTTATGAAAGCACAAATGGGATATGTAGTAAACAATTAAAGGCGATTGCTCAAGCCGATAATACTATGGACTTCAATTCCCATAACCCAGTGTTTTGTGTGACGTTATGGATATGTTATAATCAGGTTGGTTGTAATGGAGAAGTCAGACCGCAAAGAAAGACGAGAAACTTCACGGAGTATGAAATCGAGACGCTCGTTACAGGGGTAGCTAGAGCGGATGGTTTGTTTGGTGTATAGGCGGCCTTTGCTACGTTTCATTCGTTTCACCTGAAATGGTCCTCTCAACTGAAAATCAAATCAAAATCCCCACAGTGAATAAAAGAACCGTCGACCCAGAAGTTTCCCCATTAAGGTAGGCTAGGCTACTGTAGGCGCTGTTCCTAACCTAACTACTCCTTATTTTTCTACAGTTTATGCCTTATATATTATATACGTTAAAAAGTACATGTTTTTCATAACAACAAGCAATGTATTACACTACAGCCGCGAGTGCGATAACGTTAGGTAGCACTGTGGAAATGTCGACGTTGCTGGACAGTTGAATAGGGAATCTCTTCAGGCTTCATCAGAAAACAGTTGTAGCATCTTAAAGGTAGGTTATTTGGTTCCTTAAAATGCCCTGCAGTGCAACATGAGAGGCTGATGTATTCGCAAGCGGCGACACTGTAAGAATCCTGCATCAGAATTATGAGGCTTCTCTTAAAGTTGTAGCCTAATTTGGAAGTTCAGAGAAATGTGAATACCATAAGTGGGATCATGTCGACGACTACCACTAAAGGCAGTGGATCTTAAATTCGGTCCTGGGACCCCCTGCATATGCTGGTTTTCGTTCGAACCACAATTGCAATCCCAGAATTTGAACAAGGTGTTGATTTTTCTTCATTAGGTGTATTTCATATTTAGAGGGATTATTTCCCTTCTGAAGCCACATTATGTTAGCAATAGCTATACATGTCATGAAGAATAAAACTCAAATATTCACATTGTGCTATATTGCAAATAATTACAAAAAGAGAGGTAAAAATGTTTTAACTGATCAAATTAAACAAATTAAAGACTGAGGTGAATCAATAGGCTCCTAATTGGTGAAATTGTGGACACATTGGCAACTAAAACTAGAGACTGAACTAAATAATGAACAATTCAAAATACAAAGCAAATGATAATGAGCCAAACCTGCATTGTGTTAATAAGTTTAAGGAAAAAATGAAGGAACTTAAAACACAAGTGTTCAACTACTGAATTAGGAGCCTATTGATTCACCTCAGTCTTTAAATTGATCAGTTAAAAAAATGTTACCTTGTATTATTGTTTGCAAGATAGCACTGTAAGCACAATGTGAACATGCGATAGTCTTCATGGTATGCATAACTATTTCTGACATAATTTAAGAGGGTAAATAATCCCTCTAAACATGAAAAACACCTAATTAAGAAAAATTAACAGCTTGTCAAAATTTTGGGATTGCAATTGTGGTTACAACAGAAACCAGCATACGCAGGGGACCCCCAGGACTGAGTTTGTACTGATTAGTACTAATTGTACTAATGTACTGATTAGCCTACCATGGCTTTAGATTTGTATGAAAGAATCTCAAATCTCACCTAGTGCTTTGGGGGAAAAAAAAAAAAAACTTCTCCAAAATGTTCATAAATAAAACATTTTATTTTAGAAAATGCCCTGTGTGAGGTTGTGTAGAAATGCAGGAAATTAGTTTTAAAAGGCTCAAATTTTTCTGGGGGAGGACCTCCAGATCCCCCCCCCTCGATATTATTATTGCTTTGCTCACAGTAATGATTGAGGCCCTAGGCCCAATAGTCATGGTTTGCTACTGTTGGATGTTATATTATTAGTGTCCCCCTCCATTATCATCACAAAGAAAATTTACTGTTTGTCCCCCCCAATGTTCAAACGAAACCTACGCCCTAGGTTTCCCCCAAAGTCTCTCTGACCAAAGTCAAAGATGTGGGTTTCGACAGCTTTATTTAAAGCCAATATAGGTCTCCGCTTCCCCTCCCCCCAATGAAAAAAGGTTTCTTTTCCCCTTACAGCTTCAGGTTTCCATGACAACTTTGAACTCCAGAAAGTGTTATTTTGACTGAACTCCAATGTGTTATCTTCTTAAAAGGAGACTGACAAACCTCAACAGAATAACAAGCAGCTTCTAAACTTAGCTGCTCAAAAAAGCCTGAAGGTACACTCAAGTCCTTGTCAAGTGCTTCCAAATGCAATTTCCTGCAACCTATACCATGTAATATCTTTTACACTGGCTATTGATTTAATGACAAAAAGGGAAGCGGGGATTTTAATGCACAACTCCTGTTAACACAGCAAGCGCCCTATGTATACAAGCAGAGTGCTTCTGAGCGTTCAACTCCTACAGACCTTTATTTCCAGACAGGCCTGCAATGATCAAAACTGGCCGTGTGCAAACACAGGCCTCTGCATGCATCAAGAGGGTGGCATCGACTGGGGTGACTCAGCAGATACTGTTTTCCGCCTCAACAGGCATCAGGTTAGGCAGTGAGGCAAGTAACTTTACGCTGGTCACATTTGGAGGAGATCTTTACTGGTGAATGAGTCAGAGCCAAAGTTTTCTGCCTTCTGAAAGACAGGACCTCCTGCAATGCAGCGTCCCCATCAGCTGCACCGATGCCTGTATTTTTAGCATTAAGTTCAGAGGATGGAGGTCCCTGCTGGGCCAAGAACGCCTTCTCTAGCAACGATACGGCTTTCCTTCAAGGCTTCAAATCAAAGAAACGACGAGGCCCGGTCACGCTTTACCTCTCTGCGAGAGATGGTTAAAAATCTGATGTCAAAGTTTTAAACAAGATTTGCTATGACAAGCCTCAGGTGACAAACCACTTAGATTCCCTATACTTAGCCAGAAACTGAAGTGTAAAAACGCCACGGCAGATTAGACATTTACACACAAAACATTTCGGTGACAAAACAAAAGGGCATGGATATCGATCCTACCTAAGGTCGTAAATGATTCATTTTAAACATTGATTACAGAAGCAGGCTCATCCCCAGTTATTCAGTTGAAAGAGAGATGTGTGAGTAACTTCATTAAAAAAAAAAAAAGTCTTAAGTACCTAGTCCTCGAGCCCCAAAAGGAGCGCAGCTTCAGAAATGCTTTCAAGTAGGCAGCTGATTAACTCCTAATTACAGAAGGTGACTGGGGTTCACACAAGGGATGCAAATAATAAACCTTAGCTCTGTACTTTGTTAACCCATGTCAAATAATCACAAGAATTCAGCTACTCCGTAAAGAATCAAGGATAAGGGCACTACTTCAAACGGAATTTGCTTCAAAGTGTACTTCACCCACCTGCATCACAAATGAGTCTACACCTAGTCACTTAAAATAACAACAACCGAAATGAGATTAAGAGTAATACCGTTAGTCAGCCACATCAAACCAACCAAACTCCTGTCTTATGAGGACAGAAGATGATGCCCGGAACAGGTCATTCGGCCCATCTCGGTTTGTCCTCATAAGGTTAACTTATCACCTGAGAAGGAAATATTTTCTGCAATGAAAGAGCATCACGCCGACCATTGACAGCCACGGGCAAGAGGATACCTAGTAGCAGCTGCAAGAAATACTGAAGCCCTGGGTTCTGAATCCACCTGCTGAGTCTGAACAACAATCTCTGCCTCTACAGCAACTTGGTCCCCAGAACTCCATACAACACAAAATTGTATGTTATTCATTGCTCATTTTGAACGAGCAGTTACAGCGCCATTAACTTGCAACCTGAAAACACGAATATGAAAAACGCAAAGCAGCTTCAGGACCAAACCGCCCCCCAACCGCTTTTCAAAAATAACAAGTTCCGACATTAAACTGGAGCCCTGTGTTTTAAGACCTGAAGATCGCTCTCTTTGTTTGTGCGTCATAAACCCCCTCAGAGAGGTTGTATTAACCACAGCCCAACGTTGACAGGGCGGAGCGAACGGTGTCGCCCTGTGTGGCGAGCCGGGGAAAGAGAAACGGAGGAAACGGTACCTCCACGTCAGCCGGCGTGAGCTTGCAGTTCCGCACGAGCATGACGGTGATGATGTCCAGCGTGGCCTCGTCCAGCCGCTTGCGTAGAACCTTGACCAGCTCGTCCTTGATCTCCGGACCTGCGTAACAGAGAGGGAGAGAGGGGTCAGGGCCTCCCGCATTACGGTCAACGCGGTTTCAATAATCAGCCCGGGTGAAACGACGCACTCCGAGCGTGTGCAGTTCGACTCTCTGATGGATCATCAACCGTGAACTCGTTCATGTTCCGACCAATCCTTTTCCGGGTTATGAAAACCTGGTCGGAAATCCCAAATGTAAATGCGCAAAGGGACTTGGTCATTTGTTGCCTAGCTCCATTTCCTAACTGCAGTTTGCCTTGTAGTTTTATTACTAATGGCTTAATTATTTGTTGAAGGTGCATTTCCAAGGCTTCAGCTGCCTTAATCACTGAAATTTATTTGGTGAAATGCACTGTTGTGAAGCCATTCAATTGAACCATGTTTTTGTAGTTCCTGCAAATTCCGTTCCACAAGAGTAATCAACAAAAGGGTTGTATGAATAATTTGACAGGCAGTACAAAAAAAAAATAAACATAGGTCTGCATAAGGCTCATGAATGCAAAACAGAATTTCCATTAGAGATGACTCAGTTTGAACCAACATTCTGAATGCAAACATAAAAAAATCAACAGTGCCATCTGGCAGGTAGCAAGTGGTACTGCACCATGGATTCCACGTATTCACCAAGTATGCGTCAGGTGGTGCATTCAAATGAATCAACTCAGCCTGAGTCTATTTCAGTTGCCTCCTGTAAATCTGCTGGATAGCCCATTAGTGTCTGCAGATTTCATTCAGGATAGTCACACTCTAATGTCGAGCAGCAGTGTGAGCCTCTGCCTCTCGTTTCCCTGCTGCTGCCAACCAAAAGCTGCTCCATGTCGGATGCTCCTCCTCAAAGCCCACCCCGCCCCCGGTAATCCCACACTTCTATTGGCTCACAGTATTGTGGGCAGTATTAATCACTTCACGCCTCCCAGGTTAAAAACAGTTCAGCGCCAATGGGCATGGCCTTAGGTCTCACCCCTCAGTATTATTGCTCTAAATTGGAGAATCTAATACCTGGAGGAGAGCATGGTTTTGCTTCAGTGGCAGCCACTTTGGATGCCAGTCATTTGATCACCTTCGAAGAAACTTTATTTATGATACACTAATACAAAGCATAATAAAAAAATTTTTTAATCCATATTTAACCAGGCAATCCCGCTGACACAAAGTCAGATCCTAGTCAAATCGACATCAGGGATAAGCTTATTTCTTCTCAAATGAGAACAGAATACATTGTGAAGGAAGGTTTGTTCATTTAACTGTTCAATATTGTCTTGTAATGAAACAGGGTCGATTTAGGAACCATCGTGGTTTTCGCACAAACGATAGCATCATGGTAGCTGGCATCATGGTAGCTGACATCATTTGGAATCATCTAAATAGCCGTATATTTACGGGGTATTGGTTAGCATTAGATCACTCAAACGAGGACACACAAGGGTAACTGACATTGGGCCTGTTTGACAAGTTCATCAGACGCACTAAATCCAAAGCAGCATGTATTTCACACCCTCTGCCATGGACATCAGCCAATCTCTGCTACGCCTTACAGGATATAATAGATTTGCCCTGTGCTAAACTAAAACATAAAAGCTAACACAGGAGTGCAGTATTTGACACTTGTGACAGCTGAGCGAGTCAGACATTTCATTTCATATGAGCTTTGTTAGTGACCTCATTCCAAGGTACCCCGTTTAATATTTGGCGAGTATTTATTGCAGGGGTATGTGTCCAGAAACTTCACAGTCAAACAGCTTCTCAATGCCCCAAAATATCAGCTAAGAAATTTGAAGACATTCTTACTTTCACATTCAACATTATGATAAATAATGGCTGGAGATTTAATGGTCTATGAGTGTTTGGTTGGACTTACAATAAAGTTAATGAAGTAGCTATTCTAAAAAGGCTGACATCGGCTTTAAATATTTTGCAGCTCTTTCTAACTCTACTTAAGCCTAAATTTGTCAATGACTACAGAAGGTTTTCAGTGAAATACCCAGTCTCTATCCCAATGGCATAATGTATTATCAGATTGCGCAGGTGGAATAATTATTAACATCACTGTATCATAATTTATAATCATATTGTGGAGGTGTATAATCATCACTTCCCTGTATCATGATTTATAATCAGATAGTGGAGGTGGCTTAATCACTACATCCCTGTATCATGATTTATAATCAGATAGTGGAGGTGGCGTAATCATTACATCCCTGTATCATGATTTATAATCAGATAGTGGAGGTGGCGTAATCATTACATCCCTGTATCATGATTTATAATCAGATAGTGGAGGTGGCGTAATCATTACATCCCTGTATCATGATTTATAATCAGATAGTGGAGGTGGCGTAATCACTACATCCCTGGATCATGATTTATAATCAGATAGTGGAGGTGGCGTAATCATTACATCCCTGTATCATGATTTATAATCAGATAGTGGAGGTGGCGTAATCACTACATCCCTGTATCATGATTTATAATCAGATAGTGGAGGTGGCGTAATCATTACATCCCTGTATCATGATTTATAATCAGATAGTGGAGGTGGCGTAATCATTACATCCCTGTATCATGATTTATAATCAGATAGTGGAGGTGGCATAATCATTACATCCCTGTATCATGATTTATAATCAGATAGTGGAGGTGGTGTAATCACTACATCCCTGTATCATGATTTATAATCAGATAGTGGAGGTGGCTTAATCATTACATCCCTGTATCATGATTTATAATCAGATAGTGGAGGTGGCTTAATCATTACATCCCTGTATCATGATTTATAATCAGATAGTGGAGGTGGCTTAATCATTACATCCCTGTATCATGATTTATAATCAGATAGCACAACTTATAATTATACTGTGATCCGATGCCTGCTCTGTCACTCACCAGCCTGGCCCACGCCATGCACAAGCAGCAGGATATGCTTGTCCACCTGTCCAACGGGACGGGACCCCTCCAGGGAGGAACGGGACCCCTGATTTGAGGAACAGACAGGCGGAGACACAGGCCTCAGTCCAGACACGTGGATTGAAAATTCATTCACATTTTAAACTCTCCAGACCTCCCCTGGCAATTGATCTTGGACAAGCTAACACAATGTTGTCCCTAGCCCAATTCATGTTAAAAATGTTCAAATGTCAAAAACGTTAAAGGTTAAAAATCTCAACAGTGACTAAAGGGCACGGTCCGTCGGCGCACATTTAAACCTCTGTCATTAATAAGGGTCTGCCGGTTTTATGGGACGCAGGCTGTTCCATCTGAGAAAGCGAAATGCCGCGCTAAGCAGCGATTAAATTATTCACAAAGAGCAGGGGGTTTCACCTGAACTTTTGATCAGCGCTTAAAATGCGCCTGGAGCTACTGGATTTCAAACCCAACCTTTGTCTCTTTTCCATTCGGCATGCTGTGTTATTTCAGAGATGAATGTTTATTTAGTGTTTCATGTAGAGCAAAGCCCTCGTTTCAGCTTACCGTCAGATAATATTACAGATTGAAGAGGACTGCAACATTGAGCATAATGTCAACTTCTCAAAACTAGCAAAAACATTTTAGCAGCTGCTTTACAGATGTGTATTTTATCCCTTCCACATTAGCTACTGCTGTCCTTAAAAGCATTTACTATAGGCCATTTAACTAATTAGCTATTTGTACGGCAGAAAGGTAATGAGAGACTACACTAGTCTGCCACTCAAAATAAGAAATCTGAAGTTTACCATTTCAGCAAATAACAACAGCCACAATTAATTCAACAAAATAATTAGACCTACAATAACGTCATTAATAATCGTTTTGCCTCCAAATGAAAACAAGAACCATCTTGGCTCTTTGGGGTCCCAGTTTCCAGCCACTAAACGAAAAGACCACGCAAAATAGATACTCGCACATCACACAAAGAAAAATACTGGGTACATCCCTCGGTACTGATGATGGTTTTCTAGACCGAAACGTTTGCACTTTTCCTTTCGGCACTTTTTTTCCTTATGCACAATTAAATAGTTGCATTTTATCTATTTTGCATGGACATTTACTCTTTACCTACGCACCCATCAGCCAAAGTGTTACCCAGATGCAGATACTTGCACAATTAAAAGATGCAGTGTTACAAGAACCATTTTGGCTCTTCAGAGTCCCAGTATCTAGCCCTGGCACTCAATAAAAAGAGTCAGTGTTACCGAAAGGTCTTCGCTGAAGATGGGTTCCTGGCTGCGGGCCAGGCCCACCGAGCGGGACACGTGCAGGGGGTTGCCGTCCAGATCCGAAAACTTCCCGCTCTGGGGCGTCTCGGAGAGTCTAAGGACGAGAGAGGTGAGCTTGACGACAGGTAAAAACCAGGTTCAAAGACTGCAAAGACAGGCACTGAGTGAGGCAAGGGCAGAAAGAATGAAAGAACCTCTACCTGAGGTAGAAGACTGATTTTGTGGTGCGCTCCTGGTAGACAAACATGTTCTTCCTGTTGACCACACAGAAGGCATTGAGCACTGAGCGCAGTGCCTGGATCGCTGGGGTGGAGAGGAAGGGAAGGGAAAGGGGAAGATTATTAACCCTTTCAGGCATAAGATCACAAATACCACTACTGGTAATCAAAAGCAATGAAGTTCTAGAACACAGACTTAGAATTGTGAAAAAGAATTCCAAAAACCCTACTATTCAAAGGGTTAAACGCCAACCCAACCATTACAAGACCAATTTAAAGAATGTTAACATGTACCTTATGTGCTAGACCTCCTGGGTACGTTGAACAAGTCAAACAATCAGAGTATAAAATCCATCACAGTGTAAAAGTACCCATTACAGTATGGCTACCCAAGCCTTACTCTAATGCACTGTCCACAGGCTTTCGCTCAAACCAGGCACTTAACCACCCAATTTAACATATCAGCTTTTATTGATGGCACCCCAGTTTGGACAGCGTTGTGGTATAAAGTGTGCTTGAAAAACCTTAAATTCATACCTGAAGGAAAGTAGCAGTGTGGCCCAGCCATCAGAAAAGCTGACCTTTAAAGACCTTCCGTTCTCTGCTTCGTGGTAAATTACACCTCGCGGACATTACTCGCAGTTGAAGCACCGTGATTAGCGTAGGACTACTCGAAGGGGACACGAACGTCGGTGCTCACCTCTGGAGACGCCCATGTTGGGCCCCATCTTGAGCCGGGGGTGGATGTGGATGACGGTGTTCCACACCACGTCGCAGGCGAAGTGTCCTGGGATGAACTGCATGGTGGCGGCGAGGTAGTCCCTGGGCTGGTAGCTCTCGTCCGCGTTGTAGTCTGCCGACAAGGTGTGGGGGGGGGGGGGGGGGGTTGGTGAGGTTTCAGCACCGGGCGGCCCGTCGCCCTCCTCGCTCGCAGCCCCGCCCCTCGTTCCCGTTCTCTCCCCGCGCTCGTCGCCTTCGCGACTCTGCCCTGGCGTCTGCCCCCCCCCCCTTAACGGGATTCGATTCATTTCCAGACGCCGAGGCTGAACAATCGGCGACATTAGGAAGTTACGCAAGTAATTCCGTTTTTACTGCCTCGATAAAAACGGAGTGAATCACGCCGATGCGCTTCTGTTCAGCGAGCCGGGACTGGCGACTCATCCCTCACCGCTCCTGTCAGGGGTGCTGTCCCCAATAACCTTGCGCGCATTTGCTAAGCAAATCTCTCCGCTGGCCCGTATCGATTGGGCCACATTATAAAGACGGCAGCGAGTTCACAGCCAGGGAGTTGGAGGGCCTCCACAGAAGGCACGATGCATTATTAACTAGCGGTTGTATTAAGTGTCCATTAAATCTTACACCACAGAGGATCCACATTGTGGCACGCATATCTATGACCTCATTTTGATTTCGGTGCAACTTGATATCAGGCAGGACATGAGTGGACAAATCTGTTCTGTGAGACCTGCGCTCCGAAACTATCCATTACACGTCTTGAACGCACTACCATTCATCTCGTACTTGACAGGTTTTCTAGATTTTTCCGACATCCACACAAACTTAAAATTAACCTTTTGTAAAATAGGGCGCTTAATGGGGGAATTTCACTGAAAAAAGATTGATATGTTGCAGCTTGGTTCAAGAACCGCTGGCATTCGTTCTTTCATGTGGACAATAATATGAACCAAAGTAAGTCACTTAAGTAAGTCACTGTACAGTGGGCCATTAAACCCAGTGATTTTCCTCATCCTAAGTAACTACCACTTTGCGTACCGCCGGTAAGCCCGCCGTTAAAGACTGCTTTCCCAGACGCAAAGGTCTGAGAATTAACGGCCAACGCGCGCGGGTGTGGCTGCGCCATTGACTGACCGTCAGAGCTGGCCATTTTCTGCCTGTACAGGGACTCGTTTTTCCAGATGTCCTCCTCGCTCTCGGCCACCAGGAGAGAGTTACACACATGGCTGTCGTGGAGGTCCTTCAGCAGGAGGCGCTGGGGAAGGAGAGGAGGGAGGAGGTGTCTGTCAGAGAGGGGTGGGGGGCGGCCTGGGTAGACAGGCAGTGAGGCAGGCGGGGGGGCTCACCTGGTTGACCACGCGACAGATCTCCCCGATCTTCCGCACCACGGTGTGATGGAGCTGCAGGTACTCGGGCACCTCCTCCTCTTTCTCCGCCTCCCCCGTCCCCTCCTCCTTTCCTCCATTTAAGCTCCTGTGGGAGATGCGCAAACGACAGCCGAATCGTGAAAATACGCACACTCAGCTAAACGAGACAGGCGCACGAACAGACTATGGATAATTCATGAGCTCACCAGATGACAGACTCCAGTGTTAAAGGTTTATATACCTTTAAGGTTATACCTTCAAAAGAACCTTGAATAGAATCAATGGAAGGAGCCAGGTTGGAATAACAGAAAACAATAAATCTGCAAGAGCCAAATAAATGCTTCCCCAGAGCACAGTTCCAAAGACTTATTGACAATACACGGTTCAAATCCCATTTCATAAAAACAGTTGACATAATGTGTACTAAATCCCAAGGTGAGCTTTAATCTCACCGACCTTAGTAAATGTCTGTCCCTGGATGGACACATATAAACCCCATATAATCCCAGTGGAGTGCAGCTCCTTGGTGGGCCCTCCTTGTTGGAGTGTCGGGTGTTGCGTGTGGGAAGAGAGTGCGTGGCACACCTGGAGTGAGAGTACACCTCCACTCTGTCCTGGTGGATCTTCACAATCAGCCAGAAGTCCGGCATGAGAGGACACTGGGGCTCCTGCTCGTCCATGGTGGGGCCTTCGCACTCCGAGTCACTGCTGCCCCCGTCGTAGCCTGGAGGGAGGGAGAGAGGGGGCAGGAGAGAAAGAATGAGTGAGCACAAGGGTGAGAAAGTGAGAGAGACAAAGAGGGAGAGAGAGAAAGAGTGAGAGTGAGAAAGGCAGAGAAGGGAGAGAGAGAGAAAGAGGGAATCAAGTGAGACAGATATAAATTTGTACAAATAAGTTTGTCACTTTTAATTTTTTCCAACTACTCTTCTTGCACTGAGAAACAGGCGAACAGACCTTCTCAATGTTAAACACTAATGCTGACTGGAATCGTGTCTGTTAGTTCCCATACCACCGCTGTCACTGTGCCCAGTCATGCAGTTACCCCCAAACAGCAGCTGAGCAATGCAATCCCACAAATCAAATCCCTTAGCAACTCGCAAGGGTCGTTTTTGCCTTGACTTGGGGCTACGACCGCAGGAACCCCAAACCGGCGTTCCACATCGGTCGAGGGGTCGTACAAAACAAGAAGAGAAACAGGGTTCGTACCGAGCATGTCAGAGTCCAGACTGCCCTGGCTGGAGACCACGCTCTGCACCCGGCTGGGCCTCAACCTCCCGCTACCTGGAGGGAAAACACACCTTTTTAGACAGGAAACCGACTCTGGGACCAAGCGCCGGTGCCCCGCGCTGCATGCTGGGAACACGGCTCTGTCGGGCGCCGACTTGCGGGGGTCGTGGTGAAAGAGACGTGGGCGCGAGCGAAAAGTTCTCATGTTTTATATCCGTCAGAGCTGTCCACGGCCCGTCGATTCGCGGAGGAGGCTCGCGAGCGGAAGAGGCGGCTCGAAGCGCCGGGAGCCTGCCACTGCGGCCCCGAGACCTCTTGCTGGTGACACGCCCGTCATCGGTTTGTCAGCTTTGGATGTGGTTTTAACAAGCCGGGAGACATCGGTGCACGTTGCAAGCACGCTGACAAACAGGAGTCAACCTGAGTCGCAGAGCCCTGTCAGACTGGAAAAGTTCTACATGAGGTGGTTCAGGGTAGGAACACTGACAGAACAGTACACTAAAAATGAAATATTAAATAAAGTTGTATGAACATCAATTTAATGTTACACTGAAAAGTGTAACAGTAGGGTACCAATTGTTTTATTGCCATTATGGTCATTTACGTGTGTACAAAATGCAAAAAGGAATAACCGGGCATTATTGATGAGTTAGTTGAATGCACAAATACAACTCGCCCTTTTAAATGCACAGATAAACTTGTCCTTTGCAATTTAACCTGACACTTGGTTAAAAAACAGCCCTCAAACCCTTGGTAGGCTTATTTTTACTTATTTTTGACAGATAAGCAATTAGCTTGTTAGCAATGAACTATTTTCAAATTTTATGATCCGAGCAGAATCACCAAACTGCAATAAATTGAAAATGGATGGAAATAAAAGAATAACCTTTGCACAATCACATTTTTCCCTTTTTTACGTGCACTTAATGCCCTTTACTCGCATGTCAGGATAAAATTTTGAGCCGTCCCTGCTGAACTACTGAGGCGGTTTTGTGTAAATTCTGAAAAGATAATGAGCTGTCCACAGAGTGACTCTTCACAGTCACACCACTGAAACTGGGGCCTGTATTTAATCAGCATCTGTCCTTAACCAGGACTTAAAACCAAACGCAAAGCGCTACGACTTTTCTTCACAAACTGCTCGCAAACTCGCTTCGGAGATTGCTGAGCGCGCCAACCTGCGTTTGTGAACAAAGATTATTCTTGCATCTAATTATTAGTCAAAGCTAATGCCAATTGAATCCCAGCCAGGATCTAGATGCGCCAGCATTTTCACAAAATGTCAACCCCCTGAGTTTAAGCCTTTGCCAGACATCGTATGATGCATCACATCTAATGCGCGACATTTCTACGAATGCTTCCCAAAACGCCACAATCCGTACGTAGTAGGAAGTGAGACTCAAGTGCATCATTAAGGGCACTGTATGCTGGAAACCGTGGCTGATCAATCTAAAAATAATCAATGCTGTAACGATTCATGAAGGCATAATGATATATAAACATAAATCATTTTCAGCACACATGAGAGTTAGCATTAGTGTGTCAAATCTATGGTGGGCAAATTACTTTGCCGATTAGCTAAACATTAATTAAAATGATAATGAATTGATATTAACAAATGATATTAACGCTGATTTTCACCGCAGCCAGTGAAGGTGGTTCAGTTCTATTACTTGAATAATTCATTAAATGTGAAAATTTAAGTAGTTCAATGGAATCAAAAACCTGTAGAAAAATTGGTATGTGCCACTCTACATAGTTACATTCTTGCCTTGTTCTATATTTTTATGTTTATTTATTTCATATTTACTTGTTATTAACTATTTACTTATACATTATATTTATGATGTTATACATTATTTTGATGATGACTCTGAAGTTAGCGACCATGCAGTGCTAGCTTAAACCATTCATTCTGGGTTCAGGGCACAGTCTGTTGAGTTAGAAGACCGGTTAGCACTGGAATGACACTCTTTTGCCTCTACGATGTGCTGAGACATTTGACGGTCTTACACATCCGCCAGCCACGACAGGTTTCGCACGTAACACTATTTACGAGGGCTTTGTGAAACACCCCGAATATTAACGCTGCATCTACAAGGGTTCTTGCGGTGATCTTCAAACTAACAGTGTGTTGAGAAATGGGTCCAGTGTAACTATCAGTAATGTTGCATAATCTTGCATCATCTTTATTTCTGGACCCATTGTTTAGCTCTGTACAGTTTCTGACAGCTGGGCATGAGTTTTGCGGTCATTGCAACCACAGAATAGGGAGAGTAGCCGTCTAAGCAGAGATTTGCAATGTTATCCGTAGCTATATTTCTATCAATTTTTTCAGAAATCTGTAGATTTTTACTGACCATCATGATTACTCAAAGAATCTAAATCCAATAACTATCCATTAGGGTGTGGCTTAGCTGACATTAGGGTCATGGCTAGCCTAACCTTTGCATACAGCCTGAGCCAGATTTTCCACACATATATACACATAGATATTTCTGACCGTCGAACTTTTACAATTATTTGTGCGTGCGTTTCACGCGCGTGCTCTCGCGACTGGGAAGCATGTGACAATGTGCGGATAACGCTCTCTGCGGTGTGCTGCCGCTCGTTAAAGCTGCGGGGGCGGTCTGCGAGGAGCGCTCACTGTGAGTGGCGGACTGCACCGACTCGGCCAGGCTGACAGCGGAGGGGGTCTTGGGGGGGGAGGCGTGCTCGGAGGACCGGTCCGTGCTGCTGCTGGGCTGCAGGTGGGGCGTGCCCGACGGCGGTTTGTCCCCCGCGGTGCTGCTGCCGACCGAGCTCTGGGGGCAGGTCTCCTCTCGGTCCGCCTGGCCGGTCCTGCTGGCGTCACAGGGCTCCGGAGCGGGCTCGCACCCGGCCGCCGCCCGCTTCTCCTCTCCCTGCCCCTAGAGGAATGAGCATTACGTTACATTGCATTAATTTAGCAGTCACTCTCACCAGTACACAATCAGTAAGACTTTATATTATTATTGTTTATTTTTGTTTACACAAACTCAATAATATTATGACATAATAATGTGTAATAACAGTAATAATGGAATAAGAGGGGAAACTTGCATTTTGGAAGCAATTGTATTAACTATTGGAAAAGTATTACTGCTCTACAGATCTAAAATAATGGAGGCTTGGGTTGCTTGACAAATACCGCAAGCTACTACAACCCATACAGAAAGAAGAAACAATAAATTATAGCTCAATAAGCACTGATTTGCGGCGTGTTTGTAGTGCTGCCCGCTCATTCTGTCATGTCCAGCGGCGTACAACAATGAAGAGATAATAGTCTTCATAAAATGAAGTTCTCTCCTCCTTTCTGTGATTTGTAATACCTACTGTATGTCACATTAGAAAAAATGTTTTGTTTTAGAGTAACGCATTTCCCAGCTCACCACAGAGTTAGGCTCCGCCCTTTCCACCTCAGCTTCACTATCCATCTCTTTCCCTGCTGGGTTCCGATTGGCTGACGGCCTGAGGGTTTCTTCCACCTCCGCACAGTGACTGGGCTGCTGGGAGGCCTTGCCGTCCTCCTCAGCGTTCGTCGCCTGTTCAGACAGCTGGCGGGCAGCCAGAATCCTCTGGGAGTGAAGCCGGCTGACGGACACGTAGTGGAAATGATCCAGTTCCCCGTTCAACAGATACCCTGAGAGGGACATCCTCCGAAATTCCTACATGGAGACAGAACGACGAGGGAAAAAAAAAAAACAGTTACTTCATTTTCAATGTCTAGTACACAATGCTTAGAAGCCCTCTTCTGGCAAGACGGGAGATCGCAACATGGCTGCCAGAAAGTTTCAAACCCTGATTGCAAAACAAAGCAGGCACTGTGGCTTATTTTTCCAACTGCCCGCTTGCTTACATTCATCTTTAAGTCAATATTTTGGTTAAAGAAAAAAAGTAACTTTGACCATTATTCATAACTTTACATATTCACATATCACTGCTTGTGTCACATTGGAGACTAGAAAATTCCACAATAATAAATTGAGACAGGAAAACATTTCTCAGAGGAAAAACTTAATTATGAAGTGATAGGCTGTTCCCTGGTGTGCGCCCCACCTCTTTGAACTTCTCCAAGGACTGCTCGGGGCCGAACACAAACTGCAGGGGCACCACCTCGCAGTGGCAGCGGGGCCGACCGCTGGAGCGGTACACGTGGTCCGCCACCTTCTGCAGGGTGGAGGTGGTGATCACCCTGGAGTGCCGCAGGGCAGAGACGATCTCGTCCTCCAGCAGCCAGCGGATCTGCAGGGGACGGGGAGAGAGGCGCGTCAGCTCGGGAGAAAACGGGGGCCACGTTGAGAGAATTCAAATGGATTTGACAAATTTGGGCTACTGAGGTAAAACTATACACTCTAGATTCTAGACTCTAGAACATGGATACTCAAATCTGGACCTCAAATCCAAATCTATCCCTGGTTTTCTTTTCTCCCAGGTACTTAACCGTAGAGTTAGTGCTACTGATTGGTCAGACTGTCTTCACACCTGACTCCCAGGTAAAGAGAGGGTGGAAAACCAGCCATTCTTGGTCCTTGAGGACCGTGATTTGAGTAACAGCGCTCTAGAATGTCTCTGGAGAACACAAAATGGCAGGGTGGAGCGGGGATCAGACTCTCACCTCGTCCATGGTGGCCAAGACGGCCAGCCGGTGCGGGATGGGGAGTTTGGCCAGAGGATCTCCCGAAACCCTGAAGGTAGAAGCAGATTTGGAGAGATTGGATTCAGTAGACTGTATCTGGGGAGAAACCTGACTGATATCCTTCCTCTCAAATCCTCCCCGCTCAGCAGTAGCCTTCAGCTCCACTGCCGTGTTGGCCCCAGAGGCCCCAAAACTCACCCGTCCACCCCTGACCCCCGCAGGCCGTCCAGGGTCCCCATCAGCTCCTCGTCCGAGCGATAGGATGATGGCTGCCCAGGGGAGCGGTTCAAGGAGACGCTGCTTTCTGAGGTGTACCTGTAAAACACAACATACACACACACACAGTAAAATTAACTCCCTAAGTAGAACAAAGGCCTCCATCTAAAGCCCTTCCCTATAGTGCACCCTCGTCAACTGCCATTTTCTCACCTGTTGTGGTGGAAGTCGGAGGCCATGACCTCGATCTCCAGAGGGAGGGTCAAAACGAAGATGTCGAGGGTAACCGACAGCTCGTTCAGATCCACTGACTGAAGGGACTCGGCATTCTCCAGGCAGGATATAACCTCACCTGCAAAGCACATGTTTTAGCTGCATGAGCACAAACCAACAAGCGCTGCAGAAAATGCATCTCATTTCCAATGCACTCAGTAGCTGCCTCAGACTTCATCCATGTAATGATATCAAATTGTTGTAGCATCCAGTAATCTAACAAATTAACAAAGGACTGCAGGAGCCCAAATATTGAAACACTTTAAAGGGCCCCAGTTATTAAATTGTTTTGGCAATTTAATATTTTTCCACAAAGTCTACCAAACAGGTTGATAAGAAAAGAACATGTGCAGTGAGTTTATCTCCTTTGAGCTGAACAGGCCAGGGAGTGTTTACGCAAATAGCAGATCAAAGATGACTGGCTGTTTTGATTTAAATCCAGAATCTACATCAGATATGAAAACAAATCTGACATGCTTGTTTTGCCTGGTGATTTTTTCTGTGAGCAAATGTGGCAAAAAAAAGATTTCCCCCCCACAGTTTTCATATTTTACCGCCTTAATTGTGACACATTAGGCAACGCAAGCGACCGAGCATTTAACCTTCCTATTATGTTAGGGCCTATATGACCAAAAATTTATTTTTGTTTTTGTATAAATTCAACTTGGTGATTTTGCTCAGCAAACGCCTTTAAGACATCCTAGAGAATTAGGTAAATAAGTGTAAAAAAAACAATAGTTGGAACTTTTATGCTTTTTTTGACACGTAACACCTTAGCACAAATGGCAGTAAAATGTTAACATAATAGGAAGGTAAATAAAACTTGAAACAAATAAGTGGGGGCCTTTAATATTTCCTCATTGAATTAAGGACATGAAAGCGTATAATCTCACCCAGGCAGGTGGGCAGTGTTTGCATGGGCATGGAGCCATGGCAGTTCTTTATGTTGACGGAGCAGGTGAGGTGGACGAAGAGAGGGGGCATCTCGGGTTGGGGCCCCTCCGGCTCCAGCAGGGAATCCCCCTCCAGAATACTGAAGGAGTCCTCGTCCTGGTTCACCGTGTTGGAGTCCGACAGGGAGTCGTTGTCTGGGAACTTCCTGTCGGCGCGCTCTTGGTACTCCACCTCTAAGTCTGTGTCACTCTCTGTCACGATGCAGCAACCCGATACATTTTCTGTGGGAAAAAAAACACAATTGAGACGCACATACACACCACATCTATAAATGTAACAATTAGCACAAGGGGACAAAGAACCACCCAGATACACACACATTTACTCTGACAAAACAACTTGCAAAAGGAAACACACTTACAAGCAGGCAGCAAAGCTTAGAGAAAGCGAAATACCACCACATATGCCTGTAAGTCGGGCAACCATTTTCCCCTTGCATTTCAGTCATCCCTCAGCATGAGGTCAGTAGAGCCTTCTTTGATCACAATAGCCGCTTTTCCACTGTCAGGCGAGACAGTGCATGTCAGGGCCAAGTGACTTTCCACTGGCACTTCCGGGGCCTCGTCAGGGCTTCAGGCCAGGAATTTCGGCCGCTCGATTACCTTGGTCCTTGTAGGGCCAGCTGGGGCTAGGGGCGTGGCCATGGTCAAGGGCGGGGTTATCACAGGCTTAGCTGGCCTTGGCTTTATATCAGACGACGCCTTGCAGCCATGTTTATTCCTGTGTATCCCAAATAAGCTTAACGAAAAGCGAACTTAACGTTACTTTGCTACGTTTGGAGGAAATGGAAAACAATCGCCAGTACTGGTCTGCAGAAGAAACAAAAGCTCTTCTTAACATCTGGGCTGAGGAAAATGTTCAGCGTCAGTTTGACGGAGTTTGAAGAAATGAGGATGTGATGAAGTATATTGTCGCTGAATTATCCAAACTGGGTATTCAGCGCACTACCGCACAGGTTAGGGAGAAACTGAAGAGGTTGAAGCATAGTTACAGAGCTAAGAAAATCCATAATGGGCAAAGGGTTGCCCATCGGAAGAATAATTTTCCATGGTTCGACATAAGGACAGTGTGCTCAGACATCGTCCCGCTGAAAGTGGAGAGAACATCTGGGACACGACAGTCTTGCCACAGGAGACAGAACAACGTGACTTGGTTTGTGATGTAGCTATGAGCTATCTAGTTAGCTAAATACAAGTAACATTACAATATGATGTTAGTGCAAGATGTTGTGATGAAATTAAGTTGTTAGTTTACATTATGGAACGTGTCGTCTAGCTAATGACTTATATTTATTTTCAGACTTTTTCTCTAATGTTCCACTGCTGCCTAGCTTGCATTTTGATTGCATCCAGATAACTACATGACAGACTTGGGTTTGTAAATAGTGCAACATTTGTACATAGTTTTGCACCTTTTGTTGCTGTAATGGCCACATTATGTAAAAAGGTTTGTTTAATTGGCATATTTTGTTTGCTGTGATGAGCACATTATGTAAATAGTTTTGTTTTACAGCCATCTTTTGTTTTGAGCACATCAATAAAGTTGATTATACAGGAGGGTGTGTGACGTTGGCACCAATGTGATGTGCCACATTATGGGCGGGATTTAGCGCAACGCCATGGTGCTATAGACCCGGTGGAGGAGAAGCAAAGATTTATAGCTCGGGGCTTTAGGCTCAAGGCTAAAGGCCCCGTCTGGCCACTAGGTAGCACTGGCACGCACTCACCCGACAGTGGAAAAGCGGCTAATGCTAGCTAGTTATCACAGTACACCTCCCCAGTCATCCACATTGATAAGTCAATTGGCGCTTAACGATGATTGACAGCAGTGTTCCCACAATGCTAAGCCAGTGATAGGTATTCATTTAGTTGGTCATTCTTACCGTTTCATGTGCTGTGATTTCTCTACTCTCAAAAAAGTGGATCACTTCGACGAGGCTTTGCCATGTTTCGCGAGTAACATGAGCTTTGCCACTAAACCTTGTCACATTACAACTCAAGGCGGATGCTGTTGCACTTGGGTCGCCGAAACACTTTTTTGCCCGATATTCCATCCATGTTTGCTTTCCTTCCCCTCTATATGTTAGGAAAACAATTAGCCATTCGTTTTATGATTAGTAAGGTGTTTGTGGTAATCCAGCGCCTATGGGGACCCCACGAGGATAGTGATTTTAATTAAAAAAGTGTAAATCAGCGTGGGTCACGTGCTTCACAAAATATTTTTTGATTCTAATCATAAGCACAAAAAGAGAGGCAAAAAAAACACTTGGACAGACAAAATGCTGGTTTGGAACAGTGGGGCATGACGGCTGTAGTTCAGATTCATACCGTCTGCTGTGATAACTATTAACTATGGTTAAATAAAGGTCTCCATCTATCTATCTATCCTTCTATAATCTAGTAGGCTATATACATACAGATCGACCAGCAAACACCCAAAAAAAAGGTACAAACGTTTGTGTGTAGACAGACAATTTTAGCTCTCATACCGTCCTCGGTGGCAAGCTCGGCCTCTGAAACTTCAGTATCCTCGCTGGGTCTTCTGTCTTCCTCGTGGTCTGAGTCTTCCTGAAGACGAATGAAAAGAAAGGGAGATTAGCCAGCATTAGCCGTTTCAGTCACTCCATGGTAAACCACACCGACCACTTACTTCTTTCTTAGCTGACGGTGGGCAGTAGAAAAAGTAGTGTGGGTTTGAAGGCACTGTCTTGAAATACTGAGCACCAATTTCCATGAATTTGTCCTAGGGAGGAGAAAATACATAAAACATCTTAGTGAAATACTGAAAAAAAAAGAAAGTCTGGCAGCTACCCATAAAAACAAATCCAGAGAAAGTCCTGGCGACATATCTTGACATAATTTTGACCTTCATAGTATTACCTGGATAATTTTGTGCAGGTCAGGGAACACCTCGCACTTCTGCTGGATCTGTAAAAGTGACAGAGGGAATTCTGGGTAGATCTTCTGGGTTTTTGGTTCCTCTGGTGCCACAGGGGAGGTGGGTGCTGAGGGTTTCCCTCTAGACTCCGCCTCACTAACGTCCTCTGCCTCCACACTGCCAGGACAGAAAGTAGATTATTCATAAAGCTGTCACTCAATCTAAAATTTCCACTCCCCCCACCATGGCTGGTATTGCTTGTTAAAGGGACACAGATGAAAAGGTTATTGTCTTACAGGCAGCGTACACTCTTTCAGTTCCTGTATTTTAATGATTCTGTAAGCACTTTCTAGCATTATTTCTAGGTTTACATCAAGACAACAGGACTATATAAATAGTCAGAGCGCAAATGCACTTCAGGTGCAAATACAAACAGTTCTTGATTTTTGTCCGGTTTTTATTCAAACACAGTTGGTATGACACAGTGGACACCTCTCCTGCCTAATAAAAAAGCAACACACACACAGCCTCTGAATTTCACTGTCCTCTTCTACCTTTTCAGGTCTGTTCATTATCATAACAGACGGTATGAATCTGAACTACAGCCGCGAGGCCCCACTGTTCTAAACCAGCGTTTTCTCTTCATACCACATATGACAATATAAAACTCTTCCATTTATGTTTATTAAATATCTACAACTTTAATGTGAAAATAGCAGCACTTATACCACTGCACTAAAGTGATAAAGGCAGCACCAATACAACTATGCCTATACTAATGCTCTATGGACAACACACCGCATCTGAAATCTGTACAGCATTCCTTTTTCAGGTAACCATGGTGAATCTCATCTTTATATTCAGCACAAGCTGAAGTCGACATTCTCTAAATCCTACCCATCCGTAAAATTCAGACTACATAGCAGCCACGCCTGCATCCGTTCCCACTAAAATATTCATTAGTCTAAATGGAGCAATAGTAAAATGAAGAAAGAAAAGTCAATTAACGAGCCAATAAAAAGGCTGCATTCAACCAGCAGAGTGGGAGAGGTGCCAAGGCTGGGCGGGAAACCGCAGACTCTTACCTCGAGGAGGAGACCAGCGCTCCCCTCAGGGACGCGCCTTCTTCCTCAACCTCCCCGATGGTGAAGGTGGCGGGATTGGCGGCGGGTCCCCGGGCCCCGGCGCCCCCCGGCTGCTCGTGCCGCTCCCTGAAGACGCGGATGTGGCCGCACAGGGTCTGCAGGAAGGCGGTGATGTCGATCTCCTGGAGGGACTCCTCGCAGTAGTCCATGGCGGTCAGGATGTCCTGGGAGCTGATGTTGTACGACTGCTGCAGGCTGCGGTACACACCTGAGGGACCAAACCGCGCTCTTCACAACACGACCGCACGCACGCACGCCGATTAAAACCGGCCGGGAAACATATGCGCCGTGACGGCAAACGGCGTCAAATCAAATACACGCACAGAGCTTAACGTGTTTAAAAGCGCGATGGTTGAACGGTTGAGATCTGGCGGGTTGGGAAATTGCCTCGTCTATTGTTATCTTATATCACAATGCAACATAAAGTTTAATTAATGTTATGCTCCGCCATCCTGTACTTGCAAGCTTTATGGATTAAAAAAAAAGATCATCTCATCTTGGAAAAATAGTGTCTTCATCAATCTTGTAGAGCAAGATTTTGAACCAGAGGTATAATAAATTGATTAATAGGTAAATGAAGACGAGTAGACAGACAACCGTCTGTGTAGATATGAGCAAGCTAATGTTAATCCTAGCAAAAATAATACAATTTAAATTCACTATGTATAGTGACTAGCTTTTTACGGTACTTTGCAACAATGTAGAATAAAAGGAAAGCTCACTGGTTAACTATTGCACGCATCCCTTACAACAAAGGTAGATAAATTCATAAACAAACAATATACAGACAGCATAATCACCACCTTTCACAAACAAAAACCTAGTGCAGTGGCATTTGTGACATCATTGATATTTCTGAGGAAATTTTTAAATAATTGACAGATAAAAGATTTTTCAGTTAACCATTTAATTTTTAAAAATGTTGCACATTTTGCAATGCTTTAACCATCACCTGTAAATATGTACGGTTTCATTTTTGTGCAATGTCAAAAATGTAGAAATCAAAGAAAACCATGTTAAAATACACTCCCGTAGACAAAACATGCTTAATAAATACAGCAGGTAAAACGCCCACTGAATTTATGTCAACGCTCTGTTTTTCAGTCAGGATGAATTACTGAGGATGTCCTTGGTTAAATTAGGAACAGGTATATCTGCATGGGGAAAAATTGACAACGCATCACTTTCTGTCCAGAACATAAATGTTCAGAGAATGATTTTTTAATAAATAAATAAATGAATAAATAGCAAAGCTAGTCTGACAACAGTCAGAGAGCTAAAGTGGCTGCACTGCATCAGCGTGACAGCGTCCAGAACGGGCATGAATACGCATCCATCAGCCTGTCAGGCCTGTGTTATTCTTCCCCCGGTGAAGCAGTCTTATTTATCTCCGGGACTGACATTTACAGATGTCGCTGACACAAAGCAGAGACGCAATCCGCCAATTATCATCTCCGAGGCTGACAGCTTTAAGGCCCTTTTAATTGATTTTGCAGCCGCCGGGAAAGACGGGCTGTCGGATTTGAGCGCGGCCGGTGTTATTCCGGGGGCTCAATACGTGCGGCGTGAAGTCATTAGGCGGGGGATATGAGAAGCCGCCGCTCCCTGATCGTTAATAATTACTTGCACGCACCTGCCTCAGTGATCAGCGGTAATCTAGTCTGACTTCACCTTCTTCTTGGCAGCGTAATCCTCATTACCGCCAGAGGCAGTGTTGGGTTACGATCCAAGAGCCCTTAAGGCTGATAAAAGATGTTGGTTCTTTTATTGGGCTCATGTGTACCGTCACCAATTAATAGGGAATCTGAACTGAATCAGCCTATGGGAGGGGGGTCCAAACTTACCCGAAAAGTGCCGATGTAGTGCTGGGATAAACCAAAAACCTGTACCCACAACACCTGATTCAAATAATTAACTTCTATCAAGACCTTGACAAGTACAATCCGGTGTCTTAGTGAAAAAAACAAAAACTTGCACCCCACATTAGCCCTTTTTGGATAAGATTGGCCACCCCTGCTATAGGGAAAACACACCTCGATGAACAGGTTTTAAAAAATAAATAAATAAATAAACAAATGTACGAATGAATGATATCTACGCTGTGGCCGTGGCCATGGCTTCGTTTGAAAGGGCGACGCTGGAACGCGAAACGGGGCCTACCTTTGACGTAGCTCTGATGGTAGTGCTCCTGCAGGAGGCTGCAGTAGTTGGCCAGCTCCTTGTGCTTGTGGGGGTGCGCCATGAGCTCCGTCCAGGAGGAGGTGCTGCTGCGCTCCTGGGAGAGAGACCTGGGGGGAGGGAAGAGACGCCACACACAGCGCCCCCTGCTGTTAGAGAAGCAGACGTGCACAGGAGGGGGGGGGGGGGGGGGGGCGCTCCGCCGATGCCTGCAGGAAGCTTGCGGGGGCCGGGGGGTGGGGGGGTGGGGAGGGGGCAGGGTCAGGGCTGTCGGCCGCACGGTCAAGCTGCAGAAGGGAACGGAGCATGGCTAAATCTGGTTGTTTGAATCACACAGGCGGTGGCTTTGCTTCCCTTTGGTCAGGATGCTGTCCAAGGCCACACTGTCATTTAAGAGGACGTGATTAATTGCTCAGGTAGTAGATGGAGGATCATGAGGAAAATTTGAAACAAGCAGAGGCGCCATCATATGTGTCAGTACGGCCCAGGACCATGCAGTGCACATTAAACACCAAGAGGAAATTTGAAAAAGCTTCTGAAGAAAACATTTCCTACTATGCAACTCTCCACTCGATACCCCTGCTACTCAGTGATTGGGGATTAGGCCGTTAATTCCAAACCTTTTGTCACACAAATTCACACAATTCTAATGACAGCAGTCCTATCTGAAGGTATCAGAAAAATCACTGAAGTGCAAAATTCAAAAATCACAAAGCGTGTGGCTTAGTGACACGGGAGATATTCAAGGAATGAGGCAAGAACAGAAGAAGTAATCTCAGAGGAAAGCGTCCTATCCACAGTTCCAGGGTCGTCACCAGGTAAAAGGGAATGCACCGAAAGCCCTTCAGATCAGAAGCCAATCTCACAACCCCTAACCATAATACTGTGGAGAAACAAGGGTGGAACAGATGCTCTCATTTAACTGAGACTGTATCATTCAGAACTTTAGGTCCTGGCTTTGGGCCTTTACAACAAAACACATTCCAAGTCTGGTTTTACAATCAGTCCAAGGACTGAGCTGATGTGACTGCAACATGTCACAGGAAACTAAACACTACTTAGGTCAGTCCCAGTTATAGAGAGCACAGCCCCTCTGTGCCGTGGAAGGCCACGCCCCCATGCCACGCCCCCCAATACAAGCTCTTTATAAGGAGGGGGAGGCGGAGAGCAGCAGGAAGCAGTCAGCCGCGCTACCTGAACTTCATCTGCTGATAGATCTCCCAGGAGTCTGCGTCTTGAGGTCTATTCTCACCCAGGAAAACACAATTAGAACAACAGATATTAGCAGGGCTTCTACCCACATGTACTGCATGAAACAAGTGCATTCTGGGATTCGTAGGCATTTATCAACACAATGCTTCAATGACTTTGTTGTGAAAAGGGATGGAAATACAGCACCAGTGAAATACAATGTTCAATTCAATTGCAAACCTTATTCAAGTAGAATTATAACCAGATTTTTCTATCAAATTAAATTATTAAGAATCATTGAATAATCAAATGGACGAGCCCATCTGATGCACTTATGTGGGTGTGAACTTTTAGTGAACATTATTTCAGTCGCTGGATGGCAGGCGGCTGTGGGTCTCATTCGCTCTCATGGTCTTCCCTCACTACTGGAGTGGTTAAAGGTATTTTTAGGGTTAAGGGGCCATGTGTGATGTCAGACAGTGCTTTGTTTCACTATGCAGTCCGCAAGTGAAGCCTGACACCCCATGTGCAGCTTGTGCAGGCTCACTGTGGGAGCCCAATTGGCCAGAGACTGCCTGTGCTCGACGAGACCCGAACGTCAAATGCGCTGTAATCTCTCCCTGCCCTGGCGACGCTACGGGCAATTGCGAGGCGCCCGGTGGGGCTGCCAGCCGTGGTCGGCACCGGGCCCAGCCCGCATTCAATACGAGACTACGCTGAGGGTTACTTGAGGGACCGTGGGGCACGACGTCGTGCTTTGGCCCCGCGAGCTGAGCCGTCCCCTCTCTTCCCGTCTCCTGCAGGAGCCCCGGAAAGCGTAGTTACCTGAAGAAGACGTCCCGCGGCTGCCTGCTGGCGCGGGGGTGCACCAGCTGCTCCTTCAGGGACTCCAGGGAGCAGTTGTAGATGTAGACGGGGCAGCGGGGCCGGGAGAGGTCGCTGGAGCTCTGCTGAGACACCTGTCTGCTGAAGGTGATGTGGAAGTCCCGCTTCTGGGGCTCGGCAAACTGCACTCCGTCTTTCTCCTCCGCGCCTGAGGAAACGTTAAGTAGTTCCTGCTCAACAAACCCAATTTCTACTATGACATTCAGTATACTGTATGTACGCTATATAGGCGGCAGTGTGGTGTAATGTTGAAGTGGGCTCATAATCAAAAGGTTACAGGTCCAATGCCCAAGTAGGACACCGCCGTTGTACCCTTGAGCAAGGTGCTTAACCTGAATTGCTTCAGTATATCCAGCTGTGTAAATGGATACTATACAAAAGTTGTGTAAGTTGCTCTCGATAAAATTATCTGCTAAATACCTGTAATGTGATGCTACGCGCACCCACACGTGTGCTTTAGGGTTTATTACATGGAAACCGTAGCCAGTTGTTGACAAATAACAGCCTGCTTTGTACTCCAAAGCACCCTTGGTGTGGAAAGTAAAGCAGAGTGAGGAATGGAACAGCCAGGCCCCTACCTGGAAGTGCAGTACCGTTCTCCTGCGCCGCGCTCTGGCCGGCCCAGTCCTCGTACTCCAGAGTGGAGTCCCCCGACCTTCTGATGTCCGACGAAGGCGACTGCACGCTCTTGCTAGGGCTCAGGATGCTGTCGTTGGAGCCATTGGTCAGGGGGCTGGCCGCGTGCTCGGCAGCAGGCTCCGGTCTTGCCGGCCCATTAGCTGAGCTGTTGCGAGAGTCTGTCAGTGATTGGCCACGGCTGTGAGTGAGGGTGTCCTCGTCCTCTTGGGAGCTACTGCTGCCCAGGGGCTCTCGGTCCAGGCCAGAGGCCATCAGTATCTGCACATCTGAGAGAAACTCAATGGTTAATCCCAGTTCATCTGTTCGTACTAGGACTGCATGTCACAGAAACGGCAAGTGACATTCACGGTAAGTACACTCTAGATTACTTTTTTTTTGATGTAAACATGTTTGTATGCCTACCTTATAATGAAACTTATTCATGCATTCTGTTATTTCAACAATTCT
The DNA here is from genome assembly GCA_029718625.1 of Synaphobranchus kaupii. Taxonomy (NCBI): domain Eukaryota; kingdom Metazoa; phylum Chordata; class Actinopteri; order Anguilliformes; family Synaphobranchidae; genus Synaphobranchus; species Synaphobranchus kaupii. The sequence goes on from CM056377.1 coordinate 51,296,417, forward strand.
GAAATAATATTGTATATCATGAAGGGTTGTTTCTCCTGACTTATTTTTCCATAGAGTTCAATAGGAAAATAATATTGTATATCATAAGAAACTGGTAGAAAAGCGTCTTTGTGCTGCCCGTAATGGTTGAAATTTCCTTTCTGTCCCCACACTGCCCCCGCCCCAATCGTGATGTCAGAGTACCTCTTTAGAGGTACCTCTACGTCATATGTATAATTGTCGTCGCCCACTACGGAAACAGGCGGAACCTGACTGGGCAGACCCACTACGTTACTTTTGTTTCGGCTCCACATTTTTAAATATGTCATGCAGTTGCTGAATCTTGATTCATATTTGACGTCTAGTTTGACAGTTTGATCCGAGTTATACGAAATAGTTTGTACAATGTATGTTCATTCATGCAAATGACGATGGACACAGCTCCTCCGCCCCCACCCCTCTCCATCACTCACCCCACAAAGTATTTTTCAAAATTGTGTAGTAGGCGGAGACAGGCTGAGACAGTGGATGTACTTACTCTTTAAAGGAAATTCATGGATGTGAGAACATTGTAAATGCTAGTTCATATTCTTGAAAACAAACACTTCAATTAGTTTCCTGATTTGCTGAAGTATGCAAATGGTACAGAATTCTATATACTAAATTTAGCTCAATTCTAATGCCAAGAAAAGATTATCTGGATCAGTCAGACTTATTTACGCCTCTTTATTCATTCAATAACACTGCATAAACCTTATTTTTGTTTTCTAGTACTCCTCGAGGTCCGCTAAGGACACAAAATCTTGCCAAAGCTGAAATGACAGTAAGATAAAGTGGATAGTTACCTGTGAATGTAGCTGGGAGAAAGGTGAGAAATATCTGCTGGGGGTTGACAAATTTAGCGTAGCATTTCCACTGTGGAGACGGGCTGTCGCTCTCCGCAGGAAGGTGCTCCTCATCAGCCAGGTCAGCATTGCTAAAACTCTGTGGGTGTATTAAAAAAAAACATCAACCAAGGGTTTGCAAGAGACAGTCACTGAGCAAGGAAACGGTCTGCATGCTCTAGTTTTGTCTAACCTCTGACCTCTGGCAGGCTGAGCAAACAGGATAGAGAGTCAGCAAATCGGACGGCTTTTTAGCTAGAGCCTCGGTCATGGTGCTGTCATGGTTCGACCATTCAGATTCTAACATGTTTAATGTGATAATAGCAGGTGCATTTTCAATAGAGTAATTCAATGAAAAATGCTTATTTTCTTTCAGAGAGCAGCAGGGTACTCAGACCACAGACAGACGACCATTACCTGCAGGGTACTGGTGGAGCCAGTCACCTCCTTACTGCTCCCGACATTGTGGAATGACATCACAGTGTCTTGCCTATCCGTAGCCTTCAGGCACTCCTCTACAAGAAATAAAGATGGTTAACAATCTAAGTTCACCTCAGGAAACCTGTTTCTACACTTGCTTTAATGCCATGGCTATATAAATCAAACACAATGGTACTTTGAAATACTGAACTTTATCCTGATTGGAGAGTTTACCTTTTATGACAGGCAAAGAGAAGGGCGCCACATGTCCGTCTCGCTCCCTCTGCAGGATATGCTGCATGAAGTTCATGTGGTCAGCATCGGCCAATGGGATCTCACGGTCACTGAGGTCCTGCTGCAGACAGCTATGGAACAGGCTGAGCAGCAGCTCGTTGGGCAGGCAGGGGGCGCTCTGGAGAGGCTCTTCATTCTCCACTACAATGCCAAAAAGTAACGCTTTCAAATCCTGCCCCCTTTACCTTCTCACAAGTTTTACATCTTGTATCATATGAGCTAAATATTTTATAGAAACAAATAGGGCTGGGTGATAAACCGAAAGGACAATTATCAAATATTTTTTGAATATGCTTCCATGAAAAAAACAAGACCACTCCTACCACAATACCATAGGGTGTTCATATGGCATCCACTCAGCAACAAGGCCTTGCAGCTTCCAGGTGATTGACAAAAACACATCACCTGATCACATGGAAGATGCACAACATTGCTGCTGATCAACACCCAATAGATATCGGTGGTGATATTTTTCCCCAGAAGCATTTCATGTGGCTTCTGAAGTTTAGATCTTTACTACTGCATCAGGTGTGATTAAAGAAAAACAGACAAAAAGAAAGTCTATACTCTGCGTGGCGGCGATGCTCGGTATCACGCTTAAAAAGCATTCGGTAATTGTTGATATGGTCCAGTCTTGGAAGAAAAACAATGGTAATCCACGTGTGATACTGCACCTCTACTGAGAGTGAGGAAGAAGATCTCGATCTGCTGGCACTTAGGGAGCAACTTCATTAGGTCAAACTGGAAAGGGACCGTGTGGATGCAGTCATCAGCAGCCGGGGCTTCTCCTGTGACCAAACGGACACAACACATACACATAGACAGAGGTGACAGAATTATAGGCAGCAGTTACATACACATAGACAGGATTTACACACACATAGACAGGAGTTACATACCAATAGACAGAGGTTACATACACATAGACAGCAGTTACAGTTGAAGTCGGAAGTTTACATACACTTAGGTTGAAGTCATTAAAACTCATTTTTAACCACTCCACAGATTTCGTGTTAGCAAACTATAGTGTTGGCAAGTCAATTAGGACATCTACTTTGTGCATGACACAAGTCATTATTCCAACAATTGTTTACAGACAGATAATTTCACTTTTAATTCACTATATCACAATTCCAGTGGGTCAGAAGTTTACATACACTAAGTTGACTGTGCCTTTAAACAGCTTGGAAAATTCCAGAAAATTATGTCATGGCTTTAGAAACTGCTGATAGGCTAATTGACATTATTTGAGTCAATTGGAGGTGTACCTGTGGATGTATTTTAAGGCCTACCTTCAACCTGCCTCTTTGCTTGACATCATGGGAAAATCAAAAGAAATCAGCCAAGACCACAGAAAGAAAATTGTGGACCTCCACAAGTCTGGTTCATCCTTGGGAGCAATTTCCAAACGCCTGAAGGTACCACGTTCGTCTGTACAAACAATAGTACGCAAGTATAAACACCATGGGATCACGCAGCCGTCATACCGCTGTCTCCTAGAGATGAACGTGCTTTGGTGCGAAAAGTGTAATCAATCCCAGAACCACAGCAAAGGACCTTGTGAAGATGCTGGAGGGAACAGGTACAAAAGTATCTATATCCACACCACAGTATCTAAAACAAGTCCTATATCGACATAACCTGAAAGGCTGCTCAGCAAGGAAGAAGCCACTACTCCAAAACCACCAGACTACAGTTTGCAACTGCACATTGGGACAAAAATATGGAGAAATGTCCTCTGGTCTGATGAAACAAAAATTTAACTGTTTGGCCATAATGACCATCGTTATGTTTGGAGGAAAAAGGGTGAGGCTTGCAAGCCGAAGAACACCATACCAACCGTGAAGCACGGGGGTGGCAGCATCATATTTTGGGGGTGCTTTGCTGCAGGGACTGGTGCATTTCATAAAATAGATGGCATCATGAGGAAGGAAAATTATGTGGATATATTAAAGCAACATCTCAAGACATCAGCCAGGAAGTTAAAGCTTGGTCGCCAATGGCTCTTCCAAATGGACAATGACCCAAAGCATAACAAAGGACAACGAAGTCAAGGTATTGGAGTGGCCATCGCAAAGTCCTGACCTCAATCCAATCGAAAATTTGTGGGCAGAACTTAAAAAGCATGTGCGAGCAAGGAGGCCTACAAACCTGACTCACTTACACCAGTTCTGTCAAGAGGAATGAGCCAAAATTCCAGCAACGTATTGTGAGAAGCTTGTGGAAGGCTACCCAAAATGTTTGACCCAAGTTAAACAATTTAAAGGCAATGCTACCAAATACTAACAGAGTGTATGTAAACTTCTGACCCACTGAGAATGTGATGAAAGAAATAAAAGCTGAAATAAATCATTCTCTCTACTATTATTCTGACATTTCACATTCTGAAAATAAAGTTGTGATCCTAACTGACCTAAGACAGGGAATGTTTATGAGGATTAAATGTCAGGAATTGTGAAAAACCTGAGCTAAGGTGTATGTAAACTTTCGATTTCAACTGTATATACACATAGGCAGCAGTTATATACACATAGACCAGTAAGAGACATAGTTCTCAACTTGTCAAGAAAAAGAGGGTGCTCGACAGTTATTATAATGCCAGTGCTTAAAATATGAAACTGTAAAGAGCTGGTGAAGAGCAAGGCTACAGAACCACTGATAGTATCCCCGTATTATAGCCAAGGCAATGCTTTATTTGGAAAAACGTTAGCCAACTATCCTTTTCAATATATTATCTGACGATTGAGCACCAAGTAAAAACGACAAGTGAGTGAAACGTGTTTCCATGGTAATGAGCTGCGCAAGGATTACAAAAAAGATGAGATATTAAAAACAAAAAAAAAAGAATGAAATGCGGAAGACGGAAGATGAACAAGGAAGTCACTACTTATTTTTTCTTTTAAAGTGCTGGACATGAGGATCTTTATCGTTATTTTTAGTAGGACAATAAGTCTATACCATAATACCATGTTTGTTTTTTGGCTCGTTTAAGTGATTAGCATTTCTTTTAGCAACCAAAATAACTGAGTGGGCCTTTACGTAATCACTGCTAAGCTTCTAACAATTCCGTTTCCCTGCCAAATTCTCAATGTATACAGCAGACAGTAGACAGATGGAAGGCCACTTCAAGACAAGGGTTAAATAACAGATGAAATATGCAAAGAACTAGGCATGTAGTCTAAAAATGTGTGAAATGATTTCACCCATCGAAATGTACAATATGGCATGGTCCATGCTGTACAGAATATATTACCTATATTTGCTACTGCACAAATGGGAACTGGTTTTAATGTGCGATACAATGCCGTTGACACAAAGGACAACCTAGTCCTTTTTTATAATACAGAAACACGGTGCATTTTTGTTTCTCAATGTAACCCTGAATGCAACGGGCTTGTGCGCATCATTAATCCATGTCAAGCCTTTAATTTGGGTGACAGATTCAGGCCTTGAGCTTAGAGTGCAGAAGAGATACTACTACGAGTTCAAAACTAAGTGCAACCTCTCCAACAACCTGATAAAATGTTTTAATAAGACAAAAGCTGATAAGGCAAAAACTCAAGACACTTTTAAAGCCTATTTGGTTGGTGTAACTTACTGCGGCTGGTAATTACTAACGTTTCCCATAAAACGTCAATTAGCTAGGGGTGGGAAATACCCAACTGTATCCTAAAAGAACCACAGCTGCTCAATATACTCCACACAGCTGTAGACAACAATTTTATCAGGAACATTTACCTCTAAGCATATTCTTCATATGTTATATGCCACTGTTCTTCAGTTTGCTATTAGGTACAAATGTCTCTTCATTCCAAATAAATGTTTAGCTTGTACCTGGATCACTCTTGACCGCACAGAGGGGGTAGACATGGTCCTTGTTCTGGCACAGCTGGCTCAGATACTCAAAGGTCATCATGGTCGACATGCAGGTCAGGTCGCGAGGAAAGATCTACACAAGAAGTGCATTTCAAAGAATCTATTATTATTACACATTTTTCAATTTTGAACATATTGCTTGGCTAATATTACCATGGCACGACAGTAGGTAATGGTTTTAAATGCACTTGAAAGCATTCATTTTCCAAATCAGTAATGAAGCATTGTCACACTGGTTAGCTATGCGATGTAGCACTGTACTTATTGTACAATAAAAGCTTACGACACTGCAACTCGTCACAAATATGGCTGTCAACATAGCAGTGTAAACTGCACTCTGTGAATAGCAGTTTGAGTGATTCCAGGGGCCTGTATCATGAAGCAGGATTAACGTAAAAAGGATTACTGAGTTAGCTGGATATGGGACTGAGAAAAGCGTGGAACAGCACTGTTTACGTCAGTCCATGTTCCAGATTTTGCAGGGTTCCGGGTTTTACTCAATGCAGTTATCCAGCTAACTCAGTAATCTAATCCCATTTAAAGGTCCCAGGTTTTATTAGATACAGGTGAGTATTCAGAGTGAAACCTGTCTGCTGGTGGATTCCACTTATTGCATTAACCTGCTTGCGGTTAGACCTGTAATGGCTCAACCCGCTACGTGGGAACGTCGTTATTTATTTCCAAATAAATATGTATGTTGACGTGCATTATGTGGCAAAGGTCTTGTAGCGTTTCTGTCTGAAATCTGGAGCTGCTTTGGAATTACACAGAGGAAAAGCGAGGGTACACAGGCACTGACCGCTTGTGGGATCTCTTCATAGGTGAGGCCATGCAGGTGGTGGTGCTGGTCCGCGGAGCTCCACACCGTTCCGCTCTGCGGCTCCACCCAGCACTCCGTCACCAGGTTCAGCTCAGTGTCGATGTCAATTGCCTCCACCTCAGTGTCGTTGTCGTCATCTGTGGAGAAGCTACAAGACACCGTGACACAGGAGTTAAACGGGAGGGCCCCTGCTCTGTAGATCAAAAACTGTGCGTGAAGTTTATTTTGCTGTAATGGTATTCGAAAGATCAAAAGTCTTTTCCAGGAAAAACTGCCATTGTTCACCATAACTGTTATGATCTGTGCGTTCCGGTTCCCTATATGTTTTTAAGTGCATTTTTCTTTTTTTAGGTCTATGTTTTCATGGGGTCATCGAATTTCAACAATTGCACAATACCTTGCCCCTCAGGGACAATAAAGATTAATTGACCAATTGACTGACCTCCAACCTTCAAAGGCCAGACAGTCAACCAGCCTTCTGATGTCGTGGAAATACAACGGGGGTAAGTTACATATCGCGTTAGATCTCAGACGTGCTTTCAAAGCTTTTGTGTCTGAATTTTGAAGACCTATTCACCAGCACAACCAACAGAACGAGGTTCCCCTCCAACTGTAAAAGATCAGCCATTAAGATCCACCTGCAATCACCCCTTCAACATGATTTAACAGGCTAATACATATATGGGTTTGTAAGCTCAAAAGCATGGGTTTATACACCGGTTTGTACAAATGGGGATGACAATTTGTTGAGCGCTTCTACCAGGACTGCATGGGGAATGGGGAACTCATTAGTGTTGGACGAGTTCCAGGAAAACCCATCCGCGCTTCAGCTTAAACTGGGTGCGAGTCATTAGGAGGAGGCCTTTGAGCAGAACCAATACAATGCTCAGTTAGTCTGTTACTTCAGTGTAATTCACTTGTTTGCACTTTCACACAGGGGTATTGCAATTAAACCGCCACTTCACATGCCTTCATAAACTGGTACTTCAGTAGGAGAGAGTGAGAGAGTGGGAGAGAGAGACCTGAATTGCATTCGCTACGTTCTTACTTCACTAGAGCAGTGTATCTCGCGGCCATTTAGAACAGAGAATCAGTGTACAGGTAGGAGCAGTCATACCTTTGTCTATTTTTAACTAGACTCTTGCCGTGACCAATCAAACTTTACCCCCGCTCCAAGATGCCAGATCGCCCTGTACAATATGAAGCTTTTAACGTGCACTTAAAGCTTTCCAAGTCATTTGGATTGGATTGCTTTGGTCGCGCAAAGAAAGATGCTATTTTTCTGGTACTTGGGAGGGGTAAGGGAGAAATGGGTTGGTGTAAATGGTTTAATCCTGTGTTTTTATGTTTTGTTACAGATTGTTTTCTATCCACTGGTTTAAGATACTATGGGTTCCCCTATGGAAAAAGAATATGCTGCAGTATATTGTAAATATATCAAAATTATCTTCACAATATATTTAAAATATACTACAGTATATTACATTTCCATATGGGTTTGTATCAAGTTTTAATTTAAAAAATACAGGAAGATGACAGCCATTACTGTGCGTTTTTAACTTTTTTAAAAATTATTATTATATCAGTGCAACTGAAAGTTGTGTTTTTTATGGGTCTTACCTGTCCTTGGTGGAGGTAGAGTGCGGGGGAAACAGGATGTACTGGACAATGCAGGTGTGGTGCTCTCTGTCCACACCAGTTGGCATGCCCTGCAACAACATCATCTTTGTACTTTTTTTGCACAAGCACCCACTTGCTGAGCACAGATCAGGGATCTCTACTTAGCAAGTAGCAGAACAAGAGCGTGCTTTGAATCCAAATGGGGCCACAGTGAACGTGGAAAAGAATTCTAGAACGTTCCAAGAAAGCTATGTGTTCTGAAGCTGAAACTAAACATGATTTAATTGTATGAAATCAAGTAACATCAAATTCATAGTAGCAGGGGAAGCTTTAATGCAAATTACACACAAAAAGTGTTGCTATATATCATGTGTTGTTTTAATGATATGAATCTAATTTTTATTTATTTTTTTAAATCAGCATCTATAAATGCTTGCCAGGTCAGGAACGCTCTACTCCGCCCCTCCCATGTGCTCTCACCTTCATTGGTAGCTCTGTCACCATGTTGACAATGCCTTCACCACTAGCAGCAAAATGAAAGCCTTCTGACAGCCGAATCCTACAAAAAATGCAAACATACACGGTGCCTCTACATTACAAAATCAACTTGGGCTCAATCACCCCCGACAGCTCACAAGAAATAATAACAAGCTCCTATGTTCCTAGTGTTTTTTGTACATTTCAATATCATCAATGTAGGAATCATTGCAGACAATTTTGTACCAACACGTTACTTGAAATTGTGAAATAAGTTAAATGGTCTTCAGCAATACATTTCCAAAAACTGTTGAGAATGTTCCATGAGTTTGTGCAATGGTAAAGTCCGTTATGACTGACAGTTACGGTCAGTAGCATAGTGGTGGTTACTAGCTTTGCTGGCATTATTAGAGACACAGTGCCCCAAGTAAGGTGACGACTGTGTAGGCGGCGACAGCGCTGTGGCGGCCATCTTGGCTCACTCACTCGGACAGCATGGAGAGGATGTGGGCCACTGCCTGCAGGGGCACAGTCGGGCCCGCACCAGTCTGCACCGCCCACACCCAGCGCTGGTGCAGGAAGTACCGGGACAGCGAGGCCAGCGTGGAGGAGGCTGTGCGGCTGGCGGCCACGGTGAGGGGAGCCGACATGGTGGGCCCCTGGGTGAAGTGCTCCATGTTCAGGATGAACGGGGTGCGGTAGTCGGACGGGAGCTTCTCGTACCTGGGCGCAGTACGGAAAAGTCTTAATGCTCAAGGGGGCAAAACAGAGTCTGTTCCACTGATGAATTTAATTCCCCCGCTAAACACATTACTGACCTAGAAATGTATCCAAATGTAATTAAACATGTAATTTGTAATTAATTACAAAATGTAGTTAAAAATAAAACTAAAACTAAAAAACGAGAATACAAATATAGATTTGTACTGTAAAATGCTACTTGTGTACACTAGCATATGGTAATTTCAATGATATTCTCTGGTTCAAATACATTTTTCCATATAATCATATATATATATATATATATATATATAAAATCATGTTATTTTGTGGCTTCAATATATGATGTCAACCTGGTGAGAGTATTTCTTCCAGTTATTAAATTTATATAGACTCACACAGCAATTCAATTGAAAATGTTAATTACAAAATGCTTCCAGTGGCATTCAGATAATGCTGAGAATAGTCAATAATGATTATAGCGCTTGTAAAACATCCTGCTATCAGCAGCAGCAGAACCTGTAATATAATGGTGGCGTATGTGAAACTGCCTCACGGCCGTTGGCCTCTGACTGCAGTTACCTGATGAGTAGTTTTTCCAGGGGTTTGTTGAGCACCACCACGCAGGGCCTGTCGGACAGTGTCGGCTTGGGGGTCGGGAGAGGGGGCGATTTGGAGGGGGAGGCGTGCCCCAGGATCTTCCTCTTCACTTTGGGGGTGGCCTCCTTGTTCTGGACTCGGTGGGGGAACCGCAGTCTAAGGATCTGGTCACGCAGCTCATCCACAATCTGGCCGAGGAAAGGAAAAGTACCTTAGAGGTTAGTGCAGGGGTGGGCAATTCTGGTCCTGCAGGGCCGGTGTGTATGTAGGTTTTATTTTCCACAATTACCCAGGCTAAATGAGCCAATTGGCTGTCTACACCAACACTGGTTCACTCGTAGATTAGATCACTGCTGATCATGTAGGGACATGACAACATTCTTCGGCTGTCATTCATGCGCTTATCAAGAAATGTAGCTAAAACATCAGGTGGCGTAAATGTCAGCGTTCATTGAATAATTAACTTCAGAGGTTGGCAGGAAATTCCAGAAACAGATACAGCCCTCCTTGCCCACCTCTGGGCTAGTGGGACCCTTTTCTTTCCAAAATTGTTTGTCCTTTAATGTTCCAAAATGGATTCAGAAGGACATGGACTTCAGCGGGACACAGGAGCTTCGACCAGGGTTTCGGCCCTGGTCTTGGAGGCCCGGAGAACGAGTCCTCCAGAAACATCCCTGGGGTCTTAGTTGGATAACTGCACTGAGTAAAACCCGGAACCCTCCGAAATCAGGAACACGGACTGAAGTAAAAAGAGCCGTTCTGGGTTTTACTCACAATAACATTTTTAGTGCAGTTATCCAGCCAACTCAGTAATCCGGTTTTGTGATACAGGCCCCTGCTCCCGAGTTTCATTCCAGATTATATAAACAGCTGTCTGAACAACCCATAAATCTTCCTGCATTCAGATGTGACCATGCAATGCACGGCGAGAACTTTGCCTTGCAGAGCGTCTTCTCAACGGTGATTTTTGACTGACCGGCGCAAACTGACCTTGTTCCTGGTGTGGGCCAGGGTCCCGATCGGGAAGCCCAGGCGGAGGACCATGCAGGGGGCCTTGGAGATCAGACGCACCAGGTAGAAAGAGGAGGGAGGCTGGTCGGTGGCGCTGCTGGGCAGACAGAGGTTAACGGATGCGCGACGTGCACCTCGCCATTCCGAGACTACGTTACCCACGATCCATAGGGGCACTCGAGAACCTCACCTGTAAATGAGCTTGACGTAGGAGTAGCCCTCCACCAGCACGAAGCTGCTCCAGTCCCGCAGCAGAGAGGTGAGGGCAGAGTGGGAGATGCGGCACTGGATGGTGCTGAAGCGCCCGTTGCTGCCGGCAGTGTGCAGGTGTTTCGGCACGGGGCTGGAGGGAAAAACCACCAACATTCACACAGGTGCCACTAGCTGACTTGTTTCTAGTAAAGCCCAGTTATGCATTGTGAGCTCCCTGGAGACAGACGTGGGCCGAGAGAACGCCAACCCCCCCCCCGCCCCTTCGCCGGCACAGCTGTAAACACGAATATACATGGGCGTTAATGGAACTGGCAATCCAGTTTTGAGATTTTGGTTGTACGCTTACACGAGCACCTGCGTCTATTCCGAACGCGCGTCAGAACAAGAGGGTTTATCGGCCACTTACATGTCGTGCTCCAGGATGATGGCGATGCGATGCATGTGCAGCCACCTCTGCCAGAAGTTAGCGTCCATGGAGAGGATGGGCTTCCAGTAGGAGGCGAATTGGGACTGGCTGGAGTCCTTGGAGCCGCTGTGCTGGAGAGACAGCACCTGGAGGAGAGGAATCGGAAAGGTTTGGGGGTCAGAGCCCTCTGTGAGCACAGCCGTGGGGAGAGCACAGGGATGCATCTAAAGGTATGGGGGGTAGGAGTCCTCTGTCTGGACATAACCATGGGGATGGCAGAAGGATGCATCTGAAGGCGTGGTGGTCAGAGTGCTCTCAACAGAACCGTGGGAAGGGCAAAAAAAATGGACCCACCGGCGTCGTGGAGCCAGGAGGGATGTAGAAGAGAGGAACCCCATTCTTGGTGCTCTCTGGGATCGTGTAATGTTCTGAAATGGAGTTGAAGGACTGCAAGTGGACCAGCATCTGATCGGTCTGGTTTATGCTAAAGATAAACAGGAGAAAAAGGACATGAGGCCCACACACAATTTTCCGTTGAGGAAACTTCTAATACCCATATGTGCATACCGCACTGATACCGAAAGAACGATCCTTAAAATGCATCATGTTGATGTCCGATGTTGTTCTTTCTGTTAAAAGTAACGGTAAAGTGGCTCCGATTTCATCTTTTGATACACTTTTCATTCAAATACATTGATAAAGACAACTATTCAACTAGAATTTTTTCATAATAATATGTACAGCGTTTCCTCAATTGAGCCTGCATCTCCGTACATACTGAGAGGAGTTATCAAACGTTTCGCGGTATGCGTCGGGGTGCGGCCGGGGGCTGACCTCTGCAGAGTGTTCCAGAAGCGGCGGATGACGGAGGTGCGGTAGGGGCTGGTGATGGGCTTCCTCATGGTGCAGCTGATGTCGTGCAGGATGTCGTAGCTTCCCTCCATGGTGACCTCCACCCAGGTGGTGCGCTTCCCGGGGTCCAGGGGCCAGGAGGCCACCGCCAGGTACTCTATGCGCATGTTGTGCTTCCACAGGAGGACCAGCTTCACCTCCAGCTGACTGCCACCTGTCGGGTGAGCGTGGCCTTATCGCTTAAACAACTGAGATACGCTGAATAAGCACGGTGCTTGCATTTACTTCTTTCTTTAGGTATGCGCAACAGGTTTTTTTAATGCATTTGAATGTGGTCAGTATAGTACGATACAAACAGCATGTTTCATATTGACTATTTATCCAGACACAACATATGATATGGCCATAGTGCACTAAATGTATGACGGGAAATGAAGCCCAGGGTAAATTTCCATTTCCAGGAGGTCAATAAAGTCATAGGCTGTGTCTCAAATGGGCCACAAGTTCCCTATATAGTGACTAACTACGGTGTCAGCCAAATGGCCGACACCCTGGTTAGCCCACTATATAGGGAACTAGTGGACCATTTGAGACACAGCCATATTCTTACCTGTTATCATATTCTACCACCAAAATTAACTTTTTAATTTTAAAGGAAAAATCCTTTTACCAGTAAGACAAGCTGACATGAGAGGCGTGTGAAGTGTGATGTCACGGGCACTTTGGTTACCTTTGGTGAGGTTGACCTCACGGATAGTGTAGCCCTCCCTCAGTCGGACCGACACCACGCTCACCAGGTGGGCGTGGACCTCCTTCTCCGTGTGCTTCTTCCTGCGCATCACCAGAGCAGGGTTCCCACTGGCCGACACCAGGTGCTCGTTGAACAGCTTGTGCTGAGAGACTGAAAGGCACACAAACATGCACACACAAACTAGCGATTACCAAAACACATCAGTCATAACACTGCGTGGGCGCCACTACACATCAGAAGCTGCAACACACACTCATACACACCTCACATCTCTCACATTTCAGACTGAACACCAGATTATCCACATTCCTCGAGAACGCTCCTACATTTTACACATCCTCAGTGATGCATGTAGCCCATATGTTCTTTTTGATTATGCATTCTATTCATAATTAATTTTTTTGTGTGCGTTTAAGAAGTATTATTAACTAGCCATTAAAAGTGCTAACCACAGGGGGTATCTCGGCGGCATAGCCTGCAGAGCACCATCCTCATGCTCATTGTGAGCCGCAACATCGGCGGTTAGAATCCGGCCGCACAGCCTTCGACGCATGTCTCTCCCTCTCGCTCATTCCCATTTTCCCTGTCTTTCTACACTGTGCTGTGCAATAAAGATGAAAAAAGCCCTAAAATATTTAAAAAAGCTAACCACAGCTGGTGTAATTGTACCCAGGTGTTCAATATGCCCACCAAACATATCTCGTGTTGACAGCGATGGAGCAGGTTTCAGCAGCAGTAAGAGGAAATGAAACTGCTAAAATCAGTCTCAAATGACAGAAATACTAACGCTTTGCACTTTCATATCTTGTCAGCTTTTGTTCTGGAATTTGAGGCTCCTCTTACTGTATTAGAATTTTTTTTTGTGTTGAACTTAAATTTAGCACAAAGGCTAAAATAACTTAATGTAACTGTTGAGAATGATATAGACTGGGCTCCGTAATATATTTTTTAAATATATGAAGAATAAAACTTAAGCAAAAGCTTAAGGCCACTTTATTAGACACACAGCGAATCATGTGGCTGCAACTCAATATATAAAGCATGCAGACATGGTGAAAGTGGTTTAGTTGTTGTTCAACCAAACAGCAGAATGGGCAAGACATGTGATCTAAGCGACTTTGACCGTGGTATGATTGTTATTGCCAGACAGCATCTGAGAAACCGCTGCCCTCCTGGGATGTTCAGGCACTACAGTCTCTACATGTTCCAAATTCGCAATTGCGTATGCTACTTCCTGGTTCATAGACAAGTCAGTCGTCAGTTTAGTCCACTGAATTGGCCAGTTTCTACACTTTTTTTTTCTTTTCTCCTCTACAAGCCTGGTTTACATGATTTGAAGCACATGATTTGCTTTTGGCTGAAGCAAACATAGGCAGGGTGCTAAGAACTTGGTAAATGTGACACTCCTGCTTTAAAAAGTAAATGACCAAGACCCTCTCTTAGGATCAAGTTTGAGTTCCATTGTTGTATCGTGCCCTTACCACAGTAGTACTCTGGATTCATGGACTCGCTCGTCTTCAGGAAGGAATAGGTGAGGAAGGCCTTGTGATAGGTGTTCATTTCCTGATTGGACAGGTCCACCTCTGGACAAATTGACAGGTAGGACCCAAACGTGGCTAGAGAGATGAATTTCATGAGCTCCACATTGGGGATATATCCAAAGCTGCAGTCGTATGAGAAGGCCCCTCCCACCTGCACAATAACATGAACAAAAAGCCATAAGGAGAAATGGCTAAAAGGGCCACCACACTTTTCCCAAATTTCCCAATTATTTATTAAGGTGGGAAAAAATACTTTCCCTTAAATCACATTGTTCTAAAACAACAAATTACACATAAGTGATATGCAAGGCATTTTCTACAGTTGGGACTTTGCAGCTTACAATTTGGTTAAAATCATCCACCTGTCTCCACATCCTTATTGAAAACGTAACAATGCTTGATATGCATAAAGCTTGATTCAGCAGGTTAAGCAAGACAAATCATAATGAGTTTGTGTCCCGACAATCACATTAGCTATAGGTTGCGCAACACAAGTGGCTTGGAAACTCCCTGCTACCACTGGTCTGAGAATCTTCGCTATTTAGTATTAAGGTGGCCTTGTTAATTTTTTTCATATTCTCCCTTCACATGCCAGATGTCCCTTGTGACTTATAATTTTGAGGAAATGCAGAAAAGCGAAAAACATTTTGCGAGAACCACTTGCGAGAGCCCGCCAGCAGACGCCTATTCTTGGCATTGCACAGTACTGCTCCTCGCCGACAGCAAGCACCGCTGTGGCTAGCAATAACACTGAGGCTGCAACAACAACAGTGGGGGCAACATCATCAGCGTCCGTGCCAGTGGACCCGAGAGCCTATTTTTGGCTCAATGCCGCCACGGCGAGCTGAGGTAACACGGGTCCTGAATACGGTCTCGGATCACAGCTTGTATAATTCCCACCAAGGTATTGAGAAGACTTTCAAGTCTGCGTTTCCTGATTCCGAGCTAGCTGCCCCATTCTCGTGTGGGAAAGATAAGACGGCCTACATCACAAAAGTCCGCCCGGCTCCGTTCATCACAAACAAAACGACAAGCCAAGTCAACGAGGTCACCTCCTTCGTTGTCATGCTCGATGAAAAGCCTGAACAAAACAACAAAGAATAAACAACTAGACCTTCACGTGCATTACTGGGTCAATGACAATACTTTTGACCTCAGTTCATGGGCCATGCAATAGCGGTGGACTTGCTCAAACATTTCAAAGTACCGCAACGTTTATTTGTTAAACCACAATCTGCCATTGAAATGCAAACAAAGAGTAGCCTCAGCACATAAAACAAGGCTTTGGTTATAACTGTTATCAGAGCTCTTAATTCATGTATTAATCTACTAACAGCTTTTCAGTTTTAATACACTGCTCTAAAAGTGGTGTATTGTGGCAAAAACCTATATGCAAGCTATCATACTTTGACAGTGATTATTACATTTACTATTTATGGGTTAGAGTGGGTAATGGCAAGCTGTCACATGGCATCACTGTTTGGCAAGTCATCATCACACGCGCGTGCACACATGCGCAGTCATGTTCTGTCAGTCATGGTAATATGCATCTTATTTATGCTTCCCCTTTTTTAACCCGTCCCAAATTTTTTGGAACATCAATTTCAGAATTAGCTTATATTTACAAAAACATGAAATATCTTTTATTTGTACTGCTTTCAATTAAATATATGTAAAAGACAAGTTACAAATCACTGCTTTCTGCTTTTTTGTGCATTTTACATACTGTCCCAACTTTTTTGGAATTGGGGCTTGTACATTTCTTTTATTCAACATTCATGTTTTTTTGTTCAATGAAAGAATTCATTAAAGTTCTACTCACAAATGTTAGCATGAATGTCTGCTTATGACAAAACAAAATGTTTATATTTAAGTCTGCATATGACGAGGTAAATACAGCTAGTACAAATAACGCCAACATTTCCAGTTTATTCCTGTTTATTCCCATAAATTCCCATAAATTCCCATTAATTCCCATGGAAAGTTTCCACCTTTGAATATTCCCGGAATTTTGCAACCCTACAAATGACACACTGAAAGGTTAACACAGAGCAATATCCTTCACGGCAAGAACATGGCTATTTGAATCCATATGTAATTAGGAACATTTAAATAACCAATTCAGATGATTTGGGTAAAGGCATGGGATGGCTGACTAACAGTTAGCTTCACAAGCAGCTTGCACCAGCATTCAATGGCTGGAGGACTGAATGACAGGTTTTTGAAAAAACTGGTTGCAGAAACATGAAGGCTCTTGTGATAGAGTATCTTCACCCAGAAGATCTCTTGGAAGGGCCAAGCCATCCTAGTATCCACATCACAAGCTAGTATAACTGTTGCACTGTAATTACTTTCTTTCTAAAATAGCATTAGGTGCATTTACAGTCTCCACTTTGACAGTTTTAAAGCATCTACCACAGGGGTCCTCAATCTTATCCAGAAACGGCTGGTGTGGGTGCAGGCTTTTGTTCGAACCAAGCAGTTACACACCTGATTCTACTAATCAACCACTAGAGTCTTTGCTAAGGACCTTTATTAGTAGAAGCAGGTGTGTTACAGCTTGTTTGGAGCAAAAGCCTGCACCCACACTAGCCCTTAATGGATAAGACTGAGGACCCCTGGCCTACCTGAACAAAGGAACAGGCGATTGTTCCGCTCCTCAGCTGGTTGAGAAGGGTCTCGCACACGGCCACGTCAGGCACACTGGTCACTCCGTCTGTGATGATGATTATACCTGCAGGGCATAATGCAATGCACATAGATCTTACTGAACAGAACTGTTAATAAAATCAATCACTGTAGGCCGGGGTCTCCAATCTTATGCAAAAAATGTCTGATGTGGGTGCAGGTTTTTGTTTTAGCCCAGCACTATGACACCTGATTCATTTAATTAACTAATAATGGTCTTCAATCAAGACCATAAGTAATAAAATCAGGTGTTTTAGTGCTGGGCTAAAACAAAAGCCACATGGGCCCTTGCTGGATACGATTGGCCACCCCTGCTGTAGTCACATTACAAAACCTCTACACGCCTGCGTCACAATACTTAGGGTATCGGCATGAACGCCACCGTCAAGCTAAAAAACGTGACACCAAACGTATGGTGCGGCGGTCACTCACCCGCACTGGAGTTGGGGGGAAGAAGCTGGAGAGCCAGAATCCCTTGTCGGACCATACTGACTAGCCCCACGTCTGCCGTCACCATGGAAACGCCCAGCTTCTTCTGGGGCAGGTCTTCCATCACGTCGCCGGTGATCCCAGTGCACAGAACACCCCCCTCAGGCTGCAAATAACAAAGGCAATAATAATAATAACGGCTTGCATTTATATTATATATTAATATTTTCTCACACTCAGTGCTTTACAGTGATGAGGGGCAAACTCTCCTCAACCAGCACCATTGTGTAGCACCCACCTGGGTGATGCAACAGCAGCCGTGATGCGCCAGAACGCTCATCATACATTAGCTGAGGTGGAGAGGGAGAGAACATTCTTAGCCAATTAAACTGGGGGATGATTAGGTGGCAGGTTGAGAGCCAGGTTGGAAATTTAGCCAGGAAACCAGGGAACCCCCTTCTCTTTGCAGTGAGTGTCATGGGATCTTTATGGACCACAGTGAGTTTAACGTCTCATCGAAAGACGGCATCTCCTACAGCACAGTCTCCCCATCGCTGCAATAGGGCATTGGGGTTTATCTGACCAGAGGTAAGATTGCCCGCTACTGGCCCACCAACACCACTTCCAGCAGCAACTTGGTTTTCCCAGGAAGACTCCAATCCAAGTAGTAACCAAGCCCATACCTGCTTAGCTTCAGCTATTTGGCAGGAGCAGGGTAAATGGTGTTACGACCGCAGGCAAAGACGAAGGGCGTCCGTCTGCAGTGCCACGCGACGGCTACACACGTTCGCGGGGTCATGAGCTCGGGAGACTGACCTGTCCCCTGGCCTGGTGGTGCTGCTGTTGCAGGACCTCTGCGATGTTGTTCTCCACCGCCCTGAGCTGCTGGTAGATCTGCTGCAGAAACTGGTCCAGATCCGTACGATCGAGCTGACAGCCTTGAACCAGTACCTGCAGGGAACGCAAACTTCTTTCAGTTACACGAACCCCCCTTTTCAGAATAAGAGAAACGCATTTCACCCCTCCTCAGGTACAGCGTATTACTCAAGTAAAACGCAAGTGTTGGAGCCCCATTTAGACTTTTTTGACGACACTTCGATTCATGATTTATTTAACAGGAAAAACCTAACCCGTTCCCTCTCTTCATGATGCAGTTATTGTGTCGTGCTTCCCTATGATGGCACTGATTTTATTGTAGCTTTTCTGATCTCTAGCCCTGATGGTGGTTTTCTAACAATGTTAGTTGCTTTTTAGTCATCTGTAAACATCTGCTAGATGGCTAAATTGCCAAAGTGTAAACTGCATTGATATAAAGGCATACAACACACTTTACTCTGTGCCTTAATCAAAGTCTGCAGATGCATTGGAAAAAGCACTGAAGTGCAACATTTAAGATGAGAACGGTACGCACTTGATGCGCGGTCTAAAAGCCAAAGGTAATTATACAGACCTGATGAGAGTTGAGCCCTATGATGGAGGAGTAGGCGAGGATGGTGATGAAGATCTCCGGCTGGAACATGAGGTCAGTGCCAGGGACTTTGAAAGGCCTGGCCAGTCCAGCCAAGCACCGAGACAGGGCGTGGAACACCTCGTCGAATATCATCTCCCCGGTGCTGTCATCCTGCAAATGTAAGAGAGCGAGAGTGAGTGACTGGTATTGTGCACCGGCGCCGTGTGGACATTTTGTTTAATGCTGGAGCGGAGATGGGTTTTCAGGTTGCGAATGGTCGTGAGCGTGAATCGCCGCTTGCGGTTTACTCCGCGGGTTTTAAACAGCCACGTGCGGAAGAGGTTGCAGCTTTTCATGAGATTCATTCTCTCAGCAGCACTTGATGCTGTTGTTATTGCCTTTCTAGCCATAGATTTACAGAGTTAAATTTCCCATCCGTAATAGGAATGCATTCAATTCCACTCAGTGAAAATCTAAAATGCGTTTCCATCATCTTATTTGAACAGAACAGCTCGCCAGCATAGTGCTGCCACCTATCCTGTGTTTAACGCCATTCATTTTGAAAGAGACATTTCCTGTTGTTTCTGTGCACTGATAAATATCAATCTCTGCCATAGTTAAATTCTCACAGACTGATTTAAACACACTGCAAGCAAAGGTGGCTGGCTAAAAAGCTACTTGCTGCTTGACAGATTTTTCTCGTCACGGGATGCACTAAATTCTCTGTAAAGTGGTATTAACAGACTATTGGCTACATTCTCAGGACTGCATCTGTTGACACTTGATACTGGAGAGTCTGCAACAAGCATTAAATATCTGCTGCAGTAAGTCAACAACCTACCAGTAAATGATGAAATTGAATATCGCAGTGCAATACAGAGCATTTGTGTTGTTTTTAGTTTAAATGTTTGTAACTTCTGTCTGAGGTATCCAGACTTGTAAAATGTTGCAAAGATATTCAGTGTCATTCCAGTATCTTGTGTGGCCACTGGGGTGTTTCACTTCTGCATGGATGGAAAACAACTGACATGCCTCAAACATGCCTGATGGGATTACCAGTAACAGTAAATAAACGGTTTGAAGTTCAACACAATTTTCATCATTACCCATATACCCATTTAACTAGGGGAAGTATGATTACATTGGGATAATATTGGTATCAGCTGATAAATAGCTTCAAGTAAAATTTTTGACATCGGCCAATAAGATTATGGCCAATATGATAATACATGCAACATACATGCGATAGAGAGGCAATGCATTTGCTGTAAATTAATTGACAATGTCATCCTCAAAAAGTAGCCTAATCATAGTGATCTTAACCTTACTATTTATTTTTAATTTGTCACTTTTACCAGACACTCTCACAAGAGACTAGATTCATATTCTCTGTTTCATAACAAAGTGCGCACGTTGAAATATTTTGTCATAGAAATAAAATGTTACATTTTTCCTTCATAAATTGACATCTGTGCTCATCAAGCTTTTCCATGAATGTGGAAACTTGGTTGCAATTTGTGTTTGTGCCATAATGTAAAACAAGACAGTATCAGCATTGGCCAACATGGCCAGAAAAATATCGGTCATTGATACAGGCCCCAGAATTTCCTTATCGCGCACCCCTTGTTTTAACAAATTGTGAAACGGGATGAAATGGTAAAATCCTACGAGGGAAAATTTAAGGTCAATAAAGCAGTCCTGATGTTTGTGCAGCTGATCCGAGTCCAGCCTTCGGCCGTTCTCACCACAATCCCAGTGGATGGGCTGAGGTCCAGCTCGATGATGAAGCGGTACCGCCGGGCCAGGAAGGTGACTCGGGTCGAGGGCACCAGCTGGTACGGCAGAGTCGAGGGGGAGAAGTCGGGCTGCCACCCCTTCGGGAGGATACTGAGCACGTCCAGCTCATTCTCGGAGTTCAGCTGCGTGATGGGACAAACACACGGCGTTAAAGGCATCGTGACGTTAAAGGCGATATTACCACCAACGCTCCTCGACCGCGGGTTACCCACCAGCTCCGTCTTGGGGGTTGGCCGGATAACCTGGTTGAGTTTGCTCAGGAACCAGGCGAGGCGCACGTTTCGGGAGATGCGGTACTCCTCCTTCATGAGCAGGTAAACCTGGTCTGCCTCCTCCACCTGGAAGAAATGGCATTACCTCTCTCGCATGCTAAGTCAGTTCACAGTATACAGACGAAGAATAACCATTGGCCTACTGCAGTGCTCGTCAGTTCAATGCACGGAAATGGTCCTCAACATATTTTTCTTTGTGGCAAGCACAATGCTAGACAATTTTCTGATAAAAAAGAACAGGGATACTTTGTTTGTGGCACGAGACTTGACATTTTCTGAGATTAGAATAAAAACAAAAGAAAGAAACACTGATGAAAATCACTTGGGGTTCTATTTCCCAGAGTTGTGTTATCCCAGAGGGCAGCAACAGTTGAACACACAGCAGAGTGCCCCATAGGTGGTTCTAAATCAGTTATAGTATTTTGGATTTTACTAAAAAGCAGATGTTTAACAAAGTCCTACATATTTTAATTGTTTAAACTGTTTGCCATTGCTTAAACATATTCTTTACAATATGACAGGATATAGCCTAGCCTATGTTCTGCACAATTCAGACTGACAGCAGGTGAAAATAAATAAAAAGTCAAGAGAAGACCAGGTGTATGGTGGTCAATGTCACAATATGGGAGAGAAAGCACTGACTGGGTGAACATTTCCACAAGGAGAGTAGCAATGCAGTTGTATAATATGCAGAAATAATATTTAAAATATAGGCTAAGCAAAACTCTCTGGGGAAGGGGCATTTCTACAGCAGGTAAATAATGTAATGACCTGCTTACATATAAAATTCGGAATGGAAAAGGCACACTCCCCTCTATTAGTGCAAGGTAATTTCTCCACTTTGACCTTCAATATGATTTAAAGTATTCTGAACAGTTACAGGTATTGAGACTCCAGGGCTATTTACTCCAGGGGGTGTGCCAAGCTAACATGCATTAACAAGCAATTTATACTAGCAGGCTTGCTAGAACTTTTTTCACCAGTAACCCTTGATGACCCATTTCACTAAATTCAGAAGTCAGAACAGTCTATTGATACAATCCTAATCTAAGTACAACCTAGCTATTATTTAATTTGCTCAATTGGCATTTTTTATCTTGTACAGTAAACTGGTTGCAAACTATGAGTACATGTGGATGGATCACTTAAAGGGTTTCTTCTCCTAACTTATTTTACCATAGAGTTCAATACGAAAATGACTCAACAACCCTTAAAGTGATCCATCCAGATCTACTGCATATCAGGTAGCAGAGCGAAGGCCTCAGGCTCATTTGATACATCAGACCCTTGATGACTTACAGCCATTTAGCCAACCATGTGTTCCATACTGCCCCCCCCCCCCCCCCCCAATTCCTATAGAGATCCATTGCAGAGAGGTTATAGTATCGCTTGTAAGAGTACTTGAAAATAAGATATCAAGAGTCTTTTGATGATGTTGGGTCACAGACATCAGGAAGTCATGGCATGCAAAGAACATGCAACCAAAAATTAAATATGATGACTTTATTTAAGTTGACGTTAATTTTGTTTTGGTCCCCTAAAATGTGGGGGGGGGGGGGGCTATGTATAAAAAGGGCTACAATTGCTAAACGGATCACCAGATATGGATGTAAACACCCTCAAATTAAAATCTGAAGGTCTGCACTTTAACCTCATAGTCACCGTAACAAATTTAAAATATTTTTGTACTGCACTGTATTTTACAATATTTAGATCCGTATAACATAGGCATAAATTCTTAAAGATGCTGGATATAAATGCTTGAATATTCCCCCCAATCACACACCTAACCTAATGTTGTTTCCCTTGTGCAAATGATAATGCCTTACTTTGTGAATGGGACACATATGATTAACAACCCTTAGCTTGGCTGAGAAAACTCATTTGTGTACCAGCTGATATATGATGTAAAATAAATGCTTAACATTCTCTGAGCATAAATATATGACATAAATTAAGAATGGAGGTAATGTAGTTTAGTGATGAACCAAGTGTGTATAGTTCATTAAAGTTAATTTAATAGCTAATTTTCATTGAAATTGTTTGGCACAAGATTTAGTCTTCTTTACTTCAAAATGATTGCCATTTGTCAGGGTTTGCTTGCATGTCAAACTACACCCCAAGTCAAAACTTAATAAAACTGAATCCTGAATCATGACAACCTCAATTACGTCCTAAATATTTTGTCAAAAAGCAAAGAATGCTGTGTCCACATTTGATGGTGTACTGAAGTGAACTTTGCACATTTGTGGCAGTACATCAGCATTTCTATTGTAAGAGTTACTTAGACTGCAACATAGTTCCGTATAGAAATGAGCCTCATAATCGTTATTCAACCGGTATAGCACCAACTCATATACAGTATGAAAGAAAAGCTCGCCTAAATAACCTAACTGTTTAATATCTACCCACAGCATTAAAACTCTGGAATAACTCAACAGGTTATTGAAAAATCTCTACATGCATTTATATCTTTTATAAAAAGAGCATGCAACCGTCCGCTATATGTTTTATAAATATAACATTACATCACTTACTTTTGCAATACCATATTTCTTTATTCAATGCAAGTATTAAACATGTACATACATGCATTTAATGTCCTCCAGCACAAACCACGCTGTTTACACATTTAAAGTGGTCTTGTGTGAAAACAATGCAAGATTTGGCAACAGAACTAAACGTTACCATTTTCATCATTCCTAAAATCTTAGTTTTCCGACTAACACAAAATATGTTGACGTTAAGTAGAATGCAAACGTGATGGCTTTATTATGATCACTGAAAGAACAGAAGGGTGTGGGGCTCAGTCAGATGACCCACACAGACAGGATCACAACTGGCAAGCTAACACATCCCGTTCGTTATTGATCTACCCAAATAGTTAGCTACCTAAGAAGTTGTGTACGGGTGGCCAGCTAATATTCACCATTGGTTATAGACCATTAGCATTAGCCTATTATTTCCACAAAGTAGAACCTCTGACATGGTTTCTGGCTTATCCAATTAACGTTAGCCCGCTAACGTTAGTTAGTCATCTGACTATTACCCTTCAATAGACTCCGCTATTCCACGCCCTAAAAAAATATTTGTCGCGAAGAACCAGCCATGTTATTTTGCAAACTATTTTTGTTTTTGCCAAGTGTATGGACGTAGCTAATGTCATGTTTATCTAATCCGTTTTGCACTTCATGCCCACTAGTTGGTCATCAATACAGCCAACCTACCTAATATAGATAGCAGCCCAAGCGTTAAGTACTCACCTCATTGTCCTGTCTCTCTGCCATTCCGGGTGTAGCATCCCTGGCTAGTTGTCTGTCTGTCTGTCTCTCTTGGTCCGCAGACCAGTGGCGATTCACCGCGCCTTGTTTATTTCGTTAAATTGTGTTTATTTGGTAAAACTCCATTGTGACCCGGAAGTGTTTTTCTTCATGACTCCCACGGATGCATTTATCCAGTTCAGTGCACTGCTAAAAAACAAAAAAATATTCTATGGTGGCCAAATACGGCATCAGAGTACTTATTAAAAAATGATCCGCACCGTAATCAAACTCGCATTATTTTCTAACGTTAGTTGGCTCCAACAGCACTGTACCTTTTGCTTAGCTACGACGTGTGCTAACTCCTCCAGCCAAATCTCACTTGTGTTACCTAGCGCTAGCCTGCTCACTACTTAACCAACTGACCAAGACGTTGGATTTAGTTTAACAGTTAACGTGAGCGGTTAGCTTCCCCTCAACCAGCCAACCAACCCGGAGTGAAGGGTCAGCTGCAGCCTGCTTGTTGATGTAACGTTAGCTAAGGTTAGCTCGTAACTTATTGTTATATAGAATAAGTAAAGCTACTGATTGGAATACGAACCCCCCACACGGAATAGAAGACTTTCTGTTCGACCGAAGCAAATCTACAGTTAAAGTAGAGATGGAGACATTTTGTAACTTATGCCAATTTTACGCCCAATGTAGCAATCGTGTCATGTTTAGATGACAGTGACAAAACACTACTGGCTTTATAGCTTGTTGTCTTCGGTGTGTTTGCCCGATCACTTGCACCATCTCTAACGTTTATAGAAGAGATCACTTACAGTGCACAGTTCAGTCCGCCAACACTGCAATTTCTATCCCACAATGCCGTTCACAATTACTTCCGGAAGACATTTGGAGATTCCGGACAGTTTTTTTAGTTGTTTATTTATCAGCAGAGTCAAGTGTGAAAGTGTAAAAAAATGCAGGTAAGTTCACTGCTAAGATTAACTATTCTAGATTGTTCTTCTTTTGATGGATTTCAAGACATATTTGTTCTATTTGCATCATTTTAGGCGACGGGTATACCACCTATAACGTTACTATACAGATGCTAGCTAGCCAGCTATGTAGACTATATAGCTAGGTATCTTTGCAGTAACGTTAGAAAACTTGGTAATAGTAGGCTATACTCAGTCTTCATCTAAATATAAAGTATTTTTTTTGCTTCAAACCCCACAGCAACGAGAAGAAAAACAGTTGGAAGCATCCATAGAGTCTTTAATAAGTCGAGTGGCACAGTTGAAGAACTCTCTACATAGTTTCATCTTCAAGCTGGAGAATGAATATGACAGGCTGGCCTGGTAAGACTCTGTACACCCACGTTAGCTAGCTTTTACTGGTCTAACCAAAATGCTGCAGGAGGATTTTCAGTTTGGTGAAATACAAATGCACATGTTAATTTAGCTAGTGTTTTTCACCTCATTAGCACTATGTTGCCTGGGAAAAATTTAAATCTAAAACCAATTGTATTATTACGTCAAAAATGATGATGCATCATCTTCTGATGTTCTCAGGCCGTCAGTGCTGGACAATTTTGCGCTCCTGTCTGGTCAGCTAAATACCATTAACAAGCTCCTGAGGAATGAGAAGACGCCCTCCTTTCGTAACCAAGTCATTATTCCCCTTCTCTTGTCTCCCGATCGAGATGAAGAACTAGCGGTGAGTTCCGTTCTCAGAAAAGCATTGCCTAAAAGGTGGATCTTTTACAACCCCAATTCCTAAAAAGTTGGGACAGTATGTAAAATGCACATGAAAGCAGAAAGCAGTGATTTGTAAATTCTCTTTTACATATATTTAATTGAAAACAGTACAAAGAAAAGATATTTAATGTTTTACCTTTTGTAAATATATGCTATTTCCGAATTTGATGCCTGCAACACTTTCCAAAAAAGTTAGGACAGGGCCAAAAAAAGGCTGGGAACTTTAAAAAAAAAAACACCTGTTTGGAACGTTACACAGGTAAACAGGTGATGCTATCATGACTGGGTATAAAAGATATAATCAAAAGACTTGATATTTTATTTTCAGCGATACTATAACCTCTCTGCATTTGAATGGATCTCTATGGGAATTTGGGGGTGGGACTAGATTAAGCTGTAAATTTCACGGGAATAGTATGGAATCCATGGTTGGCTGAGTAGCTGTAAGTAATCAAGGGTCTGAGGTATCAAACGAGCCTCAAACCATCACTCTGCTGCCAGATATGCAGAGAGGTTATAGTATCACTTCTAATAGTATCTGAAAATTAAATATCAAGAGTCTTTTGATATCCTTTTATACCCAGTCATGATAGCATCACCTGTTTACCTGTGGAATGGCAAACGGGTGTTTTTTTTTTTTGCTCCTGTCCCAACTTTTTTGGAATGTTTTGCAGGCATCAAATTCAGAATTAGAATATATTTGCAAAAATCAATAATGTTGATCAGGTAAAACATTAAATATATTTCCTTTGTACTGTTTTCAATTAAATATATGTAAAAGAGAATTTACAAATCACTGTTTTCTGCTTTTATGTGCATTTTACATACTGTCCCAACTTTTTTGGAATTGGGGTTGTATTAATGATTGCCCTTGGTGACCACTGCCTACTATATGTACTTATTCTGTAGAAACTAACCGAGCAGCGTGTGCCGGTCTTCAGTCACGAGATTGTGCCTGATCACCTACGGACAAAGCCCGACCCAGAAGTGGAGGAGCAGGAGAAGCAGCTTAGCGCAGAGGCGGCTCGCATCGGGCCCGACGTCGCGCAAGTAAGGGCGCTGAGTAAAGCCGGTAGTTGCACGGAATTTATATCTCTGAAGAAAGTACGTCATCATTCTTTGGAAAAGGGGGAAAAACGGAGGGAAAAAACGGAAGGAAACTAATGTCATTGTTTTGTCCTCTGCAGAAACAGATCCAGACCTTGAATAAGCTATGCTCAAACCTGCTGGAGAAGCTGAACAACCCACGGGAAGACAGGGAGACTGAGAGCGCTGGTATAAATATAGCATTTTTCAAGGACTCGGATGCTTTATTGAACACTGCACCAAAGCCAATGCAATAGGAGACTAGTACAGATGGGCGAGATTTAGTAAAGTAAGGTGTTAGGGGGGAAAATAAAAAAAGGCTGGACAAAGAAAGGAAGAAATAGAAAATGTGGGATGAAGCTAAGTGAAACGAAAGTGTAAGTGTGTGTGAGGGGGCAGGGGTGGGTGCTACTTATAGGACAGGGTGACATTTGGGTTCTAAAGTGGGACTGGAAGATGGTGATGGTTTCTTAGGTTAAGACAGCAGGAGGTAGGGAATGCCAAAAAGCCTGGTAGCCACCCTGGAAATGTTGTCACCAAAACTGTGGGGGTTATGATTTTGGGGGTACATAATGAAATGGCTAGCAATAGAGGACCTGGGAGACTGGGTGGGTTGGTAGGGGTGCAGGAGGTTAGTGAGGTGGTGGGATGGAGCCAGTTAAGGTCACAGGACAGGGGTGATATGGTTCAAGACTTGGTGTTGATGAAGAGTCTGGCTGTTGAGTTACCATTTGAAGCTTGCTGAGTGGTTGAGAGCCAATAACACTGAACTGATTTGACTGGATATGAATGGCTCAGGGTTTATATTTTTATATTGAGGAAACAGTGATGCAACCATTAGGGATGTTAAACATATGCACAGAGTAAGGATTGAAACAATTATCTTTAAATAACAATTATAAGTTAAAACTTAAATGAAATGCAGGTCATAGCGTGGTGCTGTGTCTTATGGGAGGTGGAGTCTGGAGATTAAAAGCGGAAAGAAGAGGCTTGGATTATGTCTAAACTCGGTTGTGGAGAATAAAAATCAGGGATAATGTGTTAAATTCACATGTAACAATTTAGTGGAAAATTAGAAGTGATTACGAAACCAAAACAGTTAACATCCCTAGTAATCCACTGTAGAAGAGTTTCAGTGTGAAATTATTAATGGGGTAATGGGAGAATTATCCAGTAAATTTACGCTCTCTTTTTCAGCCATGCGGCAGAACAAGCCATCATTTAACCCAGCTGACACCACTGCACTGGTGGCAGCAGTGGGATTTGGGAAGGGACTGGCGAAATGCAGGCCTCCAGGGCCAGTGGCTCCAGGGCAGCCTGGACAGGGGCCCATGATGGCAGGAGGGCCTACCCTGCAGCAGGTCACAATAGCTGGGTCATCAGGCCCGCAAGCTGCCATCGGGGGACCAGTGCCCCCTCAACAGCCTGGACAGCCAGGTAAAAACTCTTCTCAAGCCATATTATAAATCTCAATACAGGTTGTGATGATGCAACACTTTGTTAACATATCAGAGGTCACTTTCACTTTGACTGGCTGTAATTATTACTTAAAATAACATTAACTATGTAACTATATACAGTGCCCTCCATGATGTTTGGGACATATTTTTTTCTTGATTTGGTTCTGTACTCCACAATTTTAGATTTGCAATGAAAATATATGAATTAATTCACATATGGTTAAAGTGCAGATTCTCACCATGTATAAATTACATCACTTTCTATACATAGCCCCCCCCCCCCCCCTTCTTTTTTTCCATAGCACCGTAATGTTTGGGGTAAATGGATTCACAGGTGTTTCTGATTAGTCGGGTGTGTTCAATTGCTTCCTTAGTGCAGCTATAGGAGAGTGTTCAGTATCTAGTCTTGATTCTAGGCTTTTGATTACGTTTGGAGTCTGTTCTTGGCGTTTGTCAACATGAGGACCAGAGTTGTGCCAATTAAAGCCAAGGAAGCCATTATGAGGCTGAGAAATAAGAAGGAAATAAACAGCCAGAGACATAGGTCAAACCTTAGATTTACCTAAATCAACTTTGGGATTATCATTATGAAGAAAGAGGGCACTGGTGAGCTCAGGGGGCCTGGTAGGCTAAGAAAGACCTTTACAATTGATGACCAAATAATTCTCACCATAATGAAGAAAACAGCCCAAACACCTGTCCGACAGATTAGAAACACTCTTCAGGAGGCAGGTGTGGAAGTGTCAGTCACTACTATCTGCAGAAGACTTCACAAACGGAACTACAGAGGCTACTCTGTAAGACGCAAACCACTAGTTAGCTACAAAAACAGGATGGCCAGTTTACAGTTTGCTAGGAAGTACCTAAAAGAAAGTTTCTGCAGAGTTCTGAAAAAGGTCTGGTGGACAGATGAGACCAAGATTCACTTGTATCAGAGTGATTACAAGAGCAAAGTATAGAGGCCAAAAGGAACTGTCCAAGATCCAAAGCATACCACCTCATCTGTGAGATATGGTGGTGGGGGAGTCATGGCTTGGGCATTTATGGCTGCCACAGGTACTGGCCCACTTGTCTTCATTGATGATGAATTTCTACATGGTGAAACCAGAATGTATAAAAAATACCCTTTAATAGAAGCTGAGAAACTGCACTTTAATCACATGTCAAATGTTTGATTACAAATCTAAAATTGTGGCGTACAGAGCTAAATCAAGAACAAATATGTATCTGTCAAAAGCATGATGAATGTCAGAGAACATATATAAACATTGATATTGCATCATTTCGTAATATACATTTATGTTACTATTTTGGACAGCTTTTGGTTATTAATTTTAATATGATCTATTCTTATTACAGGAAAAATGCCTAGCAACATAAAGACAAACATAAAGTCTGCTTCAATGCAGCATCCCTATCGATGAACTCTGAAAAATATTAAATACACTGAAGATGGGAGACACCGAAAAAGTTACATGAGCAATTGAAGATGTTCCTGACTAGTTTTTGCAAATGTTTGATTTTGCCTGAATTTCAACAAAATATTGTATCAATTGTTGTATTCTGTTTTTTTTTCTTTTGGATTCCATCTACAAGCAATTTCTCATCAGGTTCAGGGTTCAGGAATATGGAATGTACAATATATTAATTAGCTTATTTAGTAAATATAAGATGTAGGATGTCCAATCTTATCTAAAAAGGGTGCAGGTTTTTATTTTAGCCCAGCAATAATACATCCAATTCTACTCTACTACTATGATTAGTTAATTAGTTGAATCAGATGTGATAGTGCTGGGCTAAAACAAAAATATGCACCCACACCACCCCTTTTCAGATAAGATTGGACACGCATGATGTAGGGGAATACCTTTTTTTTTTACTTTCTCTTTTTTGTTGTATAGTCAATACTTTGTTATTTAGCATTTGTTTTCCATGCAGACTATTTCTGTAATAAATCTGATTTATACCCTATGCTGCTATCTGCCTTCATTAACTGTTTATTTATCGCCATTTTAAGACCTGAAGGGAATTCAACTCTGGACTATGGATTACTCCGCAATACAAATGTTTTTGTTCTAAAATTGAATGGGTAGGAAACAACACCCTCTTGGGGTTGAATTAAAAAGTGCAAGCAACTTAAGTCACTGCTTCCCTCTTGTGGTAACCCTGTCACACTACATTATTTTTATTTCTGCCCGTTTCATAATGTAAAAGAAATCAGATGGGAGGGATTGGGTCCCGTGTTGGGAGACGTGCACATCTGTGATGTACTACACTTGTGAACTAAAGACAGGCAACAATATGTTTTGCTTTAAAACTATTGTCTACCTGCCCGTTCAGGAATTTCTGGTTATAAATAAGGAACACAAATACCCTCTGTTTCAGACTCCATTGCTTCTTTTTATTTTAATTTATGCTTCACCGATGATAAAATCAGTCAGCGCATAGTGAATGCGTACACTCAACATGAAATTACATATTTTTTTCCATCTCTTTATTCCCAGTCACTACGTTTTTCTGTCAACATGATCTTCTCAGTTCTTGTGATCATAGAAACAGTTTTAATAGGCCGGTATTTTGTAACCTTAGATTGATAACTTGTTTTGCGGTAACTTCATTGGTCATATAACATTATGTTGTGAAGGCTTAGCATGCAACACATCCACTGTGGGTCTTCCATAAGAGGGAGACGGAGGAGCATTTGGTGGGGCTGAGTGCTTTTTAACAGCCTTTGTGAGTGCTTCATTTACTTCTAATTCAAGTGGTTTCACCCTACCGGTTTTACAGCCAGGCCCAGTCAAATCAACAATGTCGCTACGAATTAGCCGTCCAGAATCTGGCTTTGTTAAGAGAGTTGGACAACGCAGCCAAATTCTCTGCCAATCAATGGCAGCAGTGGTAATTTGATCTGGAGTTCTATGACAGCTGGAATGCCAGATGTCACCAGAGACATTGATTGTATTCATTGGTTTACTGCCTGCTACCTACCGAGGATCAATTTTTCTAAAATCCCTGTTATTGAAAGTCATATTGTTCCGTTTCCATGCAGGCACTTGGGTTTAGAGCAGGCCTGGCACAAGTCCAAGCCTTGCAGAGTATGACACCCAGTCACCGGGCCTGGCTCATGATACTCTGCCAGCTGGAATGGATCACGGTTTATCAGTACGGAAAAAGGGGATTCTGTTGTTTCAGGTCAGCATCTCTAAAGACTACTCGGCTGTCGTATGGTAACTGCCGTGACATCATGAGCCAACTCGGCTGAAATGATTTTTAAAAAGAGATGCTTTATTGAATGTTAATGGTGTGAAGCGGTGTCATATATCTAAACTGACAACATTATCTCCCGTGCGTGTGCGTGTGTGTGTGTGTGTGTGTGTGTGTGTACATACACAATTGTATATGTATGCATCGTCAGACCTAGTCAAGCTTTTCCTCCTGTGCCCTATACTTTGTACAGTGTTTCTCAACCCTGGTCCTGGGTCTGCTGGTTTTCGTTGTTACTTGGTACTTAATTGATCAGTTAAAGCAGCCGATGACACAGTTAATTCACCACACCTGGTTTCTTGGGTCTGAATTGGATGCAGATATTAAGGCAAAAAACAAAAACCAGCAGACCCTGCGGCCCTCCAGGACCAGGGTTGAGAAACACTGACCTTGTAGCTGGCTAACTGCACTGAGTAAAACCCAGAACAGTGTTTTTTTCTCGCCAGCTAACTGAGTTATCCATGTACAAGTAACAGGGCCCTGTTCTATACCAACACATTCCCCAAAGCAATTGTCCTGAATATGCACGTATAATAATCTAGGATCAGGGCAAACCGCAGCTCTGTAAAACACAAAATGGTAACGTGTACACCAGTGGTGGTACTTCCATGAGAGCTGCTGTTCCGCAACATTATTTTCATCACTCGCTGGTTGTGCGGCTCGTCCTGGAGTCTGTACCATTTCTTTTGGATAAATAAGGTGACAGTGCGAATGGTGCTTTAAGCTGTACAGCTGGAGTGTGAGTAACCCGATGGAGTGTTTATGGGCTCCTGAGAGAGGTATATTCATGTGCTATGGGCGGAGGTGCCGGGGGGGCTGTAGAGGAGCTTCTGCAGGTAAAAGAGAAGGAGCCCCTCAATGACGGTGTAAAAGAACAATGGGGAGGAAGGCCCAATGGCTGATCAAAAACTCATTTTTGTCTACGCTTTTCACTGTTACGGACAATCGAGACGGTTCTTTGACATTTCCTTCTCAGTCCTACTGCGGCAAGGGAGGGCAGTTACGCGTGACCTTTCACGGGATCGTGTTAATGTCTACCGTCTTTTAAAGATTTTTCTCACGGCGCCGCGTTGTTCAAGATGAACATTTATAAATACGTGTCCGACTTCACCAACATTTATCAATAACTGCGTATTACGGATATCGCGTACATAAACAAGTAATGAAAATGTCATCAGTTCATTTGTCTTGAATATAACCTAGCAATTTACCTTGTCCCACGAGCAACTGCTTTTATTGCTTACTAGTAATTTGTCTCATAATGCGTCTGTACGTGGTGAGTATTGACTCATCACTCTTTACATTCAGTATTCTGTATTTGAAAACCTCCATGATTCATTAATAATAGTTCCCTATCCATTCATTCTTTTCTGTGCAGTTATTAAGCTTGCAATTGCAAGCTACTGTACCAGGGGTTGGGGTCGATTCAGGATAGTAAGTTGAATGAATATAACGACTTAAAAATTTCCATAATATTCTGTGAGCACTTTTCAGTTAATTAAATCTGTTAATTCCTTAATTGATTGAAGTTGTATTGAATTAACCCTAGCAACCATACCTGTGTTGCACACTTGAAAGTAATGCGTGAATGTCTATTTAACTAATGCATCACTTTCATGTAACACACCTTTTTTTAGCAGAAATATAATTTTCTACATATCTACAAAGGCCATTTATTGATATTTGAATATTATATCATGATCCACAGCACGATAATCAGTGTATTTTAATGGTGGAAATGAAAGGAGAATGCATAGGACATTGACCTGACATTATGCTAATTATAAAAAAAGGCTGGCAAGGGTAGAAGTTATTTCAATGGCATGGTGAAATCACCCAATTCCTTCCTCATTATTTCTAAACAAATTTCATAAAGGCCTAAAGGAATTCACATGTCGATAGTCACATTAACCAAGCTCATTAATATGCACACAGCTTAGGGTGGCTAGAGAGAGTTGGATGGCATCTCAAAAACATACAGCCTTCAATTTTCATAAACAAATCTGCCTGTATTTTATAAATATAGAAACTGATCTTTACATCTGAATTTGACCAGCGGGAGATTTTATTTGAGGGTCTCCTGTGTATTTCCCAATTTTTCACTTTCCATTTAAGCAGGTTGGGGGGTGTGTCATGTTTCCCTATAGCTTGTGGCCAGTCAAGATGCCAACAGCATTTCCCTGTTGTTATCGTCATGGTGACCATCCAATGCTTGCCCTGCCTGATAACGTCAAAGTCATTAATAGAAGGGATGAAGACGTTCTTTCTGACAAAAAAGGGGTTTTGAAAAACCAGTAATCTGTCCATCCCATGGCCTGTCCTACCACAATGGGATCACACAAAAGGATGTCACATGTATGGCCGCATTATGGATGACTCTATGACCTACATACTGCATGCCCCAAACGTCCAGACATCTAAAAGTGTCATGATTAGCCCCCAAACTGCATTTGGTTGTATTATTCTTACATAGCACACAAATGGTGTTTAGTATTAATCATTGTCCAATATATAGACATGCACAAAAACTGACCTGGATATATAAAACTTTGAGCCACGAATGATATAAATATGCAAGCCATTATTCCTGTGTCTAAATGTATTTTATTTATAACTGAGGCCTTGTTCTGTGTTATTCATGTCATTGTTTTCCAAAGAGGAATGTCTCTGTGTGAGTTAGATGAACAAGTTTGCACTGTGACGTATGGAGCATTTTGTTTGAGTCATGCGCATTGTTTCTGCATTGCAAGGTTGTTGTTGCAAACCCGCAAACAAACCTGTGCAACATAGGCCCAAATTCTTAAGCACCTTCAATGATGAATTCATCCAATACTATACATGGTGAGTGATCTTGGTTCCACATGACGGTCATTCAGTGCATGTCCTACCGTACAGTAGCATATTAATAATTTGTGGCAGAAGTGACTCATGTGCACAATGATTTTCCATGTCAAAACCAAGCATCAATGCTCTTCTGGTGAAGTAACACTTGCTTTTTGCGTGGGACAGCTTTAACAGACATGACAGAAACCCGTAAACATCCCTCGGCCGCCAAACTCCATCCCATCAACCATCTGTGGGGTCTCTGGGAAATGCAGATCGAAGCACACATCCAATCCAACTTTCACTTCCCACACAAATATGTCCAGTAGGAATTCTGGAAACTCAGTTTTCCAGACATACAGGATAATCATTGTAAAGGCACATACAGAAATCACAGTAAGAATAGCGACTTCAGACAGCAGGTGTTGTCGTATCATTCTTCTAACTATTTTTTATATTGTTCAAAAGGACGTTAGGCTTAGAGAAGCATGATTAAAGTATGTGTGGGCATGGATACTCAACTGTAAGTGTTCATAACACTACACCTTGTTGAAGAACCTGAAATGGTTATAGACAATTTCGCTTCTTGACAAACTCATGCTGTATAAACGTAGAAAGCACAATGTTAAAACCTTGGAAAGGCTTATATTTTTACAAGCTATGAACAAAATTTATGGAACTGCTTGTGCCTGCTGCAACACTGAAAGGAAGTAATATACAGAACTATTTTGATTAAAACAGAACTATAATATCAAACATGATTTGCAATGCAAAGCTGCAGAAGGCATACCA
Source organism: Synaphobranchus kaupii (assembly GCA_029718625.1). Taxonomy (NCBI): domain Eukaryota; kingdom Metazoa; phylum Chordata; class Actinopteri; order Anguilliformes; family Synaphobranchidae; genus Synaphobranchus; species Synaphobranchus kaupii. Next base: position 51,331,947 of record CM056377.1, read on the forward strand.
CAAAAACTGCCAGCTCAACGTGTCATTATGTGCAAATGATGCCACTCAGACAGTTCATTAAAGTCAGCAAGCAACAAAGGAAAGCAAGGGTATATCACTGTATTCATTAGTATGCTCCCATGTGACCCTGCTTGTTGAAGAAAACCACTGAGCTCATCGCTAAAACTATTGGTAAAGATATGATGTTGCTCAGTTTCACTTATGGTGAAAGTTATGTGGAAGCATTATGCTCACAGACCCCACATAATCGTTACTTATTCAGTGCCTCAATGTGAGAGAGATAGTGTTGCATTGGTCCAGTTTATGTTTTACAAATAACTGCAGCTTTCCATTCTTAAATGATCATTTTCCACTTTTCTATTCACATCTTCAATTGCATTAAAATGTAAACATGTTCACTTATTTAATGTCGCAATGAAGGGCATTGAAATGAAATAGTTGTTCTATCAAGCTTAGAATACCAATTCTTGTTTAAACAACCATTTTTATTATTTTTTGGCAAGGTGATGTTACCTTGGAACAAGTATGTTTATTGGGAGACACATAAATGTCATAATACAGAGAACAAATAGAAAAAACTATTGTTGATATTGTTGAACGCTATGGTTCTATGTTGCATGGGAAATTGTGGTAGGTTAGCATTGAGTTAAACATTTATAAGTAAAATGTGTTTGACTTTGTATTATTGTATTTTGGCTATATACATTTATGACATGTCATGTATTATTTATTTAGCCATTTATTTCGTAAGAATGATATGTGATGAATTTAAAATTGAACACTTTTTATTTTTTCATCATTACGGCGGATCATGGGAGTAAATATTCAGAGTGAAGGACCATTACAGTCAAGAATTTATATAAATGCATTTCAATAAAATTCATTCATATTAATGTAAAAGTAAAGGGATAAGTTTTTTTCTATTTATTTTTATTTTACATTATTTAAGTTTTGGTGTACAGTATGTTTTTAATTGACGCAGAAGTCTGACAACCTGTCGGCTTTATAGGGCCAATCATTTTTGTGGTTGAATGCAAAAATTATCATTCATGTAGATCCAAAGCACCTTGGACAGTGATGTTATGCCTCTAGAGGATCTACATATGAGCAGATTAATCTTATAGTGCTGAAGTATACATCTAAATATATATATTTCTTTATATTGTGCCAGAACTTCTTTCCTTCTCAGTTTAAAAGTGGCACAAGCTCTTCACTCTCACTCCCAAGACCAGAGAGGCATGGTTTAGATGCACCTGACTTGGCCAAGGGGTAGCCTAAAGTTACTTACAAGTTTTTTAAATTGAAGCGATTATGTTTGACTATGAAACAAGACCGTTTCAGGTGCATTGTTGAACCTTATTTATTTCAGATTGAATTTACGGATGTGGAGTTGCAACGGATAGAGGCTGAGAGATCAAAGAAGGTAAATTGGCATGCTGACATCCTGTTTGAGGACAACTAACCGCATTTTCAATAGATCTGCGTTGTCTAAAGGTAGTCGGTGAAAGGGGCCATTTTGTCATTTTTCCCCGCAAGTTGGAATTGCAAAATCAAGCCATTTTCAGTCCTGTCCATTTCTCGTTGCTCTGAGGTCTTCTCTATGTCATGCAGTAATGTGCTTCTGTTGTACTCTTGATATACGAAGCCATGCCACTTCTTTCACCAAACAAAGCCGTCTCAGGCTGCGTCCGTCATAATTCATAATTGCATTCCAAACAAAAATAGTATTAAATGTAATTAAAATTATAATAATTATAATCAGGTAATATGCACACATACAACCTCTGGAGGCAAAATGTCACTCGGCAAGCTGGTTTGGAGTTATATGAAGTGTATTTTTTACGTATTTATTTATTTATTTATTGCTTTAAGCCACAATCCCGTGATTGCTCCTATGACAGGCATTCTAAAGCCATCAGGTCATCAGAAATGTTTGTAAATATCAATCATATCAAAGTAATTTTTTGTGTAAAAGTTTTATTGTATAAATGCTCTTTCCTTCCATTGCTAATATATCAATTCTTAATGAGTTTGTGTACGTGTGTGCACGTGTGCATGCGTGCGTGTATGCGTGCGTGTATGCATTTCCTATTGCTCTGAAATAATTTAAACGGAAGATATTTCTGGAGCTACAGGATATGTGGCCTTGCCGTTTGTCTCACTGTGGTCCATCTCCCACATTTTCTCCTCTTTCTTGGTCTGATTACACACGGAATGGTGCATTTCTGCAAGTTGCGGAATCAATACAACAGTAATGGTTTCGGTGTTCCCATTAAGGCGGCGAGAGGAAGTGTCAGAGAGACGGGGGAAGTAGATAATCTGTGTGTCGCTGACCACAGTTCTGATGAATTTTCCCAGAGTCTCGGAATCCTCCGTTGTCAGGTGCACGGCCCAGTCAAGGTCGCTGTCGGAACCCCGGACGCATCAATCACGCGGAAAGGATTCTTGTTTAAATTTCCGGGACGTTACACAAATGCCAACAAGCAGGGACCTGTCATCCCGTCATGGGAAACGATTGTGCTGCTACGGCTGGTCTGATTGCTGGAAAGTGCATTCTTTTTTCAATCAAGATTCTGTTTGGCCACGGAATTCGTATGCGTCCACATACACAGACGCAGCTCTTATCAGGGCAATTGTATGCCATATCTATTATAGTGCATATGTGATTGTATGTAGAATTGAATATAGAATTGTAGTGAACCTCCTCCACTGCTAAAATTATGCATTATTATATAGAGGAAAGGATAGGGCAAAAGTCTGGAAAGATTCGTTTTTAGCTTGATCAGTTATTATTTCACTAATTTCTTTTGTTCACTGTCACATAAAGGTCAGCTGTCTGTTGCTTCTAGTCTTCTAGCTTGACTAGACACCATTGTTCAACGATCCATCTCAACAAGTGACTGCTGACCAGGGGGTCCTTAATCTTATAGGTTCAGGAGTTAGTCGAGTCTGCAGCATCCTCCAATCACTGGTCTCATTTTGAGGTTTGAAGAGATGCAGGAAGAGGTCTGCCACTGACGGGGGTTGCAGGGTGCGGTGACGGCGCGGATTTGGAGGTTACTTTGAGAACTCTGGAGTTTGACGGAGAGGGGCCCGATCCTCCCGACACTTCGTACCGCGGCGCTTGAGCCCGATCCAGCCCTGATGTGGACCTGGGTGTGTCTGTCCCTCGGAGTCGACCGGGGCCGGACCCTTCCTGACACTGCCTTTCTCAAGTTCTTCCGCACTCTTACTGACTCTCAGTTCAATGTACACAGACTCTCCTCATCCTTACCGCCTGTCACTGTGGGAAAGACAACAAAAATACAGGAGGAGAAAGGACAGGTATTTTTTATTTTAACAAAGAAAATTCCGTTTAACATTTAGGGGACTGAAATTTGCCTGTTAGGTGAGTAAAAATCCAAAACAAACAATTGAAAATAATCACTAAAATGATTGGGTATGCACACCTCTACAAATTAAACCCATACTACAAACCCTTTGTACTTGAAGGGTTGTTTCTCCTAACTTTTTTTATTTTTCAATGGGAAGTCAACCCTTAAAGTGATTCATCCATATCTACTGCATATCTGGCAGCAGAGCGATGGTTTGGGGCTCGTTTGATGCGTCCTTGATGACTTACAGCCATTTATCCAACCATGGGTTCCATACTGTTCCCATGTAGTTTGCAGCTTAATCTAGTCCCACCCCCAAATTCCCATAGAGATCCATTCAAATGCGGAGGTTATAATATCGCTGGTAAGTGTATCTGAAAATAAGATATCAAGAGTTATTTGATATCCTTTTATACCCAGTCATGATAGCATCACCTGTTTACAAGAGGTATGTTCCAAACAGGTGTTTTTTGAACTTCCCAGTCTTTTTTTTTTTGCCCCTGTCCCAACTTTTTTGGAACGTGTTGCAGGCATCAAATTTGGAATTAGCGTATATTTTAAAAAATCTATAAAGTTGATAAGGTAAAACATTAAATATTTTTTCTTACTGTTTTCAGTTAAATATATGTAAAAGAGAATTTACAAATCACCCCTTTCTGTTTTTATGTGCATTTTACTTACTGTCCCAACAGTTTTGGAATTTGGGTTTGTATATCAATGGCAAAACTAGAAAGTACTTCTTGAGTAGGATTCACAATAAAATGTTGCATCTTATATGACACAAGTGACAGTAGTAATTTGCTTCTTGAGAGCAATAAAATATGGGATTGTTTCATGTTGAATGGCTTTGGCCAGCAGAGGATGGGCTCCCCCTCTATAGGCAGGTTCTTCCTGAGTTTTTTCTCGCCACCATTGTTTTTCATCTCACTGGGGATTTTTTTTAATTTTTTTTTTTTACTCAATTGCTCACTTTTTGTGGATTCAGGCCTAGTTTTTTGGCCAATTATTTTTTTTTGTATTTCCACTGTAATGTGTCTTTGTGACAGTGTCTCTGTAAAAAGCGCTATACAAATACGATTGAATTGAATTTGATTCTAGAATGGGAAAGCAAACTCTTGGTCCAATTTGAGCCCATATAGCACATAATGGCTCATCCATGATGTAATAATGCTAAGCAGGCACGTGTACATTTATGCCACCATTGAAAGAGGCGTATCCTTTGATGGGAGGAGGTGTGTCATCTTTTTTGGTAATGCAGTATGCCAGTCAAAGATCAGTGTTTTCACCACAATGTATTTTATGCAACCTCCATGTTTTTGTTGTACAGAACATATTTTAAAATCATGAAAATTAAAAAAAAAAACAATCCAAATCAAACAAAATCTTTTACATAGGCCAGTTACTAACAAGCACATGGCCTCGCTCTTAAACATTAAGTTCGGCACAAGGGGTGTCATCCTCTGTCGTTGGAGGGCACAGAGGCTAGCCGGCAACATCATAGCAGACACACACAGAGCCCAGACTGCACAGTTTCTTCTGAGTTATTAGCAGTGGCCAAACATGCTCCTGGCCTGTCGGGTCCACAGCTGCCGCAGTGGCAGGGCCTCCTAATAAGAAAACCTGCCAAGTAACACGCTACCTCATCTGATGCCACAAAATACCCTGTAGCCACCCAGTGTTCCACCGTCCCGTAGTAAGGAAGCAGGCCAACAAGGCCAGCGGTTTTACTTCTAAGCTGACAGCGGGTGCGTTCCCTCACGACCTATTCCATCATTTTGAATGGGAAAATTCATGCTGCATATTCCTTGCTCCTACTTTTTGTTGCTCTCTGTGAACCACCTCAGAAAAATGCTAACGAAGCAGAAGGTAAAAGGTAACCTCTGCTAGCATTCAATTAGCACCTAATGCAAAATGATCTGGTGTGAAAATAAAGCCTTTGTTTCCAATTAACTCTCCAACCTGAATTAGGGGCGCGTTTATTTTGTATTTGCAGAAATTAGTCACAAGACGGATAGTGTTAAAAAGCGTGCCAAGAATGTGAAAGTGTTTAACCAAAAAAAACAGCATGAAACTGAAAACAAAAGAAAATACTGCACAGATACTGTTTCAGAATTAAAACAGTTGACTACGCGGGGTTGGGTCGTGGGTATTGTGTGTGTGTGTGTGGGTGGGGGGTGGGGGCGGGGAGCGTGTAAAATGTAGAAAAAAAAAAAAGAGGAATTTATTTTAAAGAACAAATGTAGGCATATGAAAGATACAGAAAGATTTAAACACTGCTTATGAATGAGACTGCACATGCACACTGGACCATGGCTACTGCTGTAGAACCATGATACAGCTACCATCTGAAGTGATAGTTATCATGTAAGGCTGATGTGACTGCAAAAAAAACATGCTTAGATCCACAACTCCAGTGTGGGAATGATTGCACATTGCTGCAGTTTCAAAAACGGTAACAGTCCCTAATGTTATTGATGGTGGACATGCTCAGAGACATCCATCCATCCATTATCTAACCCGCTTATTCCTGGTCAGGGTTGCTGGGGGTGCTGGAGCCTATCCCAGCATGCATTGGGCGAGAGGCAGGAATACACCCTGGACAGGCCGCCAATCCATTGCAGGGTAGCTCGGAGACATGAATACCTCTAAAATTAAGTAAAAAAGGCACAATGCCTAAAAAAATAAACACATAAATAAATGAAATAAATAATGACTTGTGATTCGGTGAAACCTCAGGTTCACAAAATATGTAGGATTGTTGTACTATGTCATTAATGCACAGCACATAAGCATATAAATACATCTGATTGTAATTCTAGTGTCACAAAGCAGAAGAGGTTGAAGATCTTGAATCCCTTCAGTCTGTCTCAGGGGAATTTTCCTCTCCTTTATGAAAAAGCAAACAAAGTGTAAATTGAGTTGTTCACAGTAAAACAACATGTCAGATTGCGAGAGTAAGTACACCACATGGTGGTACACTATTTCACACTGGTAGTGGTTTAGAACTAGGCAGGAGGGCATGCTGGGTGTAAACGTTTCACAAACATGACTTTGTGATTGCTGACAAATCCGCCGTCACATTTAGCCCGAAGAAGTGCCCATTTCCCGTGAACATCTGAAACATGAACCCCTGTTTGGGTTGAGCAGACATTTCTCTGACAGCTAATGTGTCAGTTTCCTATTGTTTGACATTCCCTTCCTCCAGCTCCACACAAACATTTGCTGCATATTTGGATGGAATATAATCATTACAAGAACAGCCAGCCTTAGAGCTGTAGTTTTGTAGGTGATGTATTCTTTCCAGTTCTGTTGATAATGTCCGCAAAACAGTTTGTATAATGAACAAATATGCAGGTCAACAGGATATTCACCCAAGTTATTCACCCAGAATGAAACATGGCATGTTTCAAATCTAGATTTGGTGCAAAACTGCTTTTGGCCAACTTGAAATACACATTTTGTCTATGCTAATACAACACAGCCAGTCATTATACATAAACATATTAAAGGGTCGTTGACCAAAACTTTTGATATGTTTCTACATACCCGGAGTGCCATTTATCCATCCAGGTAGTTTCACTGAGAACTTACTAGTTTTGTAGATATCCGCTGTAACCCACCTTGACATCACCCCAATATAACAGACCTCAACGGGTCCGAAGTTTGTTCCGGTGAAAGCGCAAAAAATGTACATTCGAAAAAATCAACAGTAATGTCTACAAATATAATGACACGGTTACTCACAAATATCCACAGACCTTGTTGTGCGTGGTTTTTTTCAAAAACGACTTTCTACTGAAGTCCGCCAACTGTATATACGCACAAAATCTTAACCAAAGCACACCAGTATTCTGGGGCATTTGTCAACACAGGGGTGGCGCACAATTGGCTTTGCATCGTCCAAGGGACGTATGGGAGGGATTTAGTCGGCGGGGTTAGCAGTGTTCATTGCTTGAATGGCCCGTTGGCCATCTGGGTACCCTTGGCTTGCTCTGAGCACACATATGATTGGGTCTCCTCCACCCCTGCTCTGCACATACGCAGTTTGTGGCTGTGGTGAGAAAAGAATCAGCTGGCTGACACCGCATGTTTCGGCACCACGTATTGTCTTCACTTCCTTGAGCCAGCACCAGGGGGTGTATATGAGTACATAGTGAATTGGACATTCCAAATTCAGGTGGGAATTTTCAGGTGGGAGTTTTTAAATTAAAATCTTTTTTAAAAGAGTGCAAGAGGTTAGGTGGAAGGTTGAGAGCCTCTTCAGGTATAGGCTGCATTACAGAAAAAGGAGTTTGAAACAGGAAATCTAAGACACTTGTTGCTTCATAGTTCCTTCCTCGACGTCCGTCCTAGATGGACTCCCGCAGATAGACTCCCTTGTCTTTGTCCAAATTCCAGTCTTCTGTATGGATGAGCCTGCCACTACAGCTGCAATTCAAAGGCTCTTACAACATTGCACTACTAAATATATAGGGCCTGATTTACTAAGACCCTTAGCGGGTGCAAAACCTTTTAACACATGCAAATCCAATAACATAACCAAAGATTGGTGCAAAACAAATAACTTGACCAATCATTGGTCATGTTATTGGTTTTGCTTGTGCTAAATGGTTTTGCACCCGCTAAAGGTCTTAGTAAATCAGGCCAATAGTGTAGTATATAATATTCAACCTGCATTTAATATATAGTTAATGGTCAATGCACTTGTGCCACGAGAGGGGCCATCCCTCACACTTTAGAGAGAATGCACATAGAGGGCTCAATCTTGACGATCTTAGTGCTTGGTCTAAACGCATGGCGCAAAGTGCATTTAGGGCGTGTCCAAGTACACTTTTGCTTGTTAGACGGCGTGTTTTTTTAGCGCTAAGCACGGTGCAATGTGCAAATGGGCTGAACTTAGTCTCTTCAGTAATTATACGTGTGTCTTGGGCGTAACATGCAATAAACCAATCAAAATGTCATATCCCATTCCCTTTAAAAGCCTGCTTTTCCACCTTGGCGGATTGCTTATATGATTGGGAAACAGACAAGCTCGTGCGTGTGTAGTGCGAGCAAGTAATAGGCTATATGGATCAATGGTGAAAAATGAACAATATTATTCGGACTAACCATTATGACACGTTTTGATATACACAATAATACTCTTTAACATGAGGGCTTAACACCGGCACGGGTTCCCGGTAATTCCTGGCAGTGCTGTTATTTTAGAAAATATAGCCTATGCAGTTAAAATTCATTAAAAGCTCCTGCAACAGCTGAGAATAAGCTACCAGAGTGGCTTCTGTCTCACCTTAGAAAACGTCAAATTAGCCTGCTTGTTTAACGAATTTTGTTTGATTTTACAATGAAGCATTGTCAAACATCAATTCCATGAGGTTGTTCTTGAAGGTCAAGCTTCATCTGAAGTTCATTATGTGCATTCTAATATTGATGAATGTGGTGGGTACTAGATCAGTTCGACTACGTCACCTTGGGAATTTCACCCAAGGAAATAGTTTAATTTACAATGCACAGAGCACCGATTATTCCCTATTCAAGCACCTTCAGTTAAATGAAGTGAACAGAGACGTGGATTCAGTCAACCAAAAGTACAAAGTTTATTACGAAAACACAAAACAGATTGCTGTAAAACAATGACATTGGTAAAACAATTTAAAACACTAATAGGACATCCCGACCACTAGGGGTGCCAATCAATGCATGCAGGCAGGGACTCGCTGCAAGGGGGATACTCACGCACCAGAAGAAGGAAAATCACCACAGGCACTCGTGATGGTGAGGGTCACACGCTCACAGCAACTGTGGACTATTAAAATATAGTGCAGTTAAGTGTACATTTTACAAACACACACACACACACACACACACGCACACACACGCACACACGCACACACACACACACACACACACACACACACACATCAAGCAAACACTCCCGCTCCTGCATGAAGTTAAAGTGCACATGCAGAGAGTGGCATTAAAATTAATTGTGAATTAATTGTGTAATGTGTCGCAAATTTGTTTTCGTTCCTAATTAGACTCTTAAAATTGTTTTGTTCAGTTATGGAATAGCTAACAGGTGAAATCAGCAGGGTTTTAATAAGATGAGAGTATGGAAACCTGGTCGCTGTAATGAAAAAAATATGAACGATGCAGAATAAGGTTAAAATTCAGTTAACATGGTGAAATTTAAATGAATCTCAGTTTTTTAACCGTAGGTTATCGAAAAAACCTTATGCACAGTGAATCCCGAGGACTGTAGCCTAGGCTATTTGAAAAACGATACACTAGACAAGATTTTGAACTTTTTCAGTCAAAACCATTCTATTTACTTACAGGATATAGGCCTAGGTGAGTGCGCAAGTTTTCCATTGAATGACAATTCGCGCATTAGGCTTGATTTAGGTGTTATCAGCAAAGTTTTTAATGGATAGCCATTGTCCCGTAACAGAAGATTGTCCCCCCAGAAGATTACAGGAATTATTGGCAAATATAGGCTAAGTCATAGCTTGATCCAGGATAATTGCGAATAGTCTATACATGTAACCTTACATGTACCATCGCACATCGCCTGGATGTTGATGGAGTGGGCTGAAAGCAATTTAATGTGGCATTCCCCTTTGCTGAGGGACAGGTATATTGTCTTTGACCTATGGACCATTTTATTATTATGCATTTTTTGGATATAGCCTACACAATAGTAATATTTCACATTGTAATCTTGATATTTTTAGTCATGCTTGTGCACACCCCTGTGTGTAACAGACAGGAGGGTGCACACGCCTATGTAGATGCACTTATATGCACCATTAAAATAACATGTAAACAACTGCGGCATGACTTTAGACCAGGTTTGTGGTGGTTTTAGAGCAAGCGATTTCTGCTGGCTCAAGATAGCAACACACCAAAAATGATCCTGGCCACACCTCATCTTAAGACCAACCCGCCCAGTTCACTTGCAATGGGTGTAAGAATACTTGGTATTTAAACAATGTGAGCGCTAGGCGCTATAATGAACCCTGCGCCGGGTGTAAGATAGGGCCCAGAATGTTTGTAAAACACAAACTGTGTTTGTGAAGAAAAAAAAAAAAAAAAAAAAAAAAATTCTTCCTTTCAATTGTTAGTCAAAGTTAAGTAATTTGGCAGCTGTAAATTCACATAAAATCTGTCTCATTACCAGTCAGATTTTGAAGGGCACTCAGTTACCTTTAGAGCAGCACTGATAATTGCACACGGTGCCTACCACGGGCAAATTCAAAAGGAGGCACATGACTTCCGGCTGGATGACGGGTTTTAATGGCCATGACTAATATGATTTAGTGGATAATTGTCTCATTCCGTGGAGCACTCCTTCCTCAGCGTGGGACCGCAGAGTGCAACTGGCGTGTGAGAGTGCGCAGGGAGACACTGATCGGGGCTGACAGGGTGTGATCTGTACTGAGCTGGAGCAGCGAGGTCTCGGCCCATTCTACTAATGAGATCAGCGGGAGCCACGGAAACTCCGGGATATCGCCAGCAAGGCGCGCATCACTTGGTAGGCAGCCCATTTATCTTCACCGATGATGGACCAGTCGGCTGTGTGACCACCGTGCTGGCCATTAACCGCTTTGTAACCAACGAATTGAGAATTCTGCCATTTCCGCATGAAAGTACGCTTCACATTGTACATTTGGAAATTTCTGCCCAGAGTACCTAACAGAGAAAAGGCACAATTTATGTTACAAGTTACTTGGACTTCATTTAAATGGATTCTTATATATTTATATATATATTATTGGCACCCCTAGTAAAGATGAGTATAAAGAGTTATAAAAATTCACTGTTTGGTGAATTAGCTTAATCTCACACTGAAAAAATTAGAAAAATCCAACCTTTAATTGAAGTAAATTTATTATGAGAAAAAAAATCCCTCATCAAGAAATAATTATTTTTAACAAAAACATGTGTGCCACAATTATTGGCACCCCTGCATTTATATATAGAATAAAGTAATAATTTTTAATATTTGGTCGCATATCCTTTGCATGCCATGACTTCCTGATGTCTGTGACCCAACAACCTCAAAAGACTCTTGATATCTTATTTTCTGGTACTCTTACAAGCGATACTATAACGTCTCTGCATTTGAATGGATCTCTATGGGAATTGGGGGGTGGGACTAGATTTAGCTGTAAATTACACTGGAACAGTATGGAACACATGGTTGGCTAAATGGCTCTAAGTCATCAAGGGTCTGACATATCAAACAAGCCTTAAATCATCACTCTGCTGCCAGAGATACAGTAAATAAATATGGATGAATAATATGGAAGGGTTTCTTCTCCTGAATTATTTTGTCCATAGAGTTCAATAGTAAAGTTTGTTTGTTTGTCAGGAGAAAAAACCCTTAAAGTGATCCATCCATATCTACTGCATATCTGGCAGCAGAGTGATGGTTTGAGGCCATCTAGTCCCACCCCCCAATTCTCATAAAGATCCATTCAAATGCAGAGACGTTATAGTATCGCTTGTAAGAGTACCAGAAAATATCAAGATATCAAGAGTCTTTTGATGTTGTTGGGTCACAGACATCAGGAAGTCATGGTATGCAAAGGATATGCGACCAAGTATTAAAAATGATTACTTTATTCTATATATAAATGCAGGGGCGCCAATAATTTTGGCACACATGGTTTTGTTAAAAATAATTATTTCTTGATGAGGAATAATTCTTTCTCATAATAAATTTACTTCAATTGAAGGTTGGATTTTTCTCATTTTTTCAGTGTGAGATTAAGCTAATTCAGCAAATGGTGAATTTTTTTAATAACCCTTTTTACTCATCTTTACCAGGGGTGCCAATAATAGTGGAGGGCACTGTATATATACACAGTGTATAGCAGATACTGCATGCCATTAAAAAATCTGCACAATCCTGCTATTACAAACAGGGCAAACAGGGAAACAGTCTTTAAATATAAATCTTTCTCTTTCATCACTAAACGATAATGACACACCAAACTCCTAAAAGGCTCCTGCTAATGATAATGTATGGGCTATGTCGTTCTCATCAAGTGATTAGGGCTAATAAGTCTGTCTTGTACACCTTGGATCATTTTGTTGTCTAACCTGCCACTCCAGCTTTATTTTCATGAGTGATGACAACAACCATAATTTTCAATTCTGTACTTCAGAATTGAGGTGAACATTTTATTGCACTGCTGTTGTTTAAAAAGTGACAGGATTCTACAATTTGTCAGAATAGAACTACAACAGGTCTTTTTTTGATTAATTTATTTTATTAATAATAAAATCTTTTTTTTGTTTTTGTTTGGGGGGGGTGTCTTATTGTATTTCCTATCTTTTATATCTTCCATGTTTACAGTTACACTTTAATTGCGAAGCAAAAATGATCCAGTTTGCTGCACATGAAGTTGGGATTTTTATTTGTATCTATAAGCCTCACTGATATTCCCAACATCCAACATTGTAACATCGTCTAGCTCTTTGGCTTACCTTATTTTTAAACACAGACAAGGAGACAAGGTCTGTTCTGCTTCACCGTGTGTAGTAGGATTTCCACGCCTAATGTACGTCCTTATTTCCTATAGTGAGTGGCTATCCACACAATTCTTTTCAAAGCCTCGGTTTCAAAGCCATTGGTTCTTGAACTTAATAGACTTGGAAACCTTGACATGCGTCTCCAAAGGCTCATATTAAATCTAAGATGTCAAGCGAGAACCCAAAATGCCACACTAGCATCAATTCTTGCCATGAAAGGGAGGGGGGTCTTTTCCATCGATAAAATGTAACCTTGTAAAGGGTATTATGACCTTCAAAGCCATTTTTAGCATCCTCATGAAGCAGTTCTCACAAACACTAAGGGGTTTGTGTAAGATTAGAGATAAGCCATATTTTAAAACGGTTTTTTGAATTTGTTTTTTGTTTAAATGTTTTGGCTTTAACCCAATGTTACAAGATGAATAGCAAGTACATGTGTCCCATCCACAGCACATGACATTAAAATGAACATCCATAACCACTACATCTATTTGCTTTGTGACAATGTTGGTTTTCCCCTCCTGGCTGGGTGAAATAAATACTGCTAGCTATTAACAAACCGTCTGTGATTGTTGATTCTATAAACAAGCTGAAGTATTTAGCTATTGCTGATTTGTCACGTTAAACAGCTTTAAATACAATGCAGAGCTGCATCATAATATGCTCAGCTTGGCTTTACTCTTATTTGACATTTGTCAGATACATACCTACAAAATGTATTTTTTAAATACAAGTTCTATAATACAGGCATGACTGCTTTCCATGACTGCTTAACAACAAAATTGTTATTAATAAGCTGTTCTTTCTGCTTAAAATGACTCTGTGATACATTTCGATCTGATTTAAGCTACGGATGTTTCAAAGTCAAAAATACAAAGAGCAATGATTCTCACAATATTATTATGCCTATAAAATCAGGGTTCTGTTACTATGTGCAAATCAACTTCAAACAGCCCCTGCTCCTAAATCTGCTAACTTGTATGTGCATTGCTATATTGGTATAGGCAAAACATAGTATGTCTATTGCTTTTGTTGTGTGTTTAAAAGAGTGCCAGAGAACTGCTTGCCACCCTTTATTACTTCAGAGTTGAAAATGTAATATATATTTCAGTCGGCCAGTACATCTTTCCCCATCACTCTAAGAGGTCTTTCATTTGCGGTGGGTTAGCTGGAGAGGTGCCGCACATAATTATCTGTAACCTCTGACAGGTGGTGCGTACAGGAATGGATCAGTGGCAGTGCGTAATTACTTTCAGGGATGCAAGCCAGACCGTCGTCTGACACAGCCTGATGGAGATCGCGGTGTGGACGCTCTCCCAAGCGGGGTGTCTGGGAGCCTGACCGCGGACGGATATGAGCCGCGACCAACGCATGCAGAGAGTGGCCGCGGCGCAAGATGCACAGAGTGGCCAGACGTGCGCAGGCAGCCCTCCAAAAGGCTGCTGTCCTTAGCGTGTGGTTAACATATTGATTCAGTGTCATCTGACCCACCTTAGAATGCGTTGCCGTGTTGTCAGTGGATTTGTCCTCTTCGGCCCCATGTCTCCAAATACATACATGTTACATGACATTTGCACAGTGATATACAGTGTAGCATTACTGTTTCTAATAAAGTCAATGTTTTACAATGAAATCTTTTTTCAGCACACCAATTGATATTCTCACTGTACATAGTCACATTTCTAGCTGACAAATCAAACTAACAGAAACCATAAATAGAGGATTATGTCCCTACCGAAAATGATTTCTGTTGAAGCTTCCCGAAGCTTCCGCTCTCTGTAATGGCGGATAAATTAGCCAAGGTGACAGCTGATAGGGGCACACGGGTATACTGCCACAAAGCAGTCTCACGCTGTTCACAAAATGACTGCAGTACAGTTATTCTGCACTGCATTTCAAAATGAATGAAATATACCAATTCTTGATGATACTGAAAACAATTAGATGAAAAGGTATTTTAATAGTATCTCTATCAATCTGTTAGTTTACATATGTCTATGTCTATTGATGTAATGTCCAAAGCCTGGAATGTTGAGAGAGTGCTTACCATGTGAAATCCACTTCTGTAAGTTGGTTTGGCTAAAAGTGTCTGCTAAATGACTAAATTGTAAATTGTTTCTGCTGGAATTAAAGCAGCATAATTGTAATAAAACAGCACAGTTAAAACCTTAATTTGTTACATTAAAGAGTTGCCGACAAACACAATGCAATAATACTTAATGAAGTGCTTTACCTACAGCACTTGTAGTTAAATTTCTGTGAATATTAAGTGGTCTACATTACAATGTTATCTTGTTTTGGAGGTATAAGTGTTTTATTCTGCAGCTACTGACCATAAAAGATGAACTCTCATGTATGGGCTATTTTGAACAAGTCCATACATTTGGAGATCAAACACAGGTGTGATATGTTTTAATACCCATACTCAGAAGAATAAATGTTTCATACAACAGACATGCATTTGATAGGGGTTTTAGTAAAACATACTGTGAACTGCATAAGTATAAATGCATTATATCTTGGTCTATGAGTCCAGGGATGGGATCACACCTGGCCGCTGGACAAGGTTGTTCGCCTCCAAAAGACTGACAGTCAAGAATTTAAAGCCTGCCTGGCTGTAAATGTGAGGTTTTACGAGCCTGGCCATTTCAACGAGGTACATACCTGTCCGGTGTACCTCTCCATTTAGATGAGGTTGCAGATATTAGCATTGCATTAAATCATGGAGCAGACTGTGATTCGACCAAATTACAAAGCTTGTGAAAGGTTAAGTGAAGTACCAAGTTTCACAACTGATAGCAAGTGTCGTTGCAGAAATTTATGGGTCTGGCTATTGGACTATTTTCAAACCTTAGCATTGTATTAGATAGACTAAATGAGGTGCAATAATAACTCTAGGGGCTCTATCTTGACGATCTTAGTGCATGGTCTAAAACACATGGCGCAAAGTGCATTTAGGGCGTGTCCACTCCACTTTTGGTAATTAGGCGGCAGATAATTTGAGCGTAAGGCACAAGGATCAAATGGGCTGAACTTAGTCTCTTCAATAATTATAGGTGTGTCTTGGGTGTAGCATACAATAAACCAATCAGAGTGTCATCTCCCATTCCCTTTAAAAGCCACCTGCGTTTGCACTTTGGCGGTTTGCTAATATGAGAGCGATTTACAGCTGGCGAAACAGACGTGCTTGTGCACAAAGTTGTAGAGTGCGCATGCAGAGAATATATGGCATACAAGTTCTCATACTTAACTGTGTAATGTGCTGCAAATTTGTTTTCATTTGGAATGTTGAAAATGTTTATTTTCCTAAATTAGTCTCTTAGTTCTCTTTAAAAATGGTTTTTGGTCCGTTATGGAATAACAGGTGCAATAAGCTGGGTTTTAATCGCTGAAAGTATGGAAACCTGGTCACTGTATTTAAAAAAATGCATGCATTAAAATAATATGAAGAACAAAGAATATGGTTAAAAATTCTGTAAAAATTTTCATATCAAAAAAACCTTATACACTGTGAATCCCCGGGACCGTAGGCTATTTGAAAAACAATAAATGCAATATTCGCTGGACAAAGTCAATCAAAATCATTCAATTTACTTACAGGCTGCAGATGAAGAGGGCTGTATTGTAATCTTCCACCTGTCTTATGATCCAGACATCTGGAGTGCATTTTCAGCACTCAAAATGTGCGTCTATTGCAGTGCATGTTTTCGTGTGTTTTCTGTTGAATGACAATTCACACATTGTTATAAGCATGATATACTGTAGGTGTTATCAGCAAAGTTTTTAATAGATAGCCATCATCTCCTAACAGAAGATTGCACCCCCCCCCCCCCCAGAAGATAGCAGGAACAAGGCTATTGGCCAATATAGAGTCATAGCTTGATCCAGGATAATTTGCAAATACGTGTGTAACCTTACACGTAGCATTGCACATCGCCTGCATGTTGATGGAGTGGAACAGGAGTTTCGCTGTAAACTGGGTATTTTACCCTGTTAGGCTATTCATTGGCATGTCGGACTAGGTTTGAGGTATGTAACTGCATGTATGCATGCCTCCAATTGGATTTAGGAGATGGTGGAACTAGCCTACCTACTCGCAAAAAATAGTATAATATTATTACCGTTAATTATTAATTTCATAGCAATGGGGAGGGAGTGCATATAGGGACAGCAGGAATTTGTCTCCAGCTCAGGTGCGAGGAGATGATAAAAGTTTGTTAAAACCTGGTGGGATAAACACAATTTTAGGCGGCATTCCCCTTCACTGAGGGACAGGTGTGTGGTCCTTGACCAATGGACCCTTTTATTATTATGCATTTTTTGATATACACAATACAATAATATTTCACATTGTAATCTTGATAATTTTATGCATGTTTGGCGTGCCCCCGTGTGTGTAACAGACAGGAGGGTGTACGCACGTTGTGCACAAGCCTATGTAGAGGCATATTACTATCTTAATATTGTGGCGTTAAAATAACATTGAAACAATTGCAACATGACTTAAGACCAGGTTTGTGGTGGTTTTAGCGCAAGTGCTTTCTGCTGCCTCAAAATAGCAATACACCAAAAATTTTCCTGACCACACCTCATTTTAAGACCAACCCGCCCAGATGGGTGCAAGTTTGCTATTTAAACAACATGATCGCTGAACGGTAAAATAACAATTGCGTCGGTCTGAAACTAGCAAAGATACTTGCGTTTGGGTTACCGCCGCTTAGCGCAGAATGGAAGATAGAGCACATGTCCACTCGCTAAATACCTTGTAGTTTACATGATGCTGCAGACCTGGCTACTGGATGAGGTTGCAGTAGTATGGTGTAAATCTTGTGTGAGCGAAGTAGCTGGCTAACTACTTTGCTAGTACTGCAGATAGCTACGATAATGACGCTAGTCTAACTTATGTAGTAGACAGTCAGTAGTCTGACTAGTAGTTAAAATATCAATGCAGCAGCTCTGATGACTGCTTTACATTAGCTAATGTGAGTATGACAATAATTTGACTCGATAACATCGACGGGAGAGTGCAGGTGGTGAGTCTCCGTACTTGGCTCACTGCTCACTCCATTCTTGGTTTGGTCTACTTGGGTTTCTTTTCCCTTTAGTCTTATTTATTTACGGTTTTATTTTTTTTAAATGTTCTGACTAACAAAAGCTAAAAAAAACATGATGGGGCACTTGGCAACAACCTTCTTGATCTTCTGATACCTCATTTATTTGCCCATGCCTAACCAGGGTAATGATGCCACCATGTGGCAATGGAGAGAGCTTTGGAGCAGGCATAGGAAATCAGCAGTTCTCCCCTTCTCCAGAATTTGGAAGCAGGGCATGCTACAAAACTAAAGGGATTTTAGTCCAATCTTTTGCTGAAGGAATAGATTCACCAACAGATCCAGCAAGGAGGAAAATCCTAGGGAAGCCAGGTTGGCATGAATTTCACGTGGAGTTAGAGGTCCATGGTGAGATAAGGGCTGTGTCAGAATCAGCACCCTTCCATACTATTGAGTATACATGTTGAGTAGATAGGACGAGAAAGTTGTTAAGTAATGATTTTTTCTAAATGTAGTATATTCAGGAGCATACTTTTCAAGAAGCACGCAAACATTTTGGCCGCATAAACATGACGTGCAACTTCGTTTTAAAAATTCCTTCAATAGCGACAAAAACAACACATGACATAGCCGCGCTTGGGATATTTTTTTGTATGCTGCACATCACGTAATAAATAGTACACAGTGAACAGTACACACCTGCTAGTACACAGTACGTAGGAGACAGGACGTTTTAGATAGGGCTCTGATTTGGACACAGCCAAGGAGTGTGAGTGAACCACAATGTTGGAAACAGGATAATCAGGTAATGTCTGGAAAAAGCTGCCAGGAGGGAGAGGAGGTACACGGCCATTCTTACCTATACATGAAACAGGTGCAGTGGGTTCAAATAATTGCATTTTGGGTTGTTTGAAAATTACTCTCCCAAATCTTTGTTTTCAAAATTAAAATGATGATATTAAAGTATTGTATTTGTGTATTACACTCTTGTTGATGTACATAAATGTAGTTTGAATAACTACTACAAGCGATATCAATTATTCAATCTCAATTACAATTTATTTTATATATGACTGAACATGGCAGCAAAAGGTATCATTTTCACTCACTCATATGCTGTGTTTCCCCATCAGTGTTCTTCACATCCCAGGAATGACCTCAGCACTGCAAAAACCTAAACCTAGCCTGTTTGGGTCTTTCCTGCTACGACAGTGATTTCCTTTGTTTTTACACTGCAACTCTCACCATGAAAAGCCTATAGATGATGTGTCAATTTACACACCCACCTTTTGCAGTTGGTTTCTGAAATACTACTAAAAAGTGTATTTTGTATCCACAATGTTTTGTACATTAATATGTAGTTTCTCCTCTAAGCCATTTATAACTGCACTGCTAAAAAAGAAAACAACCTCAAAATTCTTCCGGTGCCATACTTTTCCCAAATGAATCTTTTTGGGCACCTAAGAATGAGGACACAAACTGTCAGAGCAGTTAATGGTAACGAGGGGATTTCTGTCACTTCTACTGAGGCTGAGCTTACAAATGAGGAGCTTGAGCTACAACATGAACAGACGTAACGCCAAACAGAGAACGTGTTTGTCATATTAATGTCAGTGTTTGGAAAACAGTTTGTCCAACACACACCATCACTTGTATCGAATACATGTCCGAGGATCATAGCAATGTAACAGTCTGCTTTTTAACTCTTAAAAGTTCTAAAATGCTTTCATTTAGGCAAAGCAAGCTCTGATGGCTTCTGAATAGTTTCAGATGATGTCGTAAGCAATCAACTATTTATTGTGGAAACATTTTTGGCGAGTATTTTTAACAAGAAAATAAACTCTGAAGTAAGTACAAATATTTTAGTCGTATTCAGCCTCAATTCGAGTGGCACAGGAATTCAAGAGGCACGCGCAACTTGCCATGTTCAACCTTCAGAACTAAAATAAGAATGAACAAATAGATTTTACATGAATTGTGGGTTTTGCTCAGTCCTTCAGCATTGATTTCTTAGAATAAGTCAATTAAAAATATCTCTTGAGTACAGAACATTTAATCGCATATCTACAATATGTTATGTCAATGAAATGGGTAACCACAATAAGTAACCACATCAGAAAGCTTTTGGCAATGTTTATATTTGAACAGACACCAAAGGCATTGTAGATGAGGTGGCAATATCTCAGATTTTACATGACTGCATCTCTGTCGACATGGAGAAAGCTTTAATTGAGCCATGCCAGACAGACTCTGACATTAACAATGGAAACTTTTTCACAATCAAAATCAATACTGTCAGCTGCAGAAAGAAGACAGGCACACAATCACTATTTTAGAGGGCATAAATGATATATCGTATAAGATTATGTTATTTGTCTGTTAAGAGATCAAGAGAAAGTATCAGCCACCTATAAAGCACATATTTCTACGTGCGCTTTTAATTCCCATAGGAGGGCTAATTGTAGTTCACGCTATGCCTTTGTAGTTTATTTGGAAGATTGGTACAGTATTTGTTAAAATAATTAGTTTTTTTAGCCTTAGCTTTCATCAGACAATCTTTATTCAAAAACAGAAAGAAGAAAATGTGAGTTCATGTGTACAATAAAATGTGCGGTGACTTGTTGACATGGAACACGCGCACATATGCTGACGAAGAAATGTACACATACAGAAACACACTTGCTCACACAAATGTGGACATACACACATTCGTACTGCGGCATGCAGACACATACAAAATGTTACTTCAGGTATGCTTACAAATATGAAGTTATATGGACACTAAAATAGCACCCTTGTTTCAGTTTGGTGGATATGACATAAAAATACACTAAAGAGAGAATTATGCTTTATTTGAAGTCACTCAAAACAGCTCCTCTACCAGAAAAAGGATAGTCTCCTTTTCTGCGGTGGTTTAACTTTTTAACTACTTTTGAATCACTTCTTATTTCTTACTAATTTTCCAAGACAGCCAACAGGTTGTTCTACATTTTGCGGATCCCTCAAAGAGAAGATAAAGACTATATAATTTGAGGAGACTCTCTAATGCGTAAATATAATTATGCTTACAAGATAGCCGTGATGATAGTCTTGATCTTGATGGGAGGGAAACAAAGCAAGAATTAAACCGGCAAGACATGTGTGTTCCCTTTAATATTTATATACAGTTCCAATCATTTTTGGATTTGTGTTCTACAGAGATAACGCAGCAATGCTACTTACTTTTAGCAAGTGTCTCCGGGGGCCTTTTCTTCCCAATCCAAGAGTTATTTTCGCCGCATTTTAAATTGGTGTGGAAAATACCCATATCTAGCCCATATCTGGCTCATTAACACAATCACATGAACGCTTTGGGCACACATCATATAGTAAAGCCATATTGTAAATCATGCACAGACACCCACACATGGAAGAAGCAACCTTATTCACTATTGGCAAATATTCCCCACATTTGCCGTGTTTACGGTTGAAGGCGCATGAAAGACGATGGTGACACTGACTGATCTGTGAATTCTCACAATTAGCATATCAAAATGACTCTCCCCTCAAGGACATTTTTAAATGTGAAACTTAGCTACAATTTCCACTGCACACGTGAATCAATTCTCATAGAATATAAGCTTGGGATGTTGCGCACATAGCTTTCTCTCAGTGTGTACCCACTCTGGAATCACACAGCAGAAGCGACTTTGGCAAGGTTCTATGGTTTGGTCAATGAGAACTGAATTTTATCCTATTAGTGTAGAAATCAGAAATTGGCAAGCAATGCTGACATTGACAGTAGGGCTGTTGTGGAAGTAATATTTGTAATTGAATGCTTCTCAATATTTTTTTAAACCTAGAAAAGGTTGATCCTTCATGTTGATGGAATGTTAAGGTACAATTAATTTGTGGGGCCACTAGACCTCGAATTTCCTCAGAATGTAACAGAAGGGCTTTAGGGGAAAGAAGTAAGGCCACTGAAACATTTAATCTCAGATGGGTACTACTGTCTTGTCGTTGATTGGTTGGAGTCTTTGTGTGAGTTGCTATCACAGGTCTAATAAGCAGTCCTTCAGAAACAACTCACAGATTATACCTTGAGATTGTGTGTCCTTTGCTGTTCCACCCTGCCCGTCTTGAGCACTGTGATTCCCTCCCAAGGGGCTGTTCTTCACTGCCAACTTGAACTGCTTCCAAGTTCTGGACCTCTGTAGATGACACCAGCAACTGTTCTCCTACCCAGGCACAAACCTGTGGTTAACTGGATCTTGTCCCAGAGGTAATTAGAGCTCAGCTACTGTGCGTTGATTAAATGAACCACATTCCCAGATTGCAACAGCGAGTACCACAGAGCTGGTTTATGTACATTTTAAAATAAAATGTTATCAACCACAGGATTTTACTAATTTGCCTTAAAATAGAGAATTGTTCTCAGTGCCCAATTGAATGCATGCAAAAATATGATAAAACCACATTTTGGTCATTTCATGAATTTCCAAAATACTCAGATAAACTGAATAAATTTTTTATTGATAAGTCCAGTCATTATTGATTCTGTATGTCACGGTGTTACTACCATTTATTCCATCTCTGCGTTTATGTTTCTCTGCAGCCATGAGCTGGCGTTCCGTTTTCTTTTTCGCCGTCCGCTCCATGTTTTCCCACCTTCCGCTCATTACCTGGCGCACCTGTGCCTGGTTTCCTGTGTGCTATTTAAGCACGCTGTTTCCGCCTTCCGGTGCTTGTGTGTCTTTGTTGCCACATTTCACCAGGTAAAAGGTATAGCCGGAAGACTGGATTTTTGTCTTTGACAAACATTCAGGAACTTCCTAGAGTTAGGTTACATTCCTATTTACTCTAGTTTCGGTTTATTTTCCCTTTGTGCATTAGTTATTCGCCTCTTAGTTTTGTCTCTGACGTTTATCAGAGCTAGAGGTTTGCTACCGGTTTATTTTTCTCGTGCTGCTTATTTCTGCGAGTTCGCCCATTCTGTGGGTTGTTTTATTTTGGCTCACGCCGGGATTATCTCCTTTTATTTTTGCATCTGCTCGTTATTCGAGTTTTGCCCAGAGCTATTGGGGTTCATTTCTGTTTTCGGTACTTTATGAGATTATTTTCTCTCTCAGTTTATCTCTCTACTCGAGTTTTGAGTATCGTCCTGTTTTGATAAAGGACGTTTCATTTAGTTTGTTTGTTCTGAGTTTTTGTCCCGTCTTTCTTTATTTTTTCTTTTCTAGTGATTATTCATTTGCGTGGGTAACCTTTCGTATCGTTTTCTGGTCGTGTCTGATCCTCCTACCCCCTGACACTGTATGCATATAAAACATGTGCCAGGGATCATTTACAGTTTGAAAAGAAAAGAGATGGTGTATAAGAAAGGTATAAGGACATCCTTGCTTGAATGGGATCTCGGCTATCTTTCAGTTCAATGAGATGTTGTCTGTTCAATTATCAGCCAAGCAGTGACAAGAGCCCATCTCTCACAGAGCTGTTAGCAGGATGCTTTGATTTCCATAACCCTTTGCAGAAAGTCCAGCAGGGGACATTGATCCATGTTGAACCACAATGAGGCCAAAGAAGAATAGTCTCCCCCCGATTTGCCCCCCCCCCCCCCCCCCCCCATCTCCGCTGGCCTCAAAACTACATATCCCTGGAGAGAAACCAGTACAGTGCACGTGCAGTGGGTTCTGAGCTCAGTGGGGCCTGTGCATTATAAAGTTTCTTTGCTCTGAAACCAATTGTGCTCAATGCCTTTGTGAGGGGTGGACTATCAATATCAATGCTTGTAAAAGGCTAGGCTAATTTAGCATTTTGCAAATGCAAATGCAAATAAACTGGTGCTTCTCAAAGAGGCCTTCACCTGCACTGTTCCCCCCGCCCCTCCCCCCCCATCACATTCTTTGTCTATACCCCCCACCCCCACAACAGGGCCACACATTTATTTGAATTAAGCAGCTGTGTGTAGTGTGATATTTGACTGGTATTACAGTGTGGGAGGCGGATAATACCACAGGTTTTCTAAACCACTGTTTGGTTGCATTGATGTGGGGATTTGAGGTGTCTCTCACGAGATGCAGAGTTGGTTAATTTTCTGTACAGATGGGAGGCTTGGCCATGCCGATATTACCGTGTTATTTAGACTAGAAAAGGTCAAGTATGAGGATAAATAATAATTGACAAAGAATCTGTGGCTAATGGGCAGTGGGAAATAATCACTGGGAATAAAATGATTCCCCTGAAACTGTGGAAATGACATTGCCCATGTTTTAACTACTTACTACTTCTGCCCCAATGAGATACAATATGGGTCTCATGCTGGGTGTAATAGATCATTGAAAACATTACATTTTTTAGGAATGTGTTTTTCCCTCCCACATACATTAAAATATAAGGGAAATACTGTATACAATTGTGTAATATATTGCAATATTTAAAAAATGGCTCTATCAGAAAATACCACTCCTTTGCCTGAACCTCACATTCTCCTTCTATAGTTTTTTGGTGGACATTTTTTTAAAAGAATTGTTTCCCTGTAACGTGTTCGGCCCAAACGCTCATGTTTGCAATTCATTTCCAAAGTTCTGCTTGCCGCCAATGAAAAATGTGCCACTGTGGGAATTTAAATGGCTGCCATCAATAAACATCACTGCTGTAGTTTGCATTTATCTTCTTCACTTAATTTGTTTCCCAGATGCCTTTCCCCTGGCTGCTGACCTTTCCATGGAGGCTCCTGAAACAGCAGATATTGCAAAATACTTTGTTTTGTAGGCAATTTGTTTATGAGTTGCCGACTGTAAAAGGGTGCATTAAAAGAGCTGTGGAAATGTCAGGTCATTTTTAACCGTGGGAGCCTTCAATCTCCCACCCCCTGTATGGGGTCAGAATGTATACAAGTCTTTACGTGAAGCTGTACATGCTAAGTACTGACTGGGCTGTGCTGAAACGGGACCATTTTTGGATGACAAAAAATATCTGTTTGATGAATCCTCTCTTTTAAAGTCATCCCCCTGCTATCAGTTGGCAGCAGTTGGCTTGAAGTCTGAATTCATTCTTGTCCAAATAAAAATAACGTTGGCATAGCCATGTCACCGTAATCTCTGGAGCTGCCTTCAAAACAGGCGGACAAAGCATGCTTGAGAACAGCAGAATAACCGTCTCAATCTGTACAATTTGTGAGGCCAAGTGAACAGTTTCCAGAGTGCCGTCTCCTATTTGTGGGGTTACAAAGAGAGGGGTTAAAAGAATGCACTAAAGGTGGTTCTAAGACACAATGAACCCGTGAGAGTGCTTGTCTGGCTGCGGAGAGCACTTGCAAATCAGCCGTGTAAGGGCCATTGAGCATTTTTCAGAGAACAGTGTCATTTAAGGATTAAGTAATGACAACAGCATACAATACCTTTCCTTTGTTGAGCAACGGTTAATATATATTAAATACGCATCCAACAATTCTCTCCTTTCATCTCTCGCTGCTACAGGAAATTCCCTTGATATGAACAAGAAGGCATTCCCATGTAATTACACTTGATCATGTTTGCGACTGTCACTCCCACAGGCTCTGTCACGCTCGACAATTTCACCCGTCGAAACGTTTGGAAAGCATTCCTAATTCCAAAGTTGATGGGGTTTTTTCCACTCTCTTTTTCTCTCCGTCTCCCTTTTTACTTTCAGTTCAGACATAAGGTGGATCGGAAGCACAGAATCGGAAATCCTTTCTCATTTATCTGGGCGTCAGAGATAAGTGAAGCTCCTCACATCCCTGTGAGTGCCACATAAATTGTGCCTCAGAGGGACTGCCATCTTAGGAGGGTGGGGAAGAAAGGGCCTTCTCACAGATTGGCTTCTTCCTTTAGAAAACATTGAGACCCCCCCCCACCTCAAAAATAGGAAGGAAGATTGTTACAATAAGTGCAAAGGGGAAAGTATGGAAGGTGTGGTGTGGTAAAAGCGATGTCTAGTCCGCTATGTGTGAAACGTATGTTCAAAAGCACGGGCTGCCAATGCCTGAAGGCTAAACAATTGTTTACCATTTTCCAACTGATTTGAGGCCAGATTTATGTGTTATAGTTAATGTGATTCAGTAATTAGGCTGTTTCCTTCAGTTGCAGTTACTCAAAAATATAATCTTACAAACAATTTAAACTTCTTGTGAACAATGGCACTATTTTATGCAAGTAAGACAATATTGTTCCAGACAAGAAAGTAAAAAAAAGGTAATTTTCTGAAGGGCATCCATAATTGTCGTATTTTACAATAAAGGGTATGGTTGGACATATCTTTGTGATGTTCTCACTCCCGTCCTATTGTTCCCCATGTTTTCCCTTTCCCCCTGTCTCGTGTTCGTCTCTCCATAGTCCGTTTTCCCCCTTGCTGCAGGTTGGGCGTGGTTTCCTATTTGTGTCACTCTGTTTCACTTCACTTATCTCAGCCTATCCCATTTCCCCGTTTCGCATGCATTCCACACTCTCCGCTCTGTTAATCACTCTCGCATACATTCGCACGCGGCACCTAATTGATACCTATTAATGTTTGCATTTAGTCACCCGGTGTTCTCTGTCCTGTGCCAGTTCGTTAATGCTCTTTGTCTGAAACCTCTGGTCCTGTCTTGAGTCCTAGTATCCAGTCTAGTTTGTAACTCTAAAGTCTTGTTCTGTGCCGGCATTAACTCGCCTTGCTATTCTGCCTAGTCGAAGTCTGCTCCTGTCTGGAACGGCATTTCCCGCTGTTCATTGTTCCCGTCTCGCTATACTAACTTTGTCTGCTTCAGTCTGCCAGCCTACAGTCGTATGTTATCCCTGCCTGTGTTGCAGTTTCCCTGCCTTCCACCTGACGTGTGTGCATGCAGCTTGGGCTCCTGTTCCTCTACTCTGCGGCGGTGCCCGCTTACTGCCAGTGTTGCGGTGCTGCTAATGTGCTGTCGCTCCTGCCTCTGCTGTCACTGCTGCCGCCCTGCTGCTGCTGTGCCGCTACTGCCGCTGCCCTGCTGCAACGCCTGCGTCCTGCCCGGACCCCGCTTCACTGTCCTGCACTACTGCTCCCGCTCCCGCTCATCTCCTGCTCCACCAAACTGGTTGTCCATCTCCATAACCTTCCCTGGCCTCTCCTACTCCCACTGCTCCCCCGCAGCCTCATACCTGGACTGTCTGTCATCTATGTTCTCCCTATGCTTCAGGAGTTTTCGTCGAAGCATCATTTATTAGAGCTACGCGCTCTGTTGTCTGCCTTGCTCATCCAGTTCCGGCTTGGAACACTAACCACCTTTTGCCTTTCTCCCCATGCTCAGGACTACCCTGATCATACAATAAAATATTGAGTTTTGGCATTCCTGTGTTCGAGTCGTGCATTTGGGTCGTCCATTTCCGGGGTCGTAACAATCTTGCATTTATTAATCTACTTTATTTTAAAATACATACTGACCTTTTCAGATAAACTAACCTTTTTTCATGTTACAAATTTCATGCTTGAGGTAGGTCACTTTAGCCAAGTAATCTTAAAATGTTTTACATTAAACTAAACTAAAATCATTAAGCCCACCAGAAACTAAAATGGCCAAAGCACGTAGTCTATTTCCATCTAGGCCTATTTTTCAAGATGTTAAACCTTTTTACGCTTCAGCGGCATACTAAAACCATCAAAGGGTTAAAAACTATGAATATTCACTTCCTATCACACAATACTACATAATTCCTACTTCCTGCAGGCATGGCAGAGTCAAACCCAAGGTATTTTTATGTCATTAATGTGTATTTTCAGTAAACATACACATGTGCACATAATCAGGATCTCTAGAATCACTGAAACTAAACAAATTTTCAGATCTAGTTTTTGTATATCTGAAAAGAAATATAAGCAGCAACCAAATCAATGGGGTTGGTTGGAATGAGCAAGTAGTGTTTTGCCACCTGCACCATATTTGGAATGATTTTTTTTTGCCTCTGTCTCAAAGTGTCAGTTTTTGTGTGCCAGTTTGCAACCAGCTAGTTCAGAAGTACAGTGCTCATCAAATCCTGGAATCCAGTGGCAGTGTTGTCTTGTGTTACGGTCAAGCCTGTACCTAACTTTATCACACTCCTTGTGCAGTGCAACTTTCTGCATGGACTTGTGTCTTTTTGGAAAATGCTAGCACAGTCACAAGTGTTATAATGTGTAACATTACACAGTAAATGAACTGGATTTGGCATCCGGACTTCAACGGATTTATTGCATGCTTTCAAGACGTATCATGCATTATTTGAGAAAATTGCAGTTACATTGTTGAAATCACGCTCAAAGTTCAATGGGCATTGTTTGATGCTATCCACAACTGAGCTGTGACTTGCAGCACAAGGTACACAGTGTCAGCAAGAATAACTTTTAAATTGGATGTAATTGATTTTCCTTGCAGAACAAATAAAATGTGCAAAAAACGCAATTGTCTCTGCCATCTGTTGACTAGTCTGGGACCATCTTTTCTTTATGTGAGTCAGCAGCCTTCGGCATGTACTTCTGAAATTGTTTTAGGCAGTGCACCAGGAGGGTACTGTTGTACCTGGTCACTCAAAGACTTTTGCGTTTGACATTCTGCCCATTTCAGGTTCCTTTCTCTTACCCTGTGTAATCAACAAATTGCTTTTATGACAGTCACAATTGATCACTAATTGTATAGTCAGGTGATTTATTGCAACCCAAAGCCTACAATGACCCCGCAGGGATTTAGCTGGTAGTGCAAGCTGAAATAATTTTGGCTCACATGCCCAAGATAAACTGGTGTCCCCTAGCTACAATGTGTGATCAAATAAATGATAAAATTCTAGTTTTTTCTTTTTTTCAAAAACATTTGTCACAATTATTCACACCCAATAAATTATTCTACTGGATAAACAGAACGTTTTGCCACGTCAAATGAAGGCACTTAATGAGTCATCAAATGTTACCTAAACCTGTTTTCTAAATCTGTTGAAAGTACTTTATTTGAAATTGATCCCATTTTTTCTCCTTCCATTCAAATTCAACATGGGTACATAGAAGGTATGTGCCCACGGGCAACTTTAGTCGCTGCATACTGAAATTATTTTCAAGAAAAAATATAAACCTAGGGAATATAAATGCAGAACAATGTCATATAGGACACTGCTAATAGGACTATACGCCTGAAAACTTTGGGGAAAATATGGGTTCATGTTTAAAAATGAAGGCATTGATCTCTTGCAAGAATCATATTATATTGGGCAGTGGAGAAACATAAGAGAAACATGCCTTTCAGAGGTTGCCTTTATGAGTAATGTTTATGTGGAGCCTTCAAAAATATTTACCTACATATTTAGCTGGTAATTAAAGCTACCTATTAATAATAAAAGTTATATATTTAATTATAGTCGGAATTTCATAAAATATTTTCAGTGAAAAAAATATGTGTACACATACAGTATATGTGATGCAAATATTTAAGGACTTTCAAATATATTACCACAATATTAACAACACATTTGTGACTAATTCCAATGTTAACAAACACAAAATACATGTATGCAACAAAAGAAACTATTTATTTGGAATATGCATTACCAGTACAAATGAAGAGACCATAAAACCTACACCTTGTTAGTTTTTTTTCTCCACAGAACACAAGAGTTTTAAGTCGGAATCAAAAAGACACTAGTTTTGTGTTTCCATTTCATACCTTTTTACATATGCAGAGATCGTAAAAGTTAAAACTGGGCCAGAGAAAGGCTCACCGATTTCACACTCTGAAATCTTTATAAAAAGAAGAAACGTTCAAAAACACTGCAGTATTTTATGAAAGAACAAAAGACATGCAACAAAGAAAACATTTGATGTTTTAAAAATTGCTCAGCTTTTCTTTTTTCCTTTTTATATATATTTTCTCTTTTTTTTGCAAAAACTAAAAAGCATCATTACATGAAGCTTTTAATAATACCATGATATTGGACAGGCAATGTGAAAAGTACAGTTTAAAACCAGGAGAATGTATTTCCCACCTTTACATTGGGACCCAATGATGAAAAACAGTTTTAGGATGTCGCCAGAATATAGGAAGGGGAGCTTGGCAAATACTGAGCAGCAAAATATAATCATTTCATCAGTCTGCTGCTTTCTGCGGAAAAACTACCTTTCAACACACAGGATTTATACGAATGGAGCAATACACCCCAAAAGTAAAATCTTAGTTCAAAAAATACAGCTGTACAGAACATTTCAGGATTCAAATTATAACTACAGCCATTTCGAGGTAAAGGATTTCCTGGAAGAATTGTGATACACCTTACTACAGGCCAAGAAATGCCTTTTGATAGAGTACATAAAATAGTTCCGTAATCCAATATTGGTTAGTTATTTATATTAATGAACTAATTATTCAGAGCCACGTTATGTAAAATGTACAGTATTTTTAAAAAAACTGTCAACAGACAAATAAAACTTGTTTACATAGTTTCCTCATTTGACCTCACAACAGCTGTGCTGCAATGTACTAATCAACTAGAGGTGACAAGTTTCAGTTACCTTTTGTTTTTGCATAATAATTATGAGTAGGATTTGGTCTCATTGAAACACTAATACATGACTAAATGTTGAAACTAACTTTTCACATCACCTTGACGAGACAGTATCCATTTTCAGAAAGTTCCGATAGATGCTCCAGAATGTACAAAGTAAATCTTGTAGATAATATCCCAAATGTGCGAGCTTGCCCACCCATCCCCCTTGCCTAGAAAATATTTAGCTGCATTGATTTGAAAAATGGATACTGTCCCTTTTCAACAAAGCAAAACAAGGACAAAGGTGCACATCTACATATATAGAGCATTCTTGGGCTAATTCACATATGAGAACAAGAAAACAAAACGTAGGTAGTCCTGTACTGTAACAAAGCAAAAAAAGAAATTAAAAAATAAAAAGCAATATATGTTGTTGCTCACAACATGGTGATGTAAAAAATATATCTAAACAGTTTCTGTACTTGTGTGCCATACGGGTGTTTTTCCATTATTATTATTTTTTTCTATAAACACTACAGAACTCTGGCTGTGTTTTTGGTTTTGAGAATACCAGAACAGTCCTAAAAACATGTTCCTCAGTACGACAGATAACAAGACACTATTTGCAAGAAACCAAGGTCGTGCTAATAAAGCTGACAATGTAGAGAAATTTAAACTTTTGCAGTTTTTGGTATCAAAGTAATGGTCTGGATGGATATGCAAAACTGCGCAAGAAGGCAATCTGTAGCTGTGTAAACTTGACAATAGTGTACGTAAACGTAAATAAAAAACAGAAGACAAAAAAAGGATAGGGAGAAAATATATTTCACATTTCAGATTTGTTTGCTAATTTGACAGGTTGCTGGGAAGGTTTATTGCAGACTGAATTTCAATTTCTGGCGCTGGAATTGGTTGAATCGGAATCCCTTGTTGGGAGACAAATACAAATAAAGGGTTTTATTTCTTCAAATTCCGAAATATTATTTCATGGTTATTGTGTGACAGCTCTGCCTTTTTGGTACCTGAATAAAGCAGAGCTAGGAGTGACTGCAGAAATGCTCAAATCTAAAAAGTTTAATCGCTTCCGCAGTTAAACTGATTCTGCTAAAATGTGCTGCCAAGGATGAAAAAAGCAAACTTGAATTTCCTGACATAATCCTCACTTGACAAGTGCAGTTCATACGATTTCTCAGTTAATTCATAGCACCAGCCCTGACAGGGAACGAAAAGGGACGCGCATAGATCTTCCTAACAACGCAAAACAAGCAGTGTAATTAATGACCACATATCTTGTTAACGTTTTGTAAAAACCAGAATAAAAACTCTTTTTTTTTTTCGCACTTATTACATAATTGTTTTGGTTAACAGCAGCATTTTGGCTATAAATGTCTCTAATGTATAGTGGTAATATGAATGGTCTTAATACAAATGATTCCCTTTGTGATATTGCATAAGGATTGTAGGAATAAAAGAGCGGTCGAAATAGTAGTGAAATTGCTTTCTAATCACCGAAATCCATTTAAATTTGTTCATCTCCATCTCCAGCCATTTGTGTCTTGCATCATTGCCGTGTATAGCTAAGTGGACACACATCCTTTGATCGGCTCAAGCAAATATTGGATGACTTTTAATTTCTGTGTGAATTGGGATCTCTGTTGTGACAGAGACAAAGCTAAGGTAATTTTGCAGGAAGATAAACCAATGCACAATTTCAAGAGTACACTAGTATTTTTTTTTCCAACTCAGCGACGGCCCAGCAAAATACATAATTAAGAACAGACATCATCACAGAACTGGACTGGACTGAGGACATTCTGAAGTTTACAATAAGACCAGAATATGTGATTACATAATTAATGGTAATGCTGGCTTTTGGTTAACAGATGGAAAGACCTTTCAAGACTACATTGGATTTATCATGTACCTGCGAAAGGCCTGTAACTCACATTTTAATGTGAGCATGGTATACTCCACCAGACATGAGCAGAGAAAGGATATCCACAGGCCACTCTTTAATTTTAGTGTTTTTTTTTTTAACTGTCTACTTTTAAGTCAAATGCATTATGGTATTCGTGAACAAATGGAAAACTGAATATGTGTACCTATGTGTGTATGTATCCAGGGCTTGAAAAGGGTCTTCTACTGACCAGCCAGTGGAATTCACGTGCGAAAGTTTGGATGCGGTACTAGGTCCCACATTCAGATAGAAGAATACAGGAGAATCTGTCCTGTTCGCAAGGATGGTCTGAATGGCAAGAAAGAATTTGCTTTCATATACTTCCTAGTGGGTTCAATCTAGCCCTCTGCTTTTCCTCTGATGTCAGTATGAACTATGTATCCTTTGCTACAATAAGCCATGCAAAATATAAAATGGGTGACTTTTCTTTCTTTCTTTTTTTAATTTTACCACTAACATTATGTTTTTTTTTTTTTTTTTAAACATACAAGATGGGTTTCCCCTACTTTATCCTGCGCAGGGGGGGGTGACTATGGTCAACTACATCTTCAGTTTAAAAGCATCAGGGCCAGATATGCAATACAGCATAACAGAAGAGTCCTTTGAAATGGAAACATCCGGAAAGGTGAGGTTGACCTGGTACTATCTGCTAGTGGTAACAAAGAATTAGAAAACAAAGTTTTAGTTTCTGTTTTTTCTTCTTTTTTTAGCTGAGAGGTAGTGTGAAAGCCTTTAAATCTAAAGATGTCTGTTGTTTAATTATACCTATCCTTTTGACTGAAATAATTACGTCAAGGTAACCTTGATCCTCTGGATGTATGATGAAAACTGTACAAACATTTTTTTGTTGTTGTTCTTGCTGTTGTTGTAGTCGCTGTGAAATTCCTCTGTGGGATTCTAAAAATAAAGGGAGATTTTTTTTTTTCTTTTTACCGAGACAAGACAATAACCATGAATAACTGTCAGTACTGATGATCATCTCATTTTTCTGCCTATCTACAGTGCTCCCGAAACAGAGGGAAATCCTATTTTTGTTATTGGTGGTTTGACCTCCGGTCTGAACAGATTGCTGGCGAGGCTGTATGCTGTTTGTCGTGGGGTGTTTGCCGCATTGGAGGGATCAGTTGGAGGTGTCGGAGTGAACGCTTCCGGGTCCTTCTGTGGGCGAGGTCACTGACGAGGGGGTTGTTGCGTCTTGCCAGCCGCCGTTCGCCTGCGGAGCCAAGGGGAGAGGAGACGGGTTGAGTCCAGAAGCGAACGCCGCTTCTTCTATTCGAGTCGTCTCGAATATCGCCCGCGCAGCTTTTATCCCCTGCGGGCATGCACGTGCATTACTGAGATCACGGGGGAGGCTCTCTGCATTGCCCTCCTGGTGACTTGCTCGCCAGTGCTTTTGGGGGAGGGTGAAACAGTTCTTTGTCGTGATGCTGTCTCACCCACATCATTTTTTTAACAGTAGTAATAAAATAATAATACTAAAAATACAATCATACTATTTTTGCGGGCTAATGGGGGTGGCTAGTGACAATATGGGACATTTTATTATGAAATGTTTTCAATAAATTAGCATAGCACTCCAGCTACGACAAGGTGCAAACAATATTTGTGGTAATAAATGCAGATTCTGTGTGTGTGTGTTTTTTTTTAAATGATCATCTTAACCAAAAAAAGATACTGCAGTCTTACTCTGTAGGAAGGACTTAAATCCTCATAGCGCAAGACATTGTTTGAATGCACTGCACTAATTATAGGTCTTAAAATGCATCCTCTGAGAGAGGCAGAATTAAAAGGGGGCATTTAGCCGTCCTGTCAGAGAACGAATTTCATGAAAGACAAACACAAATTACGAAACTGAGAACGTATCAAGCGCTCTCCAAAACACAACTCACAAGACAGCCAATGGAGGGGGGAAATCAAAGATAGCAAATTATCACACTGAAGAATGGAATAAAAGTACAATGTGAAACATGGATGCCATTTCAAATCCCCGAGACAGGCCTGCTAAAGAGCATTTGGGACATTAATAGCAATTTTCATGCCATCAGAAAAAGCCAGAGAATGGCCCTTGGCAGCCTCTTATTTCAAAGCCTGTTATTTAAGGTAGAGGCAGACTGTAATCACAAAATGAGAGGGAAAAAAATCTTAAAACATCTTCAGCTTTTGTGACACTCTACATTTATTTCAAAGCCATAATTACTGTTCTAAGACAGAGGAAGAACACGTAAATACATTGCGTGTTAGCTTGGTCATTACCACCAACCGAACAATAGGAGGGAATAATTTTACAAAAAGCACATACTGAAATCCTTACTCTCTTTCTGTAAATTGGTGGACATAAACGAGGGTCACGACATTCCATTTTAGAGCTGAGTGGTTTCACCAATTGCCATGAATATTTATAGGGTTCGACACCACAGTGCGTGTTATTTAAAAACAGAAAAAAAAAATCTT
This sequence comes from Synaphobranchus kaupii, assembly GCA_029718625.1. Lineage (NCBI taxonomy): Eukaryota > Metazoa > Chordata > Actinopteri > Anguilliformes > Synaphobranchidae > Synaphobranchus > Synaphobranchus kaupii. Next base: position 51,366,775 of record CM056377.1, read on the forward strand.
TTACAGAATCATGGAAGGTCAGAATGGTTGATCGTGAAAATATATCATGAAGCACTTTTTTGATAATTTCTCAAAGAATAAGCCTAATTATTAAATTCTACAATTTTTTATGAAGGATAACTAGTAGCCTACTGAAGAAAATCGGAAAGAAAATATCTATGAGGTTTCCTTCCATGACAACGATGGTGTCCTTTGTAAATTGTTATGCAAAAGACACAATCCATTGAAAACGAGCCATCATTGTTTTTCCCTTAAATGTCCTTTGATAATAGTGAGACATTATTTTCCAAGGACATATTATTTCAATTATTTCAAGGCTCTGTCAACATGAAGCTAATTTGAAAGTGTCTAATGCGGAGGAGCTTGCTGACATCTAGGGCTAATGATATCTGTGAAGACAGTCGATTGTGGATAAACACGCCACATACGTTAGTGTTCCCTCTGGTTTATCAAAGGTAGCCTCGTAGGGAGAGTAACTTTCTTCTCCTGGATGTAGGGTAATAGAAGGCCCGAAAAACAATAGGAATACACGCATCTATTTTTCCAGGAGAAATTAACTTTTGTTTTTGGCTGAAACGCCGGAGCGGAGGATGGGCCGGAAGCACATCTGCGTTTGCGACCGTCCTCTCGCAGCGGCTCGCTGTCAGCGCCGTTAAGATGGCAGACGCGTGATCTGAGCAATGCGCTTGGATTGCTGTCCCGAGTCTACGCTCAGAGTTCCGTGTGTCTGTCTTATCGATTTCCCTCTTTGCGACGCGGCTTGTCGGTGTGAATTTCCATGCTAGCCGCAGCCGCCGGGGTTCCCCCGAATAAACAAATGGGAGGACGGCCCCCACCCCCGCCCCCGCTCCCTTTGCGTTTCTTTTCCCGCGGAACTCTGAGTTCGTCCTGAGAGCTTCGGAGCCATTAGCCCGGTCTTTTGGCGACATCTGAAACTAGTGTCGCGGTAGGTGTCACCTGTTTCGCGGGTGGGGGCGCGTGGCCGCAGGTGGCGTGTGAACACTGATTGCCTTTGACAGCCGTAGACGCCAGCTGCCCGTGTGCAGCCTGCCCAGACTCCGCTCTTCGCGGGCAGCGCTCTGCCCATGGCACGACCCACACACAAGCAATCAACTAGGTGACCGCGAAGCTAAGACAAGTCCTACTAAGTGGCATTCTAAGCCCTATGGCTCTGAAATAATTGGTAGAGGGAACCGGGGGGGGGGGAGCCTATTTTTCTTACGTTGATGCCCTGCGGACTGTACATCTGGCTGGCTGCGAGACCGTCACTGTATCCGCCTGTCTGACTGATAACATGGCGAAGGGTATCCACCTGAAACACAAGAAAACGTAAACAAAGCAGACTCGGGATTACAAGGGCGTTCGAGAATGGAAAAGGTTGCGACAGACAGTGAAGGTGACAGAAAATGTTAGATGGCGAGCAGCATCATAAAAACTATATATTTTGTGCCACAGGAAAAACAAGAAAGAAAATCTCGCTTGGGCCGAGCTTTTTTTGTTTTGTCAATTTTAAATTACAAAAAACATTTTTGTTTTTACTGCAAATTCCAAAAAAAATAAATAATAGTTATACTCAATATGAAATTATTAACATTTTTTTTAATTATTTTTTAAGCTTAGATCAGTAAAAATTTAACAGATTCTTTATGACAAGGAATATGACTATGAACACTGTCTTTTGCTTCTGCGTATATATAAACAACCTTAGATGGTGGATTTATGCAAAATCCAAGAACATGTTTTAATTTAGATGCACTTGTATAGTAATAATGGAATATGCACTTGTATAGTAATGGAATATTCACTGCATTCAGACATTTCTTTTATTGGAACAGGAAAATGTGTGCAGATGTACATGTTTTTCTGTGAGAATAAACATCAACAGGTCCACCTGTATAATGTGTTCAAGAAAAATCAGATGACCAATCCATAGATGTGGCAAGGGGCCGACCACAATGTAGCCAAACCCTGTCTCTGTTCTAGTTCTATTTTTTCTAAGTGAGATTCAAGGTACTCAATATATTTATCTTGTATTATGGAACTAGCTTTATTATGAAATATTCCTCAAATTAAATATTGAACTTTATTCACTATTGAACCCTATATGGAATAACACTTTTAACTGTTTTTGTGGTAGATTCCTATATTGAATAGAAACTTCTTGTTCTTAAGTTTGTCCCTTTGGTGCTAGTCGTACAATACTAGCCAACTGCCATTTAAGTTAAATGTTTATTTGGTTAATGTAATCATGTTGCCTTCAGCCACGACTCACATGCTGACTGTGAGCTGCGGTTGATACCATGATAACCAGTTTCCGAACAGGTAATGCACAAGGTGTGAAGACATTTGGAGTTGCACTAAGAGCATTATAGTTTATATAAAGAGCATTATGTTATATTAAGAGCATTACAGTCACCTTCACTCAATCCTGTGGGAAGGATTCAGACAAATGTCTGCCAAATCTACATAACCTTGTCTTGACCTTGTTCTGCTTGTAGGTGTTTACTGAGAATCATGAGATAAATACAAGGTGTGTGTAACATTTTTCAACAGCATGCTTGATGCCAAAACACGGAAGCACATTTTCTGATTGAGTTTTTTTTCAAACATTTGACGTGGAGCAACCAAACTTTCCATGCTCATGCTCCCATTCATTTGCATACTCCCCTGTGATTTGAATGTGTTTTTTTTGTTTGTTGGAGCGGGGTAGGGGCTTTCTCCAAGTGGGGGCCCTGCCTTCGGCAGAGCAGCTGACCTGCAGCGGTCCCTACCTGTGACTGCACGTTGGCTCCAACCTGGGCCCCTTGGTAAGAGTCCCCATTGAGTGACTGCACGCTCATGAACAAGTCTCCGGAATTTGACATGTTAAAAGAACCAGCAGAACCTGAAAGGAGAGAGTGAGCACCGGAATCACAGAGAGAAGGAGGAACAGTCGCGTGGCCACGCCCGAGGGGGAGTGCGGGAGGCCGCCATGCAGAAGCAAGAGGGTCTGGTTTCAGCGGTCGGCAGTTTAGCGGTTAGTGGGAGCAGATCAGAGAGAAGCCCTTTGCCAGAGTGAGAAATGGAAGAGACTAGGAGAAGCACCCATTGCAGGCAATGCACTAAAAGTTAACGGCCATCATGACAATGATGATAATACAAAATTTAACTAAATCCTAATACTTGCTCAAAATGGATAAATATAGATATGCTACACTCTGAATGGCGCATCATTGCAAGTTAATGGTGTAAAATACCAAAATGTACAAATGCCTTGTATTATTAAATTATGTGCTATATACTGAGCATCAAAAACCGATGACTAGTGCATGTATGTTATGAGAAAAATAAAATATATTAACAGTAATCAATATACCATGCGGATAAAGAGAACAAAACTGGTGGGATTGGTGTTTTAATGGCTGAAGAGTGAATTGGCACTAGCTGTCTGGGGCTGAGGTATTCATACCCAAAAACGTGAACCATCAACGACAGGCCACAGGTTAGGCCAAAGCTCCACTGTTAACTCGCACAGTGGAATGAGACGGGTGTGAGGTACCCTTCAGGCGATCTCACTGAAAGTGTAGCCGATTCCTCATTAGTGAAGAATCAAGGTTCTGTGTAGACCTCCTATATAGATGTCAGTGACTGTGGCGCAGAAATTCAGAAAAATAAGCCATTGTGAGCAACACATTAATCAATGGGGAGGTCCAAGTGTGACAGGCTGGGCAGGAGTAGCTACTCACTACTCAACTCTGCTTGTGGTAATTTATGGCAACCTGACTGGACTGCGCTACATTGTTGAAGTCCTGTGACCTCACATCCGGCCCCTTGCTTAGCTCCTCATGACATCACAACATTACTGTAGGACACAATCCCTGTCCTCTTGCAGCTTGAAGACCGCAACCCCAGTATTGGTATCGAATCGGGACCGTGCCAGTGCCCACTATGGCTGGCAACCCCGCAGGGCAAAGCCCAAATGCCTCTATCATCGCCCAGGGATGCGATGGTTTCAATTGGCTGGGATTATACCTTCTCAATAGCGCCCCCTGTCGGTCGACAGGGCTACCGAAAGTCTGCCTATTAAGGTGCACATGATGTGTCACTCTCCAACTCATGTCTGTGAGCCTGACTTGTGAACCGCGGTCTGATAAGAAGAGGTGGCTCGCATCACGTGCTGACATAATATGATTGGGCCTCCCAGATTGGGGAGAAAAATGGGGAAAAGCATTACGTTTAAAAAAGAAATGGGTGTACCCAAAGGGACCTAAACCTAATTTTATCATTTTCCTGATATTCATTTTTACGTTTATTTATTTAAATTTATTTTTTTCATTTAACGAGTACATTTCTTTTGATGCTCGGCCTATATTTGCACAGTAAGGACACTGAAAACAACCACACAAATTAGCAAGCCAATGGTTTCATTTCAGTGTTAGAAATTTCACAGAACCTTTGAACTCGATTAATAATCAAATTTTAAGTGGTGTGAGGGTCATTAAAAACTAATAGATTTCCACTGCAAGTCTTTACCGAGCTGCTGGATACAATGGAAGATTTTGTTAAGTGCACTAATGGCCCAAAAAAAAACCCAGCTGCTAAGGAACTGCAGCCAAACTTAGCTTATTTAAAATCAAGAAATCCATAATCAAATGCAGCTTGTGTCTCCCCATACGGCTTGCCGTAACACAAAAGGCTCGTGCCTCATCATCAATTTAATGATGTGCGGGAGACGGACTAGACAAAAGCAATATTTTCCTTACAGATGGGTTCAATGGCAAAGCGCATTACAAGGATGACTGCACACATACATCTGGATACATGGAAAGAGCATCGCAGGAAAGTTAAGTCAGTGTTAGAAAAGGTTTTATTAGTGAACAAAGAGCAAAGGATTCATTAGTGGGACATGAAAATACAAGAGACTTGTTACTTGGAGTGGGGCCCAGGTTAGCTAATCTTTGATCATAGTGTGTTTTTGATGAAAACTACTGAGACATGAAAGCATCCATATAACGAAGTCGGAGTACGATACGTAAAGCATATCAGGTTTGGGGCTGCTTTGATCGTAGTGTGGGAACTCTGCTTTTCATTTCCAATGATTCCACTGGTTCAGTGTTGATACGGTGTGCACGACAGTGTGTGGATTTTTTGTGAACAGTGCAATGTCTTGATGGAAGCTCATTAATTTCAAGGTGGACTAGGTTGCTCAGCACAAGAATGCCCTTCAATTACCAAGCACACAAAGTTATTATTTACCATACAAACCATTTCTGAGATATTAGAGACCATATGTATCAATGACAGTCAAATAAATTCTGTTTCGGTCCTCTCTAGGCAGATAGTTTTTTTCTGACAATGTGGTGTAATATTGAGACTATTAATAATTCAGTTTTCAGTAAGCTTAGGGCCAGATTCAGAGTTGAGATAATCACACGCAAATGGCACTTACTCACGAAATTCCGCTTAGCTTAAGCTATTTGTGATTCAGACATTTGACTTATCCGCTGTTTTAAGCGTCTCTCCAGTATATACCCGCGTGGGGTGGAGATTTGATGAAAATGAGGTGTGTCTGCAAATTACGTGGATTCAGAGTTTTTCCACGCAACTTTGTTCGGAAAAAAAGGTGGTTTATGTCTAGTGCCACCAATAGATGATTATGAAAAATACAGCATCTTTCACATAAATGGGTATTAGAATGAGTGCATGTTCTTTGAACATAATATTGGTCTTATTTTCCTTTGCCTAGCCTAGCTACTTGCAATTATTATAAGAGCTGTCATAAAAAGAAACATATGTAAAAAAAGGTTATGATTGACCGTCTGGTATATCATACCAGACCAATATTAGATGGATTAATTGATAGACAGTGTCTGGATCCTATTCGCTTTTACAGAGAAACAATTTTTTAGCCTACTTGTGTCAGCACAGCTGCTCCAAAATTATTAGGAAGCGCAAAGTAACTCCCTGCAGTGTAGATCTACCAGTGCTCCAGGTTACAATCTCTCTCTCCTTCCTGGCCACACCCATCCAGCGTGTGACAGATGCACTCAAAAAATAAATTGTTGGACAGTGGTTGCACGTGATTGGCTATTATTAAGTATATGTGACTTCAACACGGTACATGACTTTATTAGGTAAATCGTAAAAAAAAAATTTTTTTAATCTTTTATTTTTTTAAAGTAAATCCAACAATGTATTTCTTTACTTAATAATATTGCGTGCAACCACTGTCCAGCGATTATCTATTTTTTTTAACTTGTGGTAGGCTATATACCAGTCGACAATAGGAGCTATGATCATTTTATCAATGCAATGTATTAATATGTCCACAGCCTTCCCCATCACGCAGAGGCACAAAGGCAGGATTTTACAAAGGCAAATGCGGTTATTGAAGGCATGTGATTGACACGTTGAAATTGTATACCCCCACAATTTTTTTATTAGAAAGCTGGCAACCCAGGGGGCAGGTACAGGAAACAGGTCATTAGAATATCATGCCCTGTGCCATCCGCATTTTGAGAAACGCACCCGCGTAGCGTAGGTTTGAATATTTCACAGTATCTCACCCTGCGTTAAATCAGGAGAGCCACTTAAGCACATTACTTAAGTTGGCCCTATACACTTAAATGAAAGTTATGAAAACACTAGTTCTTAATTATTCAGGCCATTCACCACTTAAGCTAAACACAAAAGAGAACTGCTACCATGTCTGTGAAATCAATGTATTTTGGTATCCCAAATACCCCAACAATGGCAATGTAAATCTCCCTAGCCATATTTACACATCCTGCGACACTCACAACTATGAGTTTGAGTTACTGCTGAGACTGGTCTGGTGTGATCCTCATACTCACCGGCAGAATTAGGGGTGGATGGTGAGTTTGCTTGGCTCCCGTGCGCGGACACGTTCGCTGCACTGACGGCAGTTTTGGCAGCGTACATGTTGGCTTCTTCTTGGAATTTTCCAATGTTTTTCTTGTACCGGATTCTCTTATTTCCAAACCAGTTGGATACCTGCAGACACGAGAGCGTGCACGCTAATTTGTTACACGTTTCCCCAGGTAGATTTCATCCTTTGTCACAAAATGCTTTGCGTGCAGCTATCCGTGCAGCTTGTACACCAAAAAAAAAAAAGAATCATTCATATCTGCATCCGTATTAGAAAGGACAGTCAGAGCAGGTGCAGTGATGTCATGACTATAGAAGGTCACCTTTCCAGAGGGCTGAGTTTGGTAACTACATGCAGAAGCAGTATTTTAATTTTAAGAAAATAATAAATAAAAAGAGTGAAGCTTGGAGATATCCATTCTCAAAATTAAAGGTTTATTTAGTTCAATATCTGCTAGCAGCTAATGAAATAGATGGGGCTAGGTTTTGGATGAGAGAACAAAATGATGAATTGAAGCAACTGCTAAGGTTCCACAAATACAGGGACATAGTACGCCTACACCATATTCAAGCTAACTGATCATCTAGAGTTAATAAGTGACATTTGATCAATAATTAAATTGAACTCAGATGTATTCCTTAGCTGAGCATCCTAATATTTATAATGCTTTCCCACAAGACACAAGACACAGACTTTAGGGTCTGAATGGAAACGCTGCCATGGATTTAGTGTCATGAGTCCGGCGTGGTGACATCGTCTCTCTGAGCTGAAGATGGCTGGAATCATCAGAACTCAGGTAAGCGACCATGAGTCACGTTTCAGAACTAAAGCTAATGTCCACTCCCACTTGAAGCGGAGGGGATGTTATGAGGAAAACTCCCTTGAGAAAACTGATAAACAACATCAAAATGAGATTAGAAAATGCTGTGACAAGCATAGTTTCCAGACCGGGGAGGAGGTGCACTTTTTAAATGTCTTTGTAATAACATAACAATGGCCCAATTTTAATAAATTCTTAATTGCTATTAATAATGAACAGGTAATGATCACTTAAAAATTGTATGATTCATCAAGTTCTTTTGGAAGGTTAAATCCTAACTAAAACCTGGTACTACTCATTTTTCGCGTTTGATTCCTCAGTAAATTTGCGTACTTTACTCATTCACTCGCTATGCCAGAAAACCGGTATCGTATCCAAATGCAAATGAACTGGAGCCCAGTTAACACATGCTAATGCTATGTTTTCCAGTCCTGGCTTCTTAGTTGACATGAAGGCTTACCTGTGAAACGGTAATGGAGCACTTCTTGGCCAGCTCCTCTTTGGCCTCCTCGCTTGGGTACGGGTTGCTGAGGTGGGAGTAGAAGTACTCGTTGAGTATCTCCGTCGCCTGCTTGTTGAAGTTCCGTCTCTTTCGTCTATGCGGGGAGGACGCGGGAAGACAGAGGGCACAAGACCGTGAGGAACAGAGCGAGAGAAGAAAAAAAAACATCTTATGGGGGCCACTCCATTAGAAACTACAACCCAAACCTTGAAATGTCATTACGGCGACTGCTCGTTTGGAATTTTGACATTGAGCATTTGAAGGGCGGAGAGGCGCGGTGGCAGGTATAATCCTGTTACGCCGAGGTACCGTTACCGAGAATGTATGGCGCATATTCATAATCAAAAACCCCAGACTCATTTTAATAGTGAAATATGAGAGGGGAACCGGTGTAAATGCGGGCGATAATTCAACACCCTGTCCGTCTCCAATGGTCCGTTTGGGCCGAGCCATGGGCACGGCTACATCTAATGAGGGCTTTTACATAACCCAGAGGGACACTCTGCTGGCTCTCTCAATGGATCAGCGCACCGCTGCAGAGTGTCTGTCCCCTACCCCAAAAGGCACACTGCAGAAATGTAAATGTGCACAGCATGGTCTCCCCCCAGCCAAAGGATTAATCAGCGCGGCTGAACGAGCCAGTGCTCTTCACGGAGTGAAACCGTTCCCTGGCATTCCAAAAAAAAAAAAAAAAAAAAAAAAAAAGGTTTTTGCAGAAGAATGAAGAAAGAGCTGAAAGGAAGCGCGGCCCTCGTTCAAACGCTGCACCTCCGACTCAGACTACGAGCGAGGTTCGCCCGCTTTTAAATTTATGCAAATCCGAAACGTACGTCAATGGGAGCAAGCGATTGAATTTAAGAAAGAGAAAGGTTTTAACGTTATTGAGCGAAGGCGAAATTGTTTGTGGTCTACAGACGTGGCGCAGATCTGCCCGTCTGGCACGGGTGGGGGGCGACTGCGTGGGGGGGGGGTTTCGTCCGCTCGGCGCTAGCTGGCAGGCGCCACGTAACCCCGTATCACCCTCGCATTGGAAATTATGAACGGAAGCACGTTGGGAATGGACGGACAGACAGACGCGCTACACACACACACACACACACACACACACACACACATTTGTAAATGAGTGAAGAGCCCGGCGTCACGCGAGGCTCGCGCGCACCCCGGTTCATTTCAGCCACCAGACAGATGGCACAGGGAGCCAAGCTGACGGGCGGACGGACTGACCTGGCGTCGAGGAAGCGCGAGCGCAGGATCATGACGGCCTCGCAGGTGCTCTGCTTCAGCTGCATCTGGATGGAGCTGAACTTGCGGTGGATGATGCCCACCATGCGCTCGATCTCCTTGGGCGAGATGGGGCGCGTGCGGCTCTGCTCCCTCAGCAGGTTCATCACGTGGGTGGTGAACTCGTTGCACGCCTGCGACAGAACCACAACCGCGTTAAAGATCGGAGAGGTGCCAGTGGGGGTGGGGTGAGGGTTGGGGAGGAAAGGGGGGGGGGGGGGGGGTAGGGAGGCGCAGACCGCCAGGCGCGCTGATTTTTCCGGCGCATCAACGCACGTGGGGCTTCTGCTGTGAAATGTTGAGCAATATCTGGCTCGTGTTAGTGGGCCCATCTGTGGAATTAGCGCTGATAGCCGAGTCATAATAATGTGGAGGTGGCAACCGCTAGTGCGAGTGCAGCTGGCAATACTAATAAGATTAGTCACTTCCAACACCAGCGAGTTGACAATATGCGAAAGTTGTCTGTGTTTGCATGCGGGAGGGAAATTGGTAGATAAATATAGGATTCGGCATGAATCACGCAGCGGCGCATAAATTGGACGAGCGGCATTGAAATGCAGAGTGAGGGGCGCTTTTAGCCCCGGCTCTACGTGGGCAGGTTTGAATTCTGCACGCTTCTGAAGTGCACTCCTCCTTGAACTCTGAGAGCGCATGCCTTACATAATAAAAAACGTGCGGAAGGCGCCTCTCGGAGCAGACGGGAAGAAATGACAGGCTTTCATTCCTGACGAGTACGCCCGTTTGCGCTTGGCGGTTTTGAGACTCTCTCTCACTCACTCACTCACTCACTCCAGGGCATGAAATTAACTTTTTCACCCACTGGCCATGTGGCTTGTGTATTCTAAAAATCAAATTTTCAACATTTTAGCAGCCCCATTATCTTTTATAACACAGCCTGGTTGGTTACCTGCCAAAGTGACTGCTAGAGTAGAAAATCTTACCAGCCACAGTATTTGGCTGGTGGTGGGTGCTAATTTCACACCCTGTCTCACTCTCAGACTCATTCACTCTCTCTCTCTCTGTCTCTCTCTCTCTCTGACTGTCTCACTCTCACTCGCTCTCTCTCTCTCAGAGTCACCAGATGCTTTGGGACAGGGACTGTGTCCTCTGTCAGAACAGAGGTTCCACTGCTGTTCGGAGACGGAGCGTGGCAGCTGGGCGGCGAATATCAATGTAGCAGACACACGATGACATGCACGCGTGACGCGCGCATATGCGCGCTCCAAATGCAGTATCAGACAGGTACGCAGGTGCACGCATGCAAAGACATGTAATAAAAGGAAGAGACGTGCAGCCACCCCCCCCCCCCACGCCCCCACCCCCCCGTCTGTAGAGGAACCTGCATGACTGTGGAGACTAATCGTTCCGATGAAGGAGTGAAGGTGGTCGACACAGAATAGGAAAAGGCAGAGAGGATTCACATGCACTGCATGATAGCCAATGCCCCCTTCACCTGCCCCTTCAGTATCCTTCATTTCACATTAACCAGGTAAAACCAATAGCATTCAGAAATGTACACTATGACCCAATGAAAAAAGTTCCAAATATTGAGGCTTACATTTTTTTATGAAAAAGGCAATTTATCAAGCCTGGACAAACGGTAAAAACCAGGATATATTTTCCCTGATCTGTGATCAGTGCCACATTTAAAAAGGAATGACATTTATTTGTCATTTTTAAGATACCGACTGATTATGCGCCGGACACATGCAAAGACGCATGGTTTTTTTTTTTTTCTCCTCATGCAACACTACTGAATATCACCAGAGTCTGGGTTGCCATCCAATTCTCTTCTATTTGCACTGACAGAGGGAGTCGTTCTGTAAGTGACAGAGCAAGCATTTCCGTACGCCCATCAAGGACACGTTTCTGAGTGTATGGGGAAAGAGTGCACAGGGAGGAGTACCTGGTTTCCGCCGCCATGACTCCCTGTGTAACTCTGACTGTCCCTCCATCCGCACTTGGATACCATCTTAAATACAGTATATACATCGTCAGCATGTGGCGGCGGCCGAGTCACGTGGTCAGTCACGTGACCTCTCCGCCTCATTTAAAATAGCTCTCTCCACCGATACGGCTACGACAGTCTGCACATGTGATCAAGCGATGGCAACCCTGCCTCCTGATAAATGCCATGTTACTCTTAAACAGGATATCCAAAGTCAACAGTTAGAGTTTGCTATGCTACATTTTCTTTCTATACACAGGGATTACCAGCCTAAATGCTTACAATTCTCAGCCGTACGAGCTAATTCATATTTCATGAGACAGAGCATGCATTCATGACAAAGCCACAGCATACAGCACAGTTAGTTTCAGCATGCGTTGGTGGGAGGCACAGTATATGTTGGTGTGTAATCCAGTCATTTAAGGTTTGCTAATGAAGTGGTGGAGGATAAAAAAGCAAGAAAGATCTAAAGGGATTAAGGACAAAGAAACAACAACAACACCAGCATTTCTTTAGACACACGTCGCAGGGACGGCCTTTGCGGTGGGTGGGCGCGGTGAATCTACACTCCCCGCCGTCGAGGTGCGCAGTGCGTTCGAGCCGCTTTCTGCCAGTGCGAGCGGCGGGCTCGCAGAGGCTGGGAAGTCGAGACTTCCCACCATGCAGTGTTCTGTGTGCGGTGAGGGGCCACCGGGCCTCGCCACGGTTGGCCGCGCTCCTAGCGACGGCCGGCCAAAGGGAGCTCGTGAATCTTACAGTCCCATTGGTCGGTGGACCGCCCAAACAGATGGCCAATTAAGAGAAAATAAAAAAATATGGACAACCCTCGCCTCAGACCATTGCTGTATCTCCGTACTAGAGTTGGCCGATATACTCGTTTGAATATTTTGAATATTGAATTTGAATATTGTTGAACGCAATAACGATCATCACCACCACATGGTGTATTGCCATTCTTTCCATCACCAGCAAGGTCGCACTGCTTCCATGTGATTGACAAAAACGCATCACATGATCACATGGAAGCTGTACGACCATGCTGCTGATTGGCTGTCTTATCAGCATCCAATAGAGATTTGTGGTGATCCTTTTTTTTCCGGAAGCATTTCACGTTGCCTCTGAACTTCAGATGTTTATTACTGCATCAGGTGTAATTAAAGCAAAAAATACACATGGTGACGATGACCGTTATTGCGTGGCTGCGTGCAAAAGAATATTCAATAATTATCAAAGGAGCATATGGCCCAGCCCTACTCAATACTCTAAACTAATGATCCTAGGATCAGGGACAGAGCTCTATTCTAGTTCATTTGAATAAATGATTAGATGGAGCAAGGTTAGAGAGTTAATAAGTCCTTGCGTCCGGTGCGGATGAAGGGCACGCCGAGTGACTTTAAATGATAATCCTCCGAGTTCTTTCGAGATGACAACCACCTCAAGCGCCACGTCTTTAATCTTTTTCCCCCACAAAAACATGAAGGGGAACTGCCGCTGCACTTCAATGAAAGGTTAGCGTGCCATAATCTGACAGCCTTAGAAGAGATAAGAAAATTAATACGAGATAAAGCCGTGAGAAGCGCAAGAGACGGCTCTCTGAACCCGATATGCAAAGCAACGAGGAGGGGGAAGAAAAAAAGGTACATCCATTTCATGTGGAATGGCTTAACTTCTAAGCATCTTTTATAACCCGGCCAAAAAATTGCCATCCGGTTGCAGCGCGCACGCCATTGGGCTGGTATTATACTTGGGAAGGTCCGAGTTGCAAATGAGGTGTCAGATTATGAAAGGATCTGCAAGTGGGGCCGAGTGGTAATGGGGCGCATGTGGGGAACGTGATGTCATCAGGGACCGCGTCATCAGGGTTAGGGGGGGGAGGGGAGGGGGGGCAGGGCAAGGGGGGCAGGGCTTCGGGACGCTTACCTGCTCGTATTTCTCGAGCTCGGTGTGGTAGATCTGCCGGATCTGGGAGAGCTTGGCCCTGTAGTCGGAGTGCTCGGTGGAGTTGTTGTCGGCGGCGGCCGCGCCCGAGGCGGCGGCGGCAGCTGCCGCGGCCGCGGAGCCGCCCCCCTTCTCTGGCCCGGAAACGCCCTCCGCCAGTAGCATGTTGTCCAGCCGCATCAGCTGGGCGTCCGGGGGCTCCTCCTCCTGGGCGCCACGGATACTCAGCACTGGAAGGCACAGGGGTCAAAGGTCACACGGGGAGGGAAGCGTTTTCGCACTGATTGATCACAAGTTCAGGGATGCCATGCACGTGTGGATGCTCTGAGAGCAACGTGCATATTCTCTTTTCTCTCTATACACTCTAGTACTATATCTAGACGTATCATATCCTACCACAGGGTGGCATATGTTTATGTGCTTACAATGACTCGCATAGAATTTGGGCTACAAGATTAGCCTGTATCAACTATGTTCCAATGTGATAGCTGCGTGTTATTTCAACAACCAGATGGATATTATTTGTAAAAATATAATTAGGACACAGCTATTTTAGCAGACCCAGTTGGTGTGACAAAAGGGTGAGTGGATTCAAACAGTCCAAATGCAGGACAACAGGATGATATTGGAGCATAGTGTGACACAATGGGGTGGAATGGGAAAATTCGATTTTAGACTAAATCTGACCACTGCTATGCCTGTTTATTTCTATGTTACTGTTTCATGGCGAGACTCACGAGTAACATTACATTCACTTCCCCTTCCAAGTTTACAGATACCATTCTCAGTAGCTTACAGGCTCGTTTCATTTTAGCTCCACTCCTTTTCATGACCAATATCTACCAATTTAGCTAGCTAGCTGGATGACGTTTTTAGCTAGCGGCATAACGTGTTGCCATATTTAACTGCCCGAGTGGTGCAAATTTATGACCAATCAACACTGCATATTGCAAGCCACAGTATAGCACTGTTTCCATAGAAACTCCCTCTGTTTTGACAAGAGGCAGTGCCAATGGCCATCAGAGTGAATCTGATATGAATGCATTGCTTACAAAAAAATTTCTAATAACAAAAATAATGAATCAATAAATAATTAATGGTTTGTAATACTATAAACTTTGAATCTAGAATTTTATTTTAAATGACGAGACACTATCTGTGTGGGATACAGGACAAAAGGTCAAAATGCAGAACTGTCACAAACTTGCCCAAAACGTTCTTTTGTGCAATCTGAGCAGGATGATAAACTCAAATGCGTGACTACTACTAGTACTACTTGACGACGCTGTAGCAAGGTGGTGAGATCACATTACAAAAATGTTACAGGGCTTGGGTGTGAGTGACCTTGTGTGTGGACCAACCGCTTCTCCGTGACCATTGTACTTCAAAAACTGAAGCATGGCGGTATGGCGGTATTTAAAACAGCATACCATGGTAAACATTTCATACCGTTACATGCCGTATTACTGGTATACCACCCTGGCCTCTCCACAAACGCAACAAGAAAAAAAAAAGTGGGCAAGAGTACTTATTTAAGAGGAATAAGAAGACTCATAATGCACAGTTCAATTTATTTTTATAAATCTTTGAACACCCTGTCCTGCTCAGACCACCACTAATAATATCCCACCAACCTCACATGCTCAGGGCCCATTACTGCATATATCACCAGACCATTTATAGCTCATTTCTGTGCTATAAAACGCTGGAGCTACATACATTTGGCACCCACAAGATAATAAAATCGGACATTCGTCAATTTAAAATATCATTTAAATTAAATAATTATCAACGCCTTCCCAGAGTTCCATTTCTGTTCCCCCTGAACACGTATCAGTACAAAAAAAGGACAACAAAAGCGCTGGTATTGTTAAAAAACTTTGGCAAAAATAAAAACCAAGGCTTAGCCTCACAACCTATTGCTCATAGCATGATTGTGACTTCATTGGCAGATGTCCACGGAGCCTGTTCCAGGAAGCTTAAAACACTGAGCTTCGTAGAGAAAACAAGTTATATAAATAAGTATAAAAGGCCGACCACAAGCATCTGATTTTAACGAGCTTAAAATGGCACTGCGTTTTGCGCATCACTGGTATATGGAATATGTTTTCAAAAGAACAAAGGCTAATCAGATGAGTTCAACCTCAATTCCTTAATAGTGGCTCTTAATGAAAAAAAAAAAGCCTCTAGAATGGAGCACGCATGAATTGCTGAATTATCATTACTGTCTGGACATTTGCGCCTGCTTATCCTCCCTGAAGCTGTGCAATCTGAAGGCGCAGACAATTCCCCGGCCTTCAGAGCCGTCGGCCATTTTCACGCGATCGGCCCCGCCCCGGAACCGCATGCCGCTTATCCCTAACCCGCGCACACTCTCCGGGGTCCGCCACGCACCGCCGTGATGAATGCTGCGCCCTGATTGGCCGGGGTCTGGAGGTGACCACCTCGGTTGGGGAGATATCTGTCCCTAAGGGGGCAAGCTTGAAAGAGATGCACAGATGCACAGAACGCCGTCTTACGGGAAATTCTGGAAACTTTGTAGGCAATGAATTCGTTACGGATGTATGTTGCTGACTGCTGCTTCTAATACACGCGCTAGGTACTGAATCCACTGCTGCTACAGGATGTGGTCAGGGTGGCGGACACGACGACAGGCAGACTGCGCTTCTATGGTCCCTGCTGTACTGCAAGCGTTCTCCGCGACTCGTTGCTGGGCACCACTGCCCCGCAGCCAAAAAGCAGAGCCAAGTCGCCCGCGGCGCGGCTGTCTCCGCGGCCAGGCCACCCCTCAGCCGAGGCGAGCAGCAAAACGGGATCCGCTCTTTTAATCTCGGCCACTAGAGGGCTCCCTTTGTGTTCTCAGAGAAAAGCAGGGACTTCTTTCATTTCAGAGGTCACGCGCCTGGTGCACATCCAATTCAGCTCTGATGCTAACAGTGGCCGTGATAACAGTGACAGCACCACACACACACACTCTCTCTCTCTCTCTCTCACTCTCACTCTCGCTCACACACACACACACACACACACACACAATGCATGCATACGCACACTTCTCTAGATATTTCACTAATGTGTGGCCAATGGCCTTATTTAAACAACTAATAGCCTATATTTTTCATCTGAGCCGCGCTCGATCCAATAACAAATGACATTTGTGACAATGACAAACAACAAAAAAGTCATTATCCCAGGACTTTGAATATTTCTCAGCGCGGGGTCGTAAGCTGATCAAATTCAGATTACAAGTCATCATAATTGCCTTTACATAATTAGTGTTCATTATCAGGTGCCCCGTCGTTGGGCTCCATGTCAGCCCCCGAGTCAAAGGGAGTGACGGGAGACCACTTCATTAATCCGCAGACAATGGGAGCGCTTGGTGCATTAACCCCAGACTGCGGCCTGGGCCCGGACCCGGGCGCGAGGGGGGCCGCCGCGATGAGAATGGGGCCTGCTGTTGCCCCCCGCATTTTTTCACCCACTGGTCCAGAGTCGTTTGTGGATTCAAAAAATCACCAGCCTTTTTCAACATTTTATCAGCCATCTTTTACAATATAACACAGCCTGGTTGGTTACCTGCCAAAATGGCTGCTAGAGTAGAAAATCTTACCCGCCGCAGGATTTCAAGATTTTACCAGCTTTTGGCTGGTGGCAGGTATTAATGTCACACCCAACCCCTCTCCCTTTGAGTGGAGTCGGACTGCAAACGTCAGGACTGTTGGCGTGGGGGGGGGGGGGGGGGGGTCAGGAGTTGAGGGGGCCGGCACGAGGGGAAATTGAGCGGGGAGCGGCTGGGTTCCTCCCGGGAACTGCGGTGACTGTGCAAACAACCCGTTTCGTTAGCGCGCGTCCTTCGCCCCCGCTGACAAGGTACGGGGGAACGGAGGAAAAATCGGGTCGCCTCGCGCCAACTTTCACGCCGCGGCGGTCCCTCCATGCCCCCCCCCCCCCCCACCCGGCCCCCTCGCCCTCTTCGCCCGCGACCTTGTCGCCTTTCCGAGAGATTCTTCCCCCGGAACGCTCCGATCCGGAGACTCTGAAAGGCCCGTTCCCGGGCGCCCCGTGATTTACAAAGGCCCCTCGCTCTCATTCCGCGGAGCCTTCGGAGTGGAGTATAAAACATTTTTCTGCGGTTGCCACCTCATAAATACCGGAGTCAATGGAGCGTGAAAATAAGTTTGTGGTTCCGCGCGTAAAATTAACAGTGAAACAGCGGCGCAGCGTTTTATCACCTGCAACTTTTTTTTTTTTTTTTCCTTCCCGAAAAAGGGTTGCCTTGGACCTTTGATCTGAAAACGTGTGTAATTTACGCCAGCGAGCCCAGGTATGCCGCGCTCCATGATGAAAGGTTTTTTTAGTGGCGTTGGCGGTGGGATAAGCTGGGCGCTTTTTTTTTTTTGCGGTGCGCTTGGGGTGACCGCTTGGGGCAGTCGTGGTAATTTCCGAAGGACTCAGAGGGCCTCGATGAGCAAAACTGTTAAAAATCTGTCTGCGTAGACACATTCGCAAAATCCAATCCCTCACATAAAATGTTATAAAATTAATCAAGAGGAAAAAAAAAATAAAATGAAAAAACGGCATTGACTATTCTGGACACGGGATTAAGGATAGGTGAATGAGGGGGAGGACTTTTCGCATTTCTGAGTGGCGACCGCAGTAACAAATTGAAGCCTGCACCCCCCCGCCACCCCCCCCCCCCCCCCAAGCCATCAAGTGTCTAGACTGTCACATGGAAATTGAACATAAAATCCCCTGGTTTCATGCAACAATCCAATTGTATCTGCCAGGCCCTGGTTACACATTCTCCAGTGTTTATTTTTCTTGGCCTAAGTACCTCCACCATCACTCTTTTAAAGAGAAGCTGTTCTGGCAAGAGCAGCGATCCACCACGATTCATTAATTGTAAGTGTGTTTGAGAGAAAAAATACAAATTCCATTACACGCTATGCAAGGCCCTAAGTGTTTTTTTTGGTGATTTGTAGTAGACAGGTCTTGGTACGGAGTCAGTCAGTGGCTATGTTCCCACGGAATGCTATAAAAATATGATAAAATAAAAACCTGAGAGGGCCGCTGACAAACTTGCTCAGTCAAACTTTTAGACTGTGATCAACTGCAAATGTAGCAAAATGGAGTCCAAGAACCACCCTTCAGCTTTAGCCAAAGGGAAGGAGAATCTGAACTCTGCTGTGTGGGTTAAAAGAAAGAAAGAGCGGCGGACTGAAATTATTACTAGCATTTAACCCCTTAATTAGCAATGTCCCAGATAGTGGTTTCGTTTATTTGCATTCATTCTCTTTTTTTACGGTGAAATTTTCAATCAATCTGGTAAACAATATAACATTTGAAAGTGTTAAAACTCACAATTCTATCATAAAAATGTTACGATCTCAGTGTTATAGCGACAACGGTTTCTTATTTTGTAACATAACGCAAAACGAAACAAACTTGCAATTCCACTGTGTTTCTGTTACTTTGTTTCAGTAAATCTGACTCTTGGAAAACACATTTCCGAAGGGTTACCTTACAGAAGAGTCCAGGATTATGCCTGTAGTCAAAGGGGTTCAAGCACAGTAACCACAGTAACCAAAAAAGTGGTTATTGAGAATGTTTGAAAAGTGTTATGGGTGATTTATTTTTTATTTATTTTATTATAATTTATATACACTTCATTGCCTCTTGCCATTCACACCTTAGCTGCCTCAATACCTCCTTGTCTGAAAGCCCCAAAAAGCACCAACACAACCAGCAGGAATCATTTCTGAGCAAATAGGAGCTGTCACCGCTGAGGCGAAACCCCAAATCTTTATCATCTTTCTCCACTCTGGTCTGGCCTTTGAAGTGCCTTTTTTCAGAAAGCCGTGGAAGATTCCGGCGCGTGTTGTCTTTGTTGCGGCGTGTTACAGACGTGAGGCTCTGCCTCTGCGGTTCATCCAGGCCTTTTACAGAACATCTGCCAGCAAAAGGGGGGGAAAAAATGCACCCAGAAACAATGCGATAGACAGGAGGCCATTTGGATGCGCTGTCATCAGTCATTGACAGCAGATCATTATACGATGAGTCCTCGAAGGTCGCAGCCAGTAAACAGCTGCTACGTATAGCTTCTGCTCATACGAACAGCCTATTCTCCTCAGTCTCAAGTCAAATTCGAGTCTCTTTACAGTTTCCAACGCTGCTTGGGGTTAACGTTACATTTTGTTCTACCCTTCAGTTTCACCATAGCATTGTTTCAAACTGCTGTCAGGCATTTTTGGGCATCGCCATTATTGTTACATTACTGATTACAGCTATTGTAATATTTAAATTTCTACTGAGTCCACATCTTAGTTTGGTGGAGAGGAATGCAATTGGCTGGCTGAGAAATCCAGTCACCCAGTCGCCTCTTGCCTTTGACCCTGGTGACACGAATCGGACAGGAAAACGTGATTAACGTCCAGCAACGCGCAAGACATTCCCAATGACCCGCAGTCTTCTCGGGTTCGTCTGGAAAGGAAATCCGATGAAGGCAAACGATGATTTATTTATTCTGTCTCTATCCTCAAGCGCACAATTAAAAGCATGAAATGGATTATCTTAAATAAATACAATTAATAAAGAAAGGAGGGGGGGATTCTGGCTTCCGTAAAATTCACTTGGCTGTGGGTCGTAATTACGCTAACCGTCGCAGGCCGCTTTATTTTGATTGGGTAATGGCCAGCTAATTGATTTGTCCTAATGTTGCCAGCCTCGGGTCTGTTGAGCTTTCCCATCCGGAGAGCCGCTGAACTTACTTAGCCACCCGCGGACGAGCGCGGAGAGCAGCACTCCGAGGGATAAACAATTATCCGTGAGCCGCTCCTCCCGTCTCCCCCAATTCTAAGAGCGAGACGCTTGTTCGAAGTCTCTAATGGATGCCTTTTCCCATTTGGAAGCATTTCAAAGATGACTTGTTGTTAGACAAGGCCTAATCTCCCTCCCTAGTCACTGGAGTGCGATTCCCACTTGGTAGCCGATTATCCAGCCTTTCATCCGCGAGTTTTGAACCGGAGGACATCGTCGTCGCACGTTCGCCGAACGCCGCCCCCTCTCCCACTCGCAGCTGGCCGTGTCTACAGGAGTAGGATAAACGGCTCAAAGGCGGTACCACACCCATTGGCTGAAGTAAGTCAGGTGTCATTTCCCCCCTTTGTTTTCCTGGTAAAATGTGTATCGGTTATCGGCGTTTCGGAATTCTTACTTCCCGGAAAACCGTGTGCAGATCCGCGCCCGGCCCTGAAGTCGGCGCACGCGCGTACGGGCCCAAACCGACCGGCCGACTCGACCATCACCGCGCCTCGCTCGAGCAAATCAACTCCGATACCAACTAAGCGAAACTCAAAATAAAACGTGCAATCAAGGGGGGGGGGGGGGGGCTTGACATCACTTCACCCTTTCGCCATCTGGCCTTTTCCAAATCAAATCAATATTTAATAAAAAACCGGGGCCTTCGGCTTCCGAGAGGTAGATATTTTACTGTCCGGCCCTGTATCCGAGCATATTCATTTCATTTCCGGGAACGGCTTGGGGAAACATCCATTTTTAAGGTTAGGCTGAGAATTAAGCGCCGGGAGGATTTATAAAGCCCCCGCTGAATGGGCCACTCTCAAAAACCCTCTCCCTGCATCTACAGAGAGGCATCCTTCTTGTTTAACATTCGCCATCGTCTGTGTTTTTCCATTAACCAGACACTGAGTATGCGCTGCAGCGTAATGCAAGGCTACCCTTGGATGCTGAAATATTAATTGAACTGCTATAAACAGCGATAGAGATCATTTCACCTTAACCCTTGGTCCCTGGCAGGGTTTAATTGAACAAGGACAAAAGACAAATCTCGCTCCTCTCTTTCTCTCTTCATGTATAATTGAACCATGTCCAAAAGGATTGGTGGTGGGGAGTGGAGGGGGAGAAGGGGGGGTGGACTACAGAACATGGTGAATTAACAGCCTGCGGAATTAAATATTTAAATTACTTTAGGCCACCCAGCATCTTAATGACTGATCGGAAAAATAAGGGAACTCTCCCCCGTTCTCTCCGCGGAGCGTCGAAGCCCTCCCCCTGCACCGTCGGCCGCGGCACCGGGTCATTAGCTGCAAGCGGCTGGACAGACCGACGGCCCAGTCTGATCCCGAGTTTATTGCATTACGCGGCAACCGCGCGCAAGCCGACGAAATCCAGAACCGACGCGAATGAAAGCGTAAACGCGGCACTCGAACAGGAACGCCGCTGCAACGCGGCAGGTCGGCCAATCGGTCTCGGGCTCCTTCCGAGCGGTTAAGCGAAAGCATGTTTAATTAATGATGTTGGAGTATTCCGTCACAATTACGAAGACGTATGGTCAAACAAGCGAGTTGTGATGTTTCTGACAGAGACGATCGGAGCTCCTCCGTCTAGGACGGGCAGACATTCCACTGATACTGTAAGGCGATCTGGTTGTCACGGGCCGGGGGAGGGAGAGCGGGAGGGGGGCAACCAAAACCGATACAAGATGCCAGACGGGCTATCCGATACGAAGAAACCCCTCGTTGATTTCATTCGTAGCATGTTTATTTATTGCCACATTCTTTCGGGAAAGCATCCTTCCCTAGTCTTTGACAGTTTCTTATGTGTATACCTTTCAAGTGTTGTACTGAGGGGTTAGAACTGCACAGTTTGATGCACACAGTTAAAGTGGCGACTGACAGGGAAGCACAGGGGAGCATGCTCTGCTGCACCATTATGGATGCACAGCAGCAGCAGCAGCCATAGATATAGAACCATAGATATGACATATCATGTAATGTAATAATTTGTAATTCTGAAATGGAACAATTTGGCAGCCATCTTACCTGGGTACAGCTATAAGAGGAACCTATGGCAAAGTGTCCTGTACTTTCTAACCCACTGTGATGTCATAATCGGGTCTCAGAAGCCAGATAGCTGATGATTGGTTCATAGATATAAAACCATGGTTACTGGCTACCATCTTACCTGGGTATGGTCTCAAAAATTGTGCCACTAACTATGACATATGTCACATCTATGGTTCTATATCTATGGCAGCAGCACAGGAAGGCGCTCATAAACTTTTCCCATCCAGTTCCACACCTGGGCCCCTCACTCTATTCGGAAGCGCACGACATCGAACCACAAGATCACAAAGGGAGTATTTCGCATTTTTGGGGGAGATTAGGATTGGCCATAGATATAGAACCTTAGATATGACATATCATGTAATGTAATAGTAATTTGGAATTCTGAAATGGAACCAGTTGGCAGCCATCTTACCTGGGTACAGCTGTAATAGGAACCTATGGCAAAGTGTCATGTACTTTCTAACCCAGAAGCCAGATAGCTGATGATTGGTTCATAGATATAAAACCATGGTTACTGGCCACCATCTTACCTGGGTATGGTCTCAAAAAATGTGACATTAACTATGACAGACTGTATGTCACATCTATGGTTCTATATCTATGGGATCGGCCTTTGCAAGCTTTCCAACCTAACAAACACACGCCGTTTTGGTAGTCAGCAAGACGACCATTGAAAATCGTAAGAAGGCTTCTAGAATGTAGCCTAGTTCTGAAAAAAAGTCAACTGCCCCTGATCAAAGCTGGACTGATATTCTGAAGGAGCATTTTAAAAATACAGTCAAATCTAGCAGTAGTATTTATTTCTCAGGCTACAATTGAAAGAACAAACAAACAACAAACACAAAAGAAAAAAAATCTTGAGGTGAACCAAAGCTTTTAGCCTAAATAATTAACCCTTTCTGGTTGGGCTGCGGTCAGCTTGTCTGGAAAAATTTATAGTGACAATGCAGGCCCTATTTGTTTGCATTGGTGATTCAGTGGGCACACTTCATTGTGGCTTTAGCAGTTAATAAATCATGGTGGCGGCCCCCTCGCTCGACGCGAGCGTGTGTGACGGTGGGCCTGTCACATAGCAGGCACCAGAGCCGAAGCGACAGCTACATGCTAATTCAACATCAGCATCATTCATTATGGCAACGCAGTGTGCCGGAATGGAGAGGGAACTAGAACACATGGAAGATACGACAACACAGATCAACCTATTCAAATCAGGCCTCTCTCTCTCTCTACCCCTTCTCCTCTCCCTCACTTCTCAAAAACAGCAACTACCTATATTTTTATATTTTAGGCAGGCGACCCTGGTCCTGGCGTGCCAGAGATGTTCCTATTTTTGCAGTTTTTTTTTTTTGTTGCCTATTCATACGTGTGTGAAACAGGAACAGAATTGGTGGTGGTGGAGCTAGCTATCTGCCGGACTACTCTTAAAATGCAACGGTATTAAAGAAATCTATTTGAAATGTTGACAGCCCCGCATGCTGCGAGGGATTGATAGCGACGCTGCCCTAACAAAGTCCGCTGGAGGCTCCTCCGGCGGAGGTCTGCGAGCCTCCGTGAGCTTGGCTGCCACCCCCCCCCCACCCCCCCCCACCCCCGGCGCTCAACGACCAAAACAAACACCCAGTAAATGGAGAGAGCGGTAAAAAGGTTATAAAACAATTGAGCTGTCCTTTATAAGGCCTCTCTCGTCCCCGGCTGGGAGAAGAAACATCCTCTGACCGGCTCGCAGCTTGTTAAGGCTGACGAGGGGGGGTGGGGGGTAAGGCGGAGGGAGGGAGGGAGAGAGAGAGAGAAAGGAACGGAATGAGAGAGTAAGGTGTCAATTAAAAAAATGAACCCCGGCACATTTCAGCGGTGACGGCTGGCGGGGAGCGGAGCTGACAGCCGTCACATTAGCCTGCTTTGGTGGCTTCTTGTGTTTTGCGGTCCCCTGAGCTCACGACCAGTAGCTCTGAAGTGAGTGGGCAGGCCGCGCACTTCGTTTGGGCGTTTTTGCGCGCCTCCCCTCCAGCTATCTCTAATAATGGTAATTACAATCATCGGAGGCTTAAGCAGGCCAAGCCGGGCCTAAGGGCAGCTTGTAATGAAGCAGTCAGCGCTGCAGGAAAGGCATTTTTTAACCCCCTTTATTTTAAGAAAATGGCGTTCATTAAAATAATGGTATTCGTTATTCAAAACAGGCAATATATTAGGCCTAAGGCCATAAGTTGTTTCCCCCCTTTTTAAAGGTGTCTAAAGATATATATGATATTATATACTTCTTCTAATCAGGCGCAGGCTACCATTCAATAGCCTGGGGCATGATTGTATGTGGAGCGGTATTGTAGAAATTACATTTTTTGTTTTGGCTTACTCAGCCACAACTCACAATTTTGAATCTGGTGCAAACAGGGGTTTAAACACAGGCATAAAATTGACCGCAAAATTTTTTTTATACATATTGACTGTATACACATCTATTAAATACAATAGTACATTGTGTTTCAAAACCTTCAGCTTCGATTCAAAGCACTGTTACACATTGTAACATAACCGTCACTATATTTACACATCTCTGTGTCAGCACCAGCATGGACGTAGCTGTTCAGAAATGCAGTACGTAGGACCGGGCTGGCGTCGTAAACATTACTGTACAGCCCGACTCCAGACCGGGGCCTTCGAGCCCTGGGGGAAGGCCGTGATTGGACTGTCATGTCATTAACGCTGCCCCACCTCAATTCCCGGCTCCTTATTAAACCCATTCATTCAGGAGGCTAAATGAACATGTCACTCGCTTAAGCTGGGCCGAATATTGAGATGGCCGGCGTCGCCGTGAGTCAAAGGAAATAAAAACAAAAAACCGTGCAGGGTGGGGGGGGGGGGGGGGGGGGGGGGGGTCTCCTGCTCCCATTGCAGCATGTGCTCACCCCCTCCATGCGGGTTGAATCCCAATGATGTATAGTACCTGCCCTTGTCCTGTGCGTTATTTTAGTACGGGAGGACATTTATTTTTTTTGGCCTTGCTGAAAACCAAGCAAAGCACATGCGAGGAGGACTCCTCGTCAAAGACGCTCAACTATTTCAAAAGATTTTTGAAATACGTTTTCTGACGCATCAGTTCTGCGAATCCAACATGACCATACCATCCCCTAAGAACATCGCTGCCATTCATCCCCACATTTCTAGGGGATGTTTACCAAAGGACGGGTCAATTTGAGTCTCCGTTCCTGGGGGTAATCAGATGGGTTTTGTGCTCATCGAGTCCACGCCTCTGGCAACGGCTCGCTCTAGCATGGCCGTCCAAAAATGAAATCCTCCTCATAAGTGAGTCTAAAGCAGCTTCTAGGTTCTCACAACTCCAGAGTGCTGTGTTTACATGAAACCAATATGCTACATTCAGGCCATGTTCAGGCCATGTTTAATTTACCTATTACTATCGGTCATACTTTATATTCCCGTAAAAAAAAGAATCCACTCAAGTTGAATGCTTGAGAAACCTTGGGCCTGGATGGACAAAAACAAAGTGTAACGAGATCGGGGCCTTCACTCGTCTGCAGTCTGGCTACAGAAAGGAAACGAGCCTGAGGAAAAAAGATGGCGGGTGATTTACAGAAGTGTAGCTCGGTGAAGTTAAGTGTGCGGTGCTCCGAGGTGACGGGGAACGGGGACGGGAAAGCTGCCCCGCGCGGTCTACACGGGGGCCACGGCGAGAGGCCGGGCCCTCGCGGAGCCGCCCGAGCGGATAAAGAGGCCCGCCGAGCCGGCTCTCCCCTCGCGTTCGCTCGCGTGGCACATTTCATAAGGCTCTGCTCTTTGACTGGCGATGAGTTTATGTAAAAGTAATTAACAGTAATTAATCCTTAATTACTGTAATTAGCCAAGTCGCAGTAAATTAAACCACATCTGGAGCGGATGAGGGCTCGTGAGCGGCGGCGGAGCGGCGGGTTTGACGAGGGGAGACGCTGAATTCATCTGACAGCGTTTGTTTTGGTCTACCTGTTACGCCCCGTCCTCATTTGCATAAGCGTTGTTTGTTGTTTTGGGGGGTCCCATTTCACCCCTACAGCACTGACTCCTAAGCCAGCAATGCATGAGGGGGGGGTTGTGGGGGGGTTTGGAAGGGGTGCTCTGAGAGGACGCCGATATGGGAAAGTTTCCCTTAAGCTACCATGCAAAGACACACACCATATGGCAGCTTATAAACAGAGCACACATTGCCTGTAGTGTTCAGCACCCCGTCCCATTTTTCCTGTTATGTACACATATAGTGCATGACGTAATCACATGCCCCGCCATAACTTGTGGGTGATTTGTCTCTTGAGATTATCACAATTTGTCCTCCATCCATTTTACGTCCAGGCCTCCACTTCAAAGTTTTCGGTCGGTTAAAAGATAGAAGCGTAGCGTAAGCCAAGCAAAACATTAGCGAGCTGTTTTCCTTTCATTTCCTGTTCGTTATACGGGGCTAAATCAAAGCAGCTGATTCGGATCTCTGACACATTATTGCTTGGCGATGACATGTAGTTTGCTATATTAGATCCAAAGAGCAGATACATCAGAGATGTAGACCAAATTAACCCCCTACTCCCACAACGAGCATAAGGCAAAGTGGGCTCTTCTACCTTTATTACAGAACGCGCACGCAGGAGTCGGGAGCTTGAAGGTGTAATGCAGTATTAATGACGGGTCTTCGGCCGGAGGACCCGAAGACGTTGCCGCGAGCGACGGCGCGAGAGCCTTCCCTTTGAACACCTAGGCTATTGTTTTTTTTTTTTTACCTCACATTTTTTCCCCCCCGAAAATAAATAATGCATCAGGCGATGCGCCGTGCTGTAGAGCTGCCGCTGTCACGGTGGGGATCTCCAGCTCTCCCTCTCTCCCCCTACCCTTCCTTCCGCCTGCTTCCCAAAAAAAAAAAGAGCCCTGCACCCCGCTCCCTCCCCGTTCTTGAGCTCCGGATTAATTACACACTTTAATGAGATGAATTATTAATGGGGCTCTTACTTGGCAGTTTAAGGAAATGCAGCGGAGCAGTCAGTGGAGAGCAATGGGTTTCTGGTCCTCATTATAACATCACACAGTGCCTGTGGGACTGATATTATATAGTGATAGAAATAATAGGATTTTGAATTTTACATAATGCACGTACGGTAAGCCGACGCGAGCCTAATATATTCTAAAGGAAGCAGCGCGGTGTGGAGAGGATGAAATTATGTCATCTTAATTGCAGGCCAAAGAGAAATTAAAGGAAGCCCATCCCGTGCACACAGAACAAAGCTTCCCCGTGAGCTAGTTCTGCCAAGAGACGGGCGCGCCATTCAAAATGGCAGAAGCGCCCGGAAAGAATTAACGGAAGGCGCTTCATTTGCTGCCTCGCGCTGCACGCAAGACAATGCAGTCGTTTCTCCGCGGGGTACCTTTCATGTAATCCCGTACTCCCCCCCCCCCCAACGTTTACTTCAGCATGACTGTACGCGGCTCATCCGTGTACGTGACTTTGGGAAAATAATTCACGTGCAGGCTGCGTTTGGCATCTTACAAGGGAAAAAAAATACACGTTCACTGTCAAGCTTTGTGTGCACAAAAAAAAACAATAGCAGTGATATTACTATTGCAAACAGCAATAGAACAAAAAAAGATACAGGAATTGATGATGCACTGTGCTCTAGCCCACAGAATGTTGCATTTGGTATCAGGAATCGATGAGCGGCAAGGATGGAAAAAACATGGGGAATACAAGGATAAGCTTGACTACGGCAAGCCAGGCCCACTGACAAGTGACAGGAAGCCGTTCCTAGGAGACCGCATATTTGTGTCCTACGGGGAGAAACTTAGGGCTTCTGCAATGGGAACGTATGACAGCTTACAGGCACAAATATAATTTTGTTACAGGACACATACAGTCGACCTAGGGCCTGGGGGTCCTCCTCAGAGACTGTACTGTTTTACAAGTCAAACCTTGTGAAATAGATAATCAAGTCCCGTGGCTACTTGTTTATAAGCGAAGCAAAGCAAAGGCCTTTTTAAAATGACAATAAATATGTAACACTCAGTATGTACTGAATTGTTACTGTATTCCTCCTGCAACCCAAACCGCACTTTAGTCACAGACAATGCTCAGTAGAAATCCCCCACAGATTTACTAAAGCTTTGCTATCTGAAAAGGACAATCCTTTTACAAAATGCCCTTTATATTATGAAATGCATGCGCTGTAAATAGCCATGAAGTCGACGGAACTGAAAAGACGGCTGTATTGAATTACATGCTATTGCAGTATGTTCTCAAGATTCAGTAAAAGGTTTAAAGGGGAACCTACGGGTGATGGATTTTCTGTGGAGTGTCACCATTGTTACTTGTCATTGTCTTGAAGTTTCACGATAAGGCCGTAATAATTGCTTTCTGTATTTGCCAGGCAACTTTCGCGAATATCGCTGCGCCAAAAAACAAACCATTCGTTTCATGCAGAGTAGCTGCAATAAGTCTCGCAGCTGCAATTGTAGTGTAGCGATATCCCCGGGGGAGCTTCCATTTGCTAGTCCTCATGTTCAAAATGCTGCCAGCGCTAACTTCACTCTTGGTAGTCTTTGGGAAAAAAAACAATGCAAGCCATCGAACATATCAAACTCAATTACAGCTATCTTCTATATGACACCACACTTTGCCTTTGTGGTTTCCATAATACCCTGGAGAGAAGAGGTAAATGAATTTTAACTTTTTTCATTACTGTACCTACTAGCATAAAAAATTACTTTTTAAGTCTACACTATATTGAAGTATTAAGTATAAACACATTTTGAAAATTTAGAAATTGTAATATTTTACAAGGTACCTGACTTAAACTTGTCCTGAAAGAAAATCTATATGTTTTTTTCTTAAATCAATAAATGCATCTTATATATCATACATAAGATATATATTATACATGCTTATAACTTAAAGGCT
Organism: Synaphobranchus kaupii; assembly: GCA_029718625.1. Taxonomy (NCBI): domain Eukaryota; kingdom Metazoa; phylum Chordata; class Actinopteri; order Anguilliformes; family Synaphobranchidae; genus Synaphobranchus; species Synaphobranchus kaupii. The sequence continues at coordinate 51,395,921 of CM056377.1, forward strand.
TTAAAACGTATTTTTAAAAGTAAACATCTACAATAATGGATGTGAGTATGCACAAGTAATGTTCCTGTTTGGTTCCTAAATTAATTTGGCCACATAGAATAAAAGTAAAGCAATAAACAGAACGTAGAGGGCTAGGGTGACTGCACAAAACAGAGAGGCAGACGGATGGGAAAGTTCAGGCCTGCAGCAGCGAGTACGCGGGCCCCCCGGGGGATATGAACGCTATCAATAGGCGCCGTCCCCCTAATAGATGAAACTGACACAAGTGCCCAAGGCTCGCGATGCTACAGTCGCTCATTATCGGACCCCTATGTGGGTCGTGCAACATATGCAAATGTAGGTCGAGGAACCCCCCCCCCCCGTTGTCAATCAAGAAGACAAAAAGAAGGGGGAGAAAATGAGAGGCTCGACTGGATCCTGTCTGCCCCGTCTCAGGGCACCCCCTAGGAAGGCCCTACAAAAGGACATTTAGTAAAGTGGGACCTCAATGAGAGGAGCCATTACTGGAAGGCCCAGAGCCTAAGAGTGGGTAAACAAACTGTAGGCCGCACTGAAGCAGGCACTGGGGGGTACTGCATCTGCATAATAAATTAATGGAAAAACCTTCTTTATTCTTAACCATGTGATCATTGAGAATGATCAGTATCAGAAAATGTCAGTCCTTTGTCCCCGGCCAGATATGATGGTGACACCAAGCCAATGGAAGGTACTGCGGCTGTATTAATGCAGACAACAATCCAGACTACAATGACCAATGTACACTGATCTGTCCAACTGCTTTCATAAGATGAGGCAACATCTTCATACAAATCTACTTTGTTGAAGGCAACGAAATGCCATAAAAATGCATGTTTGTTCCAACTTTTTTTTATGTACAAAAACGTAAAGAGGTCTATTTCAGGCAATGATCTCTATGGATGAGTTTCCGTTGGTGATCTGAATGCACCTGCTAGTCACACTACGCTCCTCCAATCCCGCTGTGCCACTGCGCCGGTATAAACTCCCAGCTGCCGGCAGTATTTTTAGACATTGTTTTATTTGAACACCTGCCTGGACTGAACTGTTTTCACAGATAAGTTGACTTTTTCCACTGGAACATTTGAGTAAATAAAAACCGCGTTCGCTAACCCACCACCGGCTTGTTGTAACTTTCTCAACTTTCCTGACTTCGCTAACTTGCCTGTGGCTAAATAACTTACAAGATAAAACATTGTCAGAGGCAGAAAAGGTAGAGCGGGGAACTTCGTGTCTTTCTTGAAGTCAGCACTTTGCAAGCACTTTGAAAGTTTTTTTTTTTCCCTCCGAAATTTTATTTTTTGCATGTGTGACATCACTGCCACCTGGCAGGAGGTGGAACCAGTGATGGTGAGGGCGATGGAGGCAATTTATTGTCCTTCCATCTGAATCGCAATACAGCCGTTTCTTCAAAAAAGTTTTCCTTTTACCAAACTTGTGTTATAGTCCACTCGAAAAGTCGAGAGTAACTTAACCCTGTTCCTATCAGTCCACTTCACGCTAGTATAAAAAAGCCCAGAAATTATTCTCCAGTCTGTGGAGTTGTCATTTACTGCAGCATCTGCTAACATATGTTTGACTGTTATCATCTTTCTGCTATCAGCGACCTGCGGTGTTTTCTCCAGAAATGCTGCTTCACAAGCACGCAACTGGGGCTTGCTGCAGAAGGATTTTTATAGATTTTTTTGTCTTCTTCTGGAGATAGTCACTGGATTATAATATCAGTCTGACCTAGTTGCTGAAGACCTCCAGAGACACCAGATCCTAGCTTCTGTGTAGAAACTCCGCAGCCACAACGCGCAGTCGATGTTAACTTTAATTTATTGAGCCTACTCGCAAGGAAGGGAAAAAGTAGTGAAGAGCTGACAGTTGTTCTGACACTTTAACAGTTTCCATGCTGTGCCTGGTATGAGGCTGCCTTAATGGCTTGTTGTGTGATTGTGTCAGAATTTCCGCTACTAAACAGAAGTATCTTTCGCTCCAGGCGAACAAAGCCAAATCGGCTACAGTGCTTGGGAAGGATCAGAACTGTGGTGGTCGAACCTTTATTTGAAACATACAGTAGGGGACATATCAGGCTGTTCATCTGTTATAAACCTCAGAGACTTGAGTGTGGACCCCTGAAGTCAATGATCAATGCTGGAAACATCCGTCAAGTTTGAAATCGTAATGGTCTGTATGCTTAGTACATAAGTATATGTAGGGGTGTAATGTTGGATTTGTACAAGAACTACTTAGACAGTTTATTTGTTACAGTACAACACCCTCTGTATGAGCAGAAATATTTTAAGGAATGATTTAAGAAATTTACATTATGCCATTGGAGTAGAAAATGAACAACAATTGTGAATACAGGCAGCCACCAGATTTCAATGATTCAAAAATGGATCTCTATGTTGAACAGAGCCATAATGTCCCCAACTACTAGGCTATACATGGCCAGGTTTTCTTTTATAGCCTAACTAATGTTTGTTCGATTGGTAGCCTACAAAGATGCTACATCCCTCTTTCTGACAAATGAAAAACATCTGAATGCTCACAGGAGGCCAAATTATTGACTCCAACTAGACAAGGAGCAAACCACATCACATCGGCAGGGCTATACAGGCAAATTTCTGAACATTTTGTGGGCTGAAACTTCAACCGCACTGACATTTTCCTCTGGTACTCTGCGAGAGAAAATTAAATGAAAACATTGATGATATGCCGCTCCATTATTCGACTGATTGTTTTTAAAGCACACGCATCTTAGGGCGGCTGATTACGGCGCGTTTCTCTATACGTCTTAAAGCAATCAGGTGCGAACGCTGAAGCAAAGCGCTCCCTGACTTAGAAGTAAAACACGCTTTTCTGTAATTGCTTTCTTTTACGGGATGTCGCTTTGCTCTTTGAGTCATCTGCAGATGATCGTCTGAAACTCCACTCCAAAGCCTCTGGTAAAAACTCAAGACTGCTGAGGGCTTGACAGTTCTCTGAGTAATCTCATGCTAATGCTTTAGGCTACCTGTATTTACCCCTAAGTGCACCCAGCACGCTGCTGATTGCAGGGGAGTGATTTTTATCATTTCTTTTTACTTTTCTCCCAGACAGCGATGCACGAGAGATGGAGAACAGATGATCTTCTTTGGCTACGAGAAAAGTACAGGCAATTTGGACCGTGGATGACAATTTTGTCGTCCCCTCTGAAAATAGCAGTTTATAATTGTGTGTAGGCAGAGGAGCCACTCTGCAAGGACAGGGAGCTGTTTGCAAGATGCACTCGCGCCACAGTTGCCAGCCTGCAGTGCTCACAGTGGGCTTGTGCAAAGTACTGGCATACATGATCATTGTATGATGTCTTTCGTGATTCCTGTATGTTATTTATTTAAAATGAAAATGTTTTTTTTTAATTGTGTTTTACTTCTGTACTTTTCATCTACATCCTCTATTGTAAAGGGCTCACCTGTAAATGAGACCTCGTGATTTACCCCGTTTGAAATAAACAAACAAATAAATACAATTGCTTTTCAGCAGTTTCTACCACTGCCTTTCTACCTATTTCCACAATACAAATGCATTTCTTCACACTAGTAGGCCCACAGTGATCTAAGGAACTCCATACTTTTTTGGCATGGCTTTAGTCTTGTTTAACTTAGTTGGGGGGGGGGGGGGGCATATTCGATGTTCAAAGGTGCTGGATGTGTTTTGCTGTAGACTGGTTCTGTGTAAAGTCCTAGACAATGACAAATATTTACAGAAATGGAATACACTGAAAATATTGACAATTGAAGTCTATTAAAAAAATCAAGATAATGCAACAATTCACAATGCATGGACTAGGGCTGTACAGAGATGACACTATCAATACCTGTACCTGTATAACCAACATGATCTGTAACTGTACATTGTATTTAGATAGAAAGCCATAAGTGGGTGAGGGTTCAACTTGACATTGTGTAAACAAGATAAAAATCCAGTTTTCTAGCCTACTCTACATTGGCATTGCAACAGTTGTGTTTTTAAAAAGGCTAAACGTGTTTTTAAAGCTGTATTTTACCAACAGCACTAATCTAGATATTCCAAATGATTAGCTGTTATGTACAACAACATTTTATAAATATCGCTGTCTGTGCAATACTAGTGCCAGTGTAACTGCACAGCCTGCTTCCCCATGCACAGGCTGCATCCCCGTTTCCGAATCTGGAGGCATTGCGATGTATCGACGCCTTATGGGATACAACACTATCATTTGCGTACAAATATTCTTATTCATGCACAGCTATGTTACCAGCTTCATACATGCCTTTCAACATTTAAATAGCTTTAGCTAACTACTTAGCTTGCAGTGCTATAATAACTTTAGCCAGCTGGCTAATAACGGGCAAGAATGTCCGAGGCCTACGTGAATAAGTGTAGCCTGCTTAAAGATGGTAACGGTATCTATCTAAAAATGACAGAGCCTACTAGTAATTGTAATGTTCGCATCAACATTAGATAAATCCAACATTTTTGCAATATAAACAATCAAATTTAATGTGGCTTTATCATCTTGCAAGCTAGCTATATTTGGGTACCTAACTAGCTAGCGTTACATATCTATATCACAACTGCTAGCTAGGTAGTTAGCTCTAGCTACCATATTTCCCTTAATCACTTCGCTAGGTTTGTAATGTATCTACCTAGCTAACTAATGTTAGCTATCTAGTGTAATTTGCAACTAGCCATCGAGCTAGGTAGGTTATTTGCTACCTTTATAGCTAACAGGCTACTAAGTTAAATACTTAAATAACTACTTAATCTTCTAAGTCCATTGCTAACAATCAGAAAAAAATGGGCTGATGCTAGCTAGCTACCAGGTCACTGCTGGCTAGCTAGCCAAGCAAGCTAGCTAATGTTACCCTGACTCCCTCCCATGCATTTTCTCCCACAGATTATGTTTGGGTTGGATGTGAACACTTCATGACAAGAGTAGGCCTAAAAGTGGACAGTAAAAAATACAGACTGAATTACTATTATTTTTGGTAGCAATCAAATACATATTAAGTTGGAAGACTTGCACAATATCTCTCCCTCAGTGTGTGTGTGTGTGTGTGTGTGTGTGTGTGTGTGTGTGTGTGTGTGTGTTTGCCTGCGGCAGACTAGCCCCTTAGCCCTAGCTACTGCAGTACAGCCTCAAAGTCAGGTTAATTGGACTAGCATCACTCTAGCCATATTTTTTAATAGGCTCTCAGTTTAGGATGTAAATATTTTGAAAACTAACATGCAAACAAGCAGGTAGGATGTCATGGGAAATTTTTTCAGCTTCCTGCAAGATGATGCCCTATTAGACGCAGCATAATAACAACCTATAACTGCTACCCTTCTTGAATTCTCAAAAAACGAAAACCTTACGAATATAGTTAATGTCATAAAGAATGTAGCCTATGTGTGTCGATTACAAAGAAAATAAAAGTAATTAACCAAGAAAAGTGCTAGAATACACAGGAAAATAAGGCGAACAGCAGTCAGATACAAAGGCAGGTTTTGACAACCCAGCTCAATTTACAAGGCTACAATCATGGGCATTAATATGGAGTTGGTACCCCCTTTGCTGCTATAACAGCCTCCACTCTTCTGGGAAGGCTTTCCACTAGAGGTTGGAACATTGCTGCAGGGATTGTCTCCCATTCAGCTAGCAGATCCCAGCCCTGTTAATTAATTAATACATTAATTTGTCAATGTTTCGAGAAATTAACCCATTAAGAAGTTTTGTTATGCTGCTCCTTTGGATGAATTTAGATGGACCGTGTGCTGATTATAGATGGACCTACATGCAGTTGGAGACAAGATGTGTATATTTAGCTTTTTTGGTTATTTCGTCAGCCTTGAGAAGAAAAAATATTTGTATGTATTATCAGTGTGTATTAGTGTAGTTGGATTCAGAGACACCCCAAGTTGGTATAAACATACAAACTATTTATGCTTTCAGTTATTACAATAGATTACACTGCTGTGAAATATATTATTATTATAATTTCCAAAAAATACACATATTTACAATATATTGCTGTATATTCCAAATCTGAAGGAAAAGCCCAGCAACGCGCACAAAAATGATGCCTATATATTTCATGACTGAAAGGCTCAGAGACAAGTCCATTTTGCACACATGAAAAACACCTATTATTAGTCAATAAAATTCAAGCTGTTGTTGACATGTAAACCTGAAAAGATAGCATCAATTTACAGCAATGTCATGAAAGGGAGAACAAAGAAAAAAGACAAAACATACAAATCGTATATGACAGCAACACAAAAACATGAAGCGGATGCATGCAAGGTAATACAAAGAAACACACAGAATGTCAAATATCAAAGCACTGTACAGATGCTGATAGGGAAATAGAAAGGCACTTTTAAATATAATTAATTGTTCAATTTATAGAAAGCCCACAATAACCTTGACTCAGGTGCCATGGAAACGACAGAAGCCACACACATTAATATTGTTTATTATGAGGTTCATGTATTTTCAAGAAAAGATGTGCCCCTTTGACACTCTGTTTTGTGAATAGACCAACATTGTAATCTTTCCTCTTTTTAGGCTATACTTGTGAATTTTTGTCAAGACCATAATTACACCGGAGGTATTTCCAAAACAGTTACCTGGAAGATAAAACCTAGCCAGAACTCACAGCTAAACCCAAGTGAAAGGCAGATAAAAAATTAGTGAAAATCGAAGTCCTGTTTACATCCCCAGAAAAATCCACTGGCAAGAGCACTTGTTGGTGTTGTTTTCAGAACCTAATTACCAATATCACCATACAGACCAATCTGTTGAGTCAGTGAGCATTTAGCTAAATCAGAGGCCCACTGCGGAGGTTTACAACCTACAACAATCCTAATGGCTGAATAAAGAAGCAGAGCGTACGCCAAACAACAAAAGTGACAACTAAAATGTTTGTTTTCACCACCGGGGCCCTGAAATTTATCGGCCGTTCCTTCTGGAACAAGCCGTCTCTGTTCGGTCGCAATTAACAACCAATAAATCCGCCGACAAAACCAAAAGTGATGTTAACTCCGAAGGACGCCCCTTTCTTTGTCGTGCTGTCCTCTGTAGGCTTTTAATGGTGCGAACGTACCGCTCCGGAAGGGAGATGTAGAAATTGATTGCTCCCCCCGGTTGAGGTGGGGAGGGGGGGTGGACGAAGAAAACAGCTTCTAAAAATAAAGCAGAATGGTGTGCGGGGCCAGATTGGGCACGGTGCTGCCTCCCCGTCCTATCTCCCCCCCGTGATAAACCTGCTAACAGGCCTTTATCAGAGAGTCGGGGAAAATGTGCTCCTGCCAGATTAGGCCCTGCACTCTGCCAAGGTTATAAACAGCCCGTTATCGGCTTCCCAAACAGAATAATCCGCACTGTATCAGCACCGAAACATATGGGCCACACAGAGAAGATAGCCTCTGATGGACACTTCATTTTAATTGCAATGAGTGCCGGCGGAGCGCCTCCAAAACAGCCCACAAAAGAAAGGCTGCTTCTTTTATTGTGGAGATTTTCCTTTCTCCAGAGGACGAGGACACGGTAGCAGACCTCAACCGCCCAACTGCGGCGCACCCCTCTATGCCAAATCCGCGTTTCTGTGAGACGTACGTCGCAATAACGTACAGATTACGGTTAAAATGCATTTCCCATCCTCAAGGTATGTGCTGGTACCGCATTTAGCCGCCTCTAACCAAGTTATTCTTGTCCGCCTGACATCATTTCCATTCATTTGTAAATGAAATGAGCCGGCACCACTACGGAGTTAAATGGACGGGGCCGTTCTTTGCAGAAAGGAGCACAGCATCTTCAGATTTTACACAAGTGCTCCCAGGCCACACTCTGCTTTATCATGTCCTTACCTTAAAGGAACACGTTTAAATAGAATGTGTTATTTTTCGTTCGTCTTTGTTTCTGTCATGAGTTAATCAGTCATTAATGGGGGGAATTTTAAATTTGTAACAGTAAAAACAAAAGCTTTGAAACCCATTGTTAGGAGGCAATGCTGCAAGTGCACTGCAGCAACACTGGATAGAGGCCTCAGTTTCACTGCTCCGAATAAGAAGAGGCAGGTACAGTAGATTATATGATGAGATCACAGTGTCACATGGGCTTTTCACTTTTCATTTATATTCCCACAGACATATGGCAAGACTGCACAATGCGTAGGCCGAAAAAGCAATAGAACAGAAAAACACAATGTTCTACTATCACACTGAGTCTACAGATATGACTCTCAAACAGGCGTAAACTCCGCTGGATGTACAATTCTAACTTTGTTACTTTGATATATTAAACACATGCTCGCCCAATTGTGCTTCATTTAATGATTTCCTCATGGTAGAAAAATTCCATCAATATAAACTACGCAAACTGCAATCCATGCAACTTCCTTAATTTAATTTTAACATTACACTATAGCCGTCTATGGGCTTGATTTACTAAGACTTTTAGCCTGTGCAAAACCTTTTACCGCACAAAAAAACAATAACATGACCAATGATAATGATGGTTTTTGTTTTGCACCAATCAGTGATTGTGTCATTAGTTAGGTGCTTAAAGGATTTGCACACGCTAAAGGTCTTAGTAAATCAGGCCCATAGGTTGCTTATTATTATCAGGTGTATGACTTATTATTATCAGGTGCCTGTAGACACACACACACGCACACGCACGCACACACACCAAACCAAGAAAAACCTTGATCGCTGTGAAGATGCCTTTGATGGAACTGGAGGTGAACCCCTGCACTAGATTCATGGGGCTGACACAAGTGCTGGACTTCAATAACAGTCCTTAAAAAATAGCATCGCCTCCACAATAAATGGTCCTGGAAACCCTGGCAAAAACCAAATGCACTCAAGCCAGAAGATCTCAACTAAATGCACATTCTATGATTCACAGGGCATTTGGTGCAAAGAAAAACCTTCATTAACATGAAACATATTCAAACATAAAAAATGTTTAATTACAAAGAAAACATTCAAAATATATATATAACAAATATTTTCTGAAAATGCAGCTAATGGAAACATTTTTATACATCAGGGCTCTACAGCGCTCCCATTTTAGGTGCATTAGCTGCAGAAAATTGATACGTGCTAACTGGAAAAATAATTTAGGAACACATCTACTAATTTGGATGCATTAGTGTGCTCCTAAATTTTTCAACTTAGGAGCATATGTGATCCTTGAAAAGATTTTTAGTGTATAGCCCTGTACTCTACTTATATGTGTAGAAAAAATTCCATTTATGCTAAAAATGGCATGTAGATAAGAAAAAAAAACATTCAGGAATGTCAATTGACACTTTTTATATGAGTATGACTTGGCATTACTTATTACTATTATTCACATTCCTTAACAATAAGCCTAATTTTTCAGTATCGCCAAACATCACAGACTGCACATAGGCTTCACCAAACCCAGACACACTGGCTAGTGTAGCGCCTCAACGATAGGCTAATAAAGGCAGAGTAAATCTTGGAGAGATATAGGCCTCGCTCTCCTCTCCATCCTCCTCTTATATAACCATGTGGCCAGGTCTCTGTGTCAGCTGAGCTGTGATCTGAATATCTCAGCCTTCATAAAAGATTCAGGCCTTATTGACTCCCCGTTTCCATTTCCCTGCAGAGCCTCGCTCTCCTGCTCTTTTTTAAATTCAACCCTTATAGAAGGAGGACGTTTCGCAGCCTTCCTACAAAAACGGAGGCAGCCGAACTGGTGCTTCCCCCCCTCCTTTTTTAATTCCGTTAAAGGAAAAGCGCATCAATACATCGACGTGACGATCAACACACGTTTAATTGCGTTCTCGTTTCTTCTCCTTTACGGAAACTTTAGCGCCGTCTCTGCGCTGCTTAGCTGCGAACTAGATGGGGGAACCTATTTGAGTGAGAAGGCCATTTGCAATTCAAAAAAATCCTCTACGATGACGTCACTGAATAGAACACATCTCTGACATAATCAGAAGAAAAAAGAAAGACCGGAATAAATAAACTAATAAATAAAATCAAAAACAGTAAATCTGGACAAAGCATGCAGAGCACCTTATTTTTCCTTCACAGAACAGATGTCATCCATACTCATGATACAGGATCAGAATGCCGCATGCCAAAAACATGTCAAGCATAAAATATGGTCGAATATGAAATACTGTGTGAAACAGCTGAAAAATATGAATGGAATACCTGTAACCGCATCAGAAACTCGCACGGACCTGAAGGTTGCGCAGTCTTGACTTGCGGGCCCGGCCCGCTTATGCGCATGCAATCTAATAAATTCCTCATTTTATATACTTCCTCTAGATTTAAAAGTCTTGTTCAATAAAGTTTAAAATGTCACAGAAGAGCAATAACAGAGATAGTATAAACCTAGGCCTGGGAAAGCTGCGCAACAAGGCAATGTCCCATTTCCAGCCGTGCAGTAAAGTTTTATATCTTTGAATCGACTGTAAAATGGTTTGGAAGTTGTCAACTGGGGAATAATTGGTCTGCTTTACTGTTATCATAATTCCCTCAAGGCTCTTTTCCTCGTGTCAGTCTGTCTAGAGTGTGACACCTTTGCGCGATCCACGAAAATTCGAGTGTTGTTCCATGGCTTGATATGGAGTACGCTTTCCACCAACATTTCTCTCTCCTTTTGATTACTGACAATACAAATACGGCGCGTATAAACAAGATACGACCGAACAGAACAGGCTACGAGCAATAAAAAAGGAACTGGAGCAGAATATGTACACATAAATATGTATACGTGCGTGTGTAACACCATTTCAAAAACTGGGATTAAAAAATAAATGAGAGCAGAGCTTTTTCTTTTTTTTACCTCGCCTTTAAAAAAAGAAAAACCCAGGCTGTCTGCCCAGGCTTCTCTGTGCTTCCACACTAGTCAGACAAAACAAAAACGGACCAGCATCTCACAGGCGCTGCATTTCACACTCGGATAACGGGCAGAACGCGGGCCTTAATGACACACAATCCTCCCAGTCACCCAGAATGAGCTCGCGAGGGTGCAACTCGACCGAGAGCTGAAGGCGCGGCTCGGCGTCGTTAACCCCCTCAGACTGTTTCGCTTTGAATTCCTCTGCTGGAATATTTTCATCAGTATGCACATATCTAAGTTCTGATCTTGTCATTGCCTCTGGCTAGTACACCAAGCACACCATGGGAAGCCGGCGGCTTCTGAAGAAATAAGCAACTGATATAATATATGGCTGTTTTTTTTGTTTTTTTTAACCAACTGAAAGGGTAGGCTCATTTACATAGTCTTGCCTGGAAAATCCACTAGTGCTAACCGCTCGCATTAAATGACTACCCTTAGAATCAGCCACTTAAATAGGCAATTGCTTATTCGCTCGGGCAATATGAAAATCGGAGCAAATAAAGCTCTCGAAAAGCCTTCTGCCGCATTTCTGTCGAGGTGAACGGTTAAAAATATGGGAGAGGCCAGTGTGCGATCGCAGCTCCGACATCCAGTCCTGCATTTTCACCACTTTGCCAATCTCCCCATTGTGGACACGGATCTGGTCAGGCAGCAACGGCTGTGGGAGTTTCAGTTATGGCCGCCGTCGGAGAGCGTCTCCCTCCCGTCTTCGGGGATGACAAAGGAATCGTAGGCAGCGCAGGGTTAACCCCAGTCTCTAATGAGCTCCTCTGTTCCACAGTGTTGCGTAAACCCATTACCTCCTACCACATTACCTCATTCATTTCTTATATGTGGACGCTTTCTTCTCCCATGAGCGCCCTGCTTCAGACGTAGCTCGCAGTGCACCCCACCCCCCCCACTTCTATATATCACATTTAACACTTTGACAGTAACAGTCCATAATGTTTCTATTCTACAAAACCACTCCGTCAACTCCGGGATACCGGAGCAGAGACTGAGGAAAATGAATCGCGTTCCGGCCATCCGCGGAAAACGTGTTTTTATTTCCGGGAGAATATAAAAGGGAAAATAAATGCAGGCAACCTCTATCGCGCGCTTAATACCCCGGACGCACGCGTGGCCCGCGGCTCCGTCTGAAGCCGGAGGGATTAAGGGATGTGCATCCGTTGTATGCTCGCCGTTCATAAACCTGTAGCCGCTCTCCACAAAGTCGGTGTGAATTCCGCGCTAGATGATTACTGGCGTGGCGCTTTCATTACGGCTAATACTTGTTTTATGTGCAGCGCCCCGTGGCCACTAAAGGGAAACATCCCATTTTAGAAAGTAATCCCTCTTCAGAATCCAATGAAGGCTATCTGAAGAATGGGACTCAACGTGCACTCACATACACACAAAAAAGCACCACTCGTAGTGGTAGAGCCTGTGAGGCTGTGGATGTAAATATTCTTATCTCTCCACTGTGTAGATTCCCTAGCTTTAATTTTCCTTCAGTCCATGACTACTGTTAGTTGTGGATGTTTGCCGATAGGCCTACATACTAAAATTTCACTTGAAGGTGGAAGCCACCTTCAATATTTGGTTTTACCACAAAAATACACAGGGAAGAAACACCCTATAAGTTGGCAACAATAACAGCTACTGTACGATATATAACATTTAGCCTGCCTATTTTATTCAGTATAATGGATTTTTGATGTACTGTAGACAATCAGATCCAAACATATTCAATTCAGTGCAACGGTACTTTATGCACTGGTGTTTTTTTGATTAATTAGTCTCACGTTCTCCGTACAATTACTAAATGGCCATCTCCTGTTTGTGCTCCCTCTTCATTTCTGTGTCAGTCGGAGAAGATTTACTTCAGCCAGATTTAATCACGCCTCCATTTATTGTGGGGGAACAAGGGCTTCCTGTGTATTCCGCACGTACAAACAAACATTTGTTTTACTTTCAGCGGTATTAACTTTAATGTATTGTCAGCACGGCTAACAATGAGGGAGCATTCATTTCAATTCACCGTTTAAACACTTTAGTTTGTCACTATCATTCATTGTAGCACACCAGAAGTCAAGACAAACAATGGCCCTATTTTTCAATCTAATGGCGGCTTTTGCCTGGCATTAGAAGAAAGGCAGCGCCTTTGAAGTAACACCTCAAAATGTGACTTGCTTTAACATGCATATAAATAAACTATAAAGGAAAAAAATTAAGACTGGCACAATACTGGAATTCTGCCTTTGGGTTGGAATTTAGAGTTATCGGAGCCCGGGGCCACATTATTCCTGATGTATGCACCAGGAATCTCCAGAAATTTAAAGATAGACAATATCGTACCTCATCAAAGCAAAACAACGAGTCCGAAATTGATTTCGGTCGCCTCATCTGACAAAGCATAATGGTTATGATCTGACGGTTTTGCTTTTACTTTGGGGGATTGTGGTTTGTTTATAATGTTAGCCCGTCTTCTCCTCACTTCACTGAGCCAAATTAAAACGTACGGGTTACGGATGTAACCCTGGTTCTATGAATACGGTCAACACGCCACGGTATGGGTCATCCACGCCGAGAGGAGGAGCTGCTAGGAGACTGTTTATCAAATTAACCACCACTATGGGCGGAACCACGTCACGCCATAAATATGGCGCTTGTACGCCGCCCGACCTCTTTTGCCGACTTGAGGGCACTTGCCGTCCTGAGGGCGCAAGGTTCCCTGCCTGACCACGCAGCGTGGCGTGTTGACCGTATTCATAGAACCAGGGTTACATCCGTAACCCGTACGTTCTATTTCATACCGGTCAACACGCCACGGTATGGGTCACAGAGTACCAAATAACGTCAGGCGGGGAATGTAGTGGGGTAACCAGGACCGCAGGGTCATAGCATGAGTGCGGATCCCGTCAAATAAAATACACCACTGGCTGCTGTTCTACCAGAAGAGCAAGCTCAAGTGGGAAAACGTGGAACATAACCATCGGGTGATAAAAACCCTGAATCATCACTAATTTATATCTGAGGTTGCTCCGCTGCCCCGAGGACAGAGGAGGCAACCGATGCTGATGACACTACGTCCAGGCTATAAAACCTGGCGAAAGTGAGAGATGAGGCCCAGCCCGCCGCTGCACAAATATCAGCGAGTGGGGCGCCACGTAGTAAGGCCCAGGAGGTAGCTACACCCCGAGTGGAGTGAGCTACCACGCCTGAGGGAGGGGGCACGTTAGAGCTGCTGTAAGCCGTGGAAATCGTCTCTACGATCCAGTGGGCCAAGCGCTGTTTAGACAGGGCAAGCCCCTGCGTAGCCCCTCCATAACCCACAAACAGGTTATTCGTTCTCCTAACCGCACTTGTGCGGGAGATGTAAGACCGCAGGGCCCGGACAGGGCACAGTGAGTGCAGTCTGGCCTCTTCAAGGGTCTCATGGGGAGGAGGATGAAAAGCCTCCAACACGATTGGCCGAGACACGTAAGACCGCGAGAGGACCTTAGGCCGAAACGCGGGGTTGGGGCGCAGAGAGACCGGTGAGCTACTGTCCCCCAACTGCATACAGGCTGGGTGTATTGACAGTGCGTGCAGCTCGCTCACACGCCTCGCGGAGGCGATAGCGAGCAGGAAGGCAGTCTTAAAGGAGAGGAGCTTTAGGCTGAGCCCCTCTAGGGGCTCAAACGGTGGCTCAGTGAGGGCATTCAAAACCAGCTGCAGGTCCCATGAAGGGACTGCGTTAGATCTAGGCGGCCGAAGCCGCCTGGCTCCTCGGAGGAATTGGCTGGCGAGAGGGTGAGCTCCCACTGTCCGGCCCTCGATACGATCATGGCGGTCCGAAATGGCCGCCAGATAACCCCTGAGCGTGGATTCTGCCAGACCTTCTTCAAAGAGGGACTGGAGAAACGCCAAAATGACTGATACCTCGCACCGGGTCGGGCTAGACCCGTTCGTTTGGCACCAGCGGCTGAACCTGCCCCACTTCCCGGCGTACAGCGCCCTCGTGGAGGGGGCCTTAGACGCCTGAAGTGTCTCCAGCACTGCTGACTCTAGGCCCTGCGGGCACCTCCGCCCACGGGCCAAACATGCAGGTTGAAAAGCTCCGGGTTCGGATGCCACAGCAGGCCCTGGGCCTGCGACAGCATATCCGCCCTGGTTGGGAGGCGCCAGGGGGTGCCCCGTAGCGACTCCCTTAGGTCCGCCATCCATCTCTGCTGGGGCCAGTTGGGGGCAATCAGCAGAACCTGTGCCCCTGAGTTCCTGATCCTTGCCAGAACTGTGGGCAGGAGAGGCAAGGGGGGAAAAGCATAGAGCAGGGCTGGAGGCCACTGGTGTGCCAGCGCGTCCACGCCCAATGTCCCCGCCGTGCCCACCATTGAGTACCACAGGGGGCAGTGAGCATTCTCCCTGGATGCGAAGAGGTCCACCTGTGCCTCCCCGAAGCGGGACCAAATGGACTGCACGATATCTGGGTGCAGGCGCCATTCCCCTGGTCTCGGGCCACCCCTGGACAGCATATCGGCTGCCACATTGGCTGTGCCCGGCACGTGCACTGCCCTCAGGGACATGCCTTGAGCATGTGCCCATAGCAGGATCTGGCGTGCTTTCGCATGCAGGGTTGGGGATCGAACCCCACCCTGGCGATTTATGTAAGCGACCGCCGTGGAGCTGTCTGTCCGGACAAGAACATGTCTGCGCCAGACCACTGGGCGGAAATGGACCAATGCCCGAAGCACTGCCTCCATTTCTAGCAGGTTTATGTGTTTGCCTGCCCATGAGGGGCTCCACAAACCCTGCACGGACTGGCTCTCTCTGACGGCTCCCCAGCCGGTCTTGGAGGCGTCCGTGGTGATCGTCACCCTTAACCCTACTGGCCCCAAGGGAACGCCCTCCTTGAGGCCAGGGGTGGTGAGCCACCAATCCACTGGCTCCAGGCACTTCTGGGTAATAGGGAGGAGTCGCCGCCCGTCTTCGTGCGGGCTCATTCCTTGTGCCGTCGCCCAACGCTGTAACGGGCGCATATGCAGCAGCCCAAGTGGCACAACCTGGGCGGCTGAGGCCATCAGGCCGAGCAGCCTCCGGCAAAGTCTCACTGTCACCTGCCGCCCTGCGGCAAAATGGGACAGACTCTTCATCAGCACCTGTTGCCTCTCTGGGGTTAGAGAGGCCCGCATGGACCCCGAATTCAAAACTAGGCCCAGGAAAACCCTCTCTCTGGAGGGGGTGAGGTGGCTCTTTTCCCTGTTCAGGGTCAGGCCCAAGCTGGCCAAGTGGGCCAGTACCGACCTCGTATCCTCTCTCGCTCGTTCCACTGACGGAGCACAGATTAACCAGTCGTCGAGGTAGTTCGCAATGCGAATACCTTGGCGACGGAGTGGGATCAGCGCGGCATCCATGCACTTCGTAAAAGTGCGTGGGGCCAGGGCTAGGCCAAAGGGGAGGACCGAGTACTCGTACCCTGTGCCCCTGAAGAAAAAGCGGAGGTACTTCCGGTGATCCCGGTGTATGGGGATATGGAAGTACGCATCCCTCAGATCCACAGAGGTGAACCAATCGCCATCTCTCACCTGAAGGAGGAGACTGGCGAGGCGGAGCATGCGGAAGGGCAGATGCTTTAAAAAGCGGTTGAGCCCTCTCAGGTCTAGGATGGGGCGGAAGCCCCCATCCTTCTTGGGAGCCAGAAAATAGGCTGAATAAAACCCCCGTCCCACTGCCACCGAGGGCAGGGGTGTTATTACTCCCTTCTCTAGCAACACCAGAATCTCGTTGGAGAGAGCTCGCGCAGCAGCCCCGTTTCTCACCCGAGTAGGAATAACCCCGCAAAAGCGGGGGGGCCTGGTGTTGAATTGGAGCCTGTACCCCGACTCCAAAGTGCTGAGCACCCAAGGACATCGGGTACATAGGCGCCACTTTGCGAGATGAAGAGGGGAAAAACGCGGTGCCGGAGGCTGGTAACCGTCACCGACGGGACCGGCCTCGGGAAGCTGACTTACCGGGGGGTTTCCGGAACCGCGCCCCGTCCCGCCAAGAATGCCCGGGCCTCGGCTCCGGGAAGCCGGATGAAGGCCCCTGAAAGGCCCTGTGCACCCCAGTGGGGGTGGGGCCTGAGGCTGGGGGAGCTCCGCGAAAAAAACGGTTCCCGAACGCCCCGCGTGCTGGGGGCCGCGGGGCTGGAGCCCGTCCTACTGCCCCCAACATCTCTCTCGCCCTGCGTGACTGCTCCAAGGCAGCCTCTGCAGGCGGCCCAAACACCTGCCCCGGAACTACTGGGGCAGTAAAGGCTGCTACCTGTTCCTGGTCCGCTAGACCGGACTGAGCCAGCCACACCTGGCGGCGTGCCAGGACGAGTGAGGACATGGAGTGCCCCAGGGCTTGGGCCTGAGCACTAGCCCCGCGCATCATAATGTCCACCACACGCAGCATCTCTCTTGCTGAGTCACTGGGGGCAGCGGAGGACATGTCCTGCAGCATACCCTCCAGGTACACCAACAGTAGTGCGTTGGTGTTGGCCAGTCGGGCCGCAAGGGCGGCGGACTGATAAGCCTTACACACCCGCTTGTCAGTAGCCCTGCATCGCTTATTGGGATGCTGGGAATCAGTATTAGACCTATAGGTAGCGCCTGCGAGCAGCGAAAACATAGGCCCAATCTGTGGAGGGGCCGCCAACCCATAGGACGCGGCACCCTCCATATTGGCCAACTGGGTCCTGGGGAGCCCATAGGTCCCAGGAGACTGCCAGGATGCCTGTAGTTCTGTCAGAAAATCGGGCAGAGGTGGTAATGCCTCTGCCCTCGGCCGCTGAACGCCGCGGCTGAAAAGTGAGGGAGCAGGAACCGCCACGGGGGGAAGGCGAGCATGCTCCGCCGCCCTGAGAATCACCGCCCGGTCAGAGGGATCCAAGGGCGGGAGCTCAGAAGCGCCGTTGCTTTCCTGGCCAGACACTGACCCCTCCTCAGTCCCAGACTGTTGGGGGTCCGTCTGACGGTACAGGCTATCCGACGCCGTCGTAGACAGCTCGTCAGGGTGACGGCAGGAAGGTCCAGGCAACGGGCCCCAGGGGTCCCGGGGCCTGGGTGACTGCTGCTGTGATGCTACCAGCCCCTGAAGGGTCTGCTGCATCGCCTGCACCTGCAGCTGAAGCTGATGGAACCCCGGTTCCTGATGCTTGCGCTTTCTAGTGCGCTTCCTGGCCCCAGCCCCCCAAGCATGTGGCTCCCTATCATGCTCCACAAACGCTGATTGCCCAGGTGCGACGTCCTCCCCAGACGTCCCACCATCTCCCGGATTCTGTACACCTTCCGACATGCTTAGCCCGGAAGTGTGTCCAACACCAAGCCAAGGGCCCGAGTCAGTGGTACTGAAGGACCGCGAGGGGGTGTGGAAGCCTCAGGCAGCGTCTGCTCTCACGAGCAGAGAGGCCCCTTCCGGCTGTTTTTTTTTTTTTTTTTTTTTTAGCTGGAGCGGCAGCGTGCTGCCCACCACCAACAGGAATGGCGTATGTCCAACACCAAGCCAAGGGCCCGAATCAGTGATACTGAAGGACCGCGATGGGGTGTGGAAGCCTCAGGCAGCGTCTGCTCTCACGAGCAGAGAGGCCCCTTCCGGCTGTTCTTTTTTTTTTTTTTTTTTTTTAGTTACTGTATTGTTGCTGTGCAACTAACGAGTAAACCAACACAATGCCTAATATGGCTAGCATAAACAGAAAGATATTAGTACAACCAATAATAATTTCTGTATGAAAAAAGAAAAACGACAGCCCTCTGCCTTCCACTTATACCGACAAAGGAAATAAATTAATCCTTACCGCGGCTGAAAGCAAACAGAAGGATATCGAACGAACAGCAACAAACCGCGTTGCTGGGGGAGGGAAAGCCCCGGAAACTTACTCCGAACAGGACGTAGCTCCGGGCGCTCGGGAGAGGCAAGAAAAAAATCGCAATTATCGCAAACTAACAAACACAGTCGCAGTCTCAACCTCGAGGAGGCAAAAAGAGGTCGGGCGGCGTACAAGCGCCATATTTATGGCGTGACGTGGTTCCGCCCATAGTGGTGGTTAATTTGATAAACAGTCTCCTAGCAGCTCCTCCTCTCGGCGTGGATGACCCATACCGTGGCGTGTTGACCGGTATGAAATAGAACACAATGCTTCAACCGGCACTGCGAAGGACATGGCAGGATGCCTTGTGAAGCTACATCTGCAGAGGCCATTTAAGAACGATATTTCAATCGCGACCGTTTGGACCTCATCGTCGGGCAGGCTCAAGGAATCCCACATCAAGGGAGGACTGCGTCATCGGACAAACTCGGTCCCCCAAGTTAACCGTTCCAGGCGCGATTATTCCTCAGGGTCCACTGTGCCAAAAAGGAAGATTATGACGCAAACCGCAGCCTGTCGAGACGAGGGGGCCGTTTCAAGCCTGAAGTGCATACGAGTCTTTTCCGAAGCCTCTGGCTCGAAGCACGGCGGATCTGATCTTCAGTCCAGAAAAAAAGCAAGAGAAGAGAAGTTGGTCACCATTTTGTCTCTTTGGGAAGGGGGGTGGAGCGGTCTGCTAGGCCTCTGTATTATGCATGGGCCCGCCTCGCCCCGTTCCTGTGTCGTGCCCCATTCAAACCGCCTTTATTATTTCACAGAGGCACGGAACTTTAATAATTGAGGAAGTGGCTGATGGGCTTTTTCGGGGCTGCAGGGGGGACACTGGTTGGGCCCGTGGGTGGATATTAAAAAATGCATGTATTTATGTCTGTGGGGAGTCAGCACAGGGCTGCATGAAACTGAATTTGTTATGCCTGATGCGTGCATTCCTAAGGGGAGGTGACCTCAAACATGCTGGAACCCCAAGGTTCTCCTGGGAAAAGGAACTCAAACCAGAGCAGGCAATCTCCATGTTGGTGTTCCGGAGTCATATCCATGGATAAGAACTGAGCAAGGAAGTGCCCATGTCCCACACCTCATTTTTCCAAACCCAGGCATTTCGAGGGCCTTTGTTCCGGAACTTACTGACGTCTGAGGCTATGTGACCTCATTAGTGTAAAGCAGGGGTAGGCAACCCTGGTCCTGGAGAGCCGCAGGGTCTGCTGGTTTTTGTTGTTACTCGCCACTTAATTGATCAATCAAAGCAGTTTATTACACAGTTAACTCACCTCACCTGGTTTCTTTGGTTTAAGTAGTTGCTGTATTTAAGATGAAAACAAAAACCAGCAGACCCTGCGGCTCTCCAGGACCAGGGTTGCCTACCCCTGGTATAAGGCAAATAAACACGGGAGAGCCGAATCCGTTTCAGACGGGATCGTGACCAAACAAAACCATGGCGGAATCCGAGTTCGAAAAAGACCCGGGCACGCGCCCCTTAAAAAAAAAAGTAACCGGTTTCCCCTCGGTCCCAATCAAACGCGCCGCCCGTCGTCAAACGGAAGCGGAGGGGCTGCGTGTGCATTTTTTTCCTCGAGCGAAAAAAACCAGAGGTTTTCCCTCCAGAGCGGAATATGAAAGCGCGAATCCAACCCCCGCCCCGCCCCCCACCCCGAGCCGACGCCGCGAGCTCGCGGTTAACTAAAGCCGGGGGACGTCTCGGGTTTTTATCTCCGCTGCACCTTTAAAGCCCGAATCTCGTGCTCAGACACATCAGCTCCTCGCCGAACCATTAAGGCCAGGGCCTAAATTATTGATCTCCTGCCTTTATCAGCATAACAGTCACGTCTCACCGCCGAGATCTAACTCCGCGGCGGCCCCTGCGCTCGAGCCACTGAAATAATTAGGAGAGATTCTCATTAAGGGGAAGCGAAAGGTTCTGAGGCGGGGGGTGGCGGTGGTGGGGGGGGGGGGGGGGGGTATGCAGGGTGTTTAATGTCTCCCCCTGTGCCGGGAGACGTCTCTGATCAAAACTCCACCCCCCCACCGCGCGCCTAAAGATGACAGGTCTTATCCGCGGAAAAAGCACACACAATAAGGAGGCAGTAAAAGAATAATACATGAAGACCGAGAGAAGGGAAGCATAAATAAAGATGCGGAGGAGCGGCTCCGCGGAATCAATGATGAATCCTGAAGGCCGGGATCGATAATATCAGCACCTCGGCCGCCCTTAAAAACACGGTGGGGGGAAGAATGAAAGGAGAATCCCTTTTTGCTGCCCGCTAGGCCACCCCCCCCCCCCCAAACACCTCCCCTTCACATACGCCCGGAGGATCGTTTCTGCCTCCGAACATGTCAGATGGTAATAGCACAATGCAACAAAAAATAAATAAATATGGAAATCACAGCGGCACTCAGTCACTTCCACCGTTCTCAATTATTATATATTTTTTTACTAATTCAATCATCCGCAGGCACTTTAGAACGCCCGGAATAAATGACATTATAAGCAAATTTTTTTTTTTTCTTGCCTCGCGCCCATCTCTGACTGATTGACAATTAGGAGAGATGGAGCGGGAAGCGGCGTGGCACTGCGGCAGCGCGCGTGACGTGTGCCGGCGAACGGCGGTTGCTTCCCCGGTCGCCCCCCCTCCCCCTGCCCTGCCACCCCTCAGGCTCGCTGCTGGGGAGACTGCGGGAAGGGGGGCGTCAACGTCTGCATAGGAGAGGTGACATCACGGGAGCGGATGCAGGCCTCCATGTCGCCGAGAGCCGCACGGTCTGGACGATGTCAGGGATGGTATGTGAAAAGGGGGATGTGAGCGGTATAAGCAGGTGGGGTGTAGACGTGTGCGTTGGGGGAGGGGGGGGGGGGGGGGTTGCGGGTGGTTGACGGCTCCGCAGAGGGAGGGCCGCGTGCTGTAACTGGGGCAGGTAAGGACATTCGAGGGATTTCTCCTGGCCCTCCTCTCACAGGCTGTTCCACAAGCAGAACTCTTGTGCTGTGGGGTCACTCTCATTTTAAAATAGCGGTGTAACATACAAAATAAATTAGCCATTTGCCGAAGTTAAATTGCTGTTGAAATTGTGGAGCTTCTTGCCAATTTTGAGTTGTCATTATATTACAAAATAGAGGCTATTAACAAAACCCTAGGCTCTCAAACACTAGTCACCTGTGGTCTCGTCTCTTCTGTGAGCTGTTATTTTCCTCATTTCTGGCGTGCACAGATCTGTGGCCACACCCCCTGGTAGTGGGAGGGTTGATTATGCAAATGAGAGTGCTGGAACAGTCTGAATGAGGCACATGTCTGTTATCATTTTCTCCCGCTGAAGCACTTCCTCTCCCCAATCGCTCATACAGAATCATAGCCTAATAGCATCCCATTAACATAATTGCCGACACAACTAGTGTTCCGTGTCTCCGAGCCGTTCCCTTCCATCGCCAGGCAACAGAGAGGAAAGGGTGGGGGGAAAAAAAATTCAATTAAGCCAAATGGGCCCCACCCCCTCCCTCCCAGCTTTAACATCTTATTTTTTTTGGGGGCTTGTGCCGTTTTTGTTGTTCGTAGACCCCGGTCTGGAGTGCCGGCGCCCGGCACAGAAGCGAGCGCGAAGCCGCCACGTCACAAGGCGCTCAGTATTCAGCTGATCGGCCACGGCAGACGCGTGCTCAAATTTAAACCGAATCTGCCAGGCGAAATGAAATTCCCATTATTTTTAATTAATCCTTAATTAAAATATATTACTCCACAGATTCCGCAAATCTCTCTTAATATGCAAATGTGGACCATTCAAGGATATTTACATATCATTAATTAAAGCGGCGCATTCTTTTAGTCTAACAAGATGTGGGCCGGAGCTGCCAAGGTGATCTAGCGCGCCGCTCGGCGGCTGCTGGGACCGGGGGGGCCGACGTCGTCTGCTGGGGCGGCAGGGGCCGAGATGCAGGCCCAACCGCAAACTCAGGTGGAAGCAAATAGCTCGCTTAAGCTTCACGTGTCAGAGCGGGGTCGTTCTTTAAGCAGGTGGAAAGTGCCACCTCAGTGAGACTATTTTTGTGATGGAAACGACGTTGCTTAAGCCTTCGTGCGGTGTTTTCAGGGCTGCATTGCCAAATTGACACCGAAAACAGGAAAATAGAGACATTTTAAATTACCTCAGAAAAGCATCCCTGCTGTCGCGTGCTACCAACCAAAATTCAATGGCAACGATTGCCACCTTTTGTCGACTGCTAACAGGGCGGTGTTCCTCCATCGCGCGCTACGTGGCACGCGTGAGTCATCGCAGCCGATCTCAACAGCACCTCCCCCCTCTACCCCACTCACCCACCCCTCTTCGCCGATCCCTCCCACGGCAGATGGATCGTTCCACGGCCCGGCGAACCGACTGGCAGCGTTCGCCGCCGGCCTTCGCCGTCAGCGGAGCCCCCCTCAAAGCGCCCTCATTTCCCCCCTGACTGGGAATCACACGGGCTTCGCCGTTCGACTCCGACACCGCACGTCCAACCTCATTACCTTCACAATAATGACAACTAAATAACCGCAATTAATACAATTTAGCTATTTTTGTTGCTGAGGATTTCATCAATTAATTATGCAAATGAGACTTCTTAATCCTCGCTCCCGTAAACGCGGAAACGCAGAGACGTGACTCTACGTGTACCAGAGCTTGAAGACGACAGGAAAATGGAGCCTGGCTATCAACCCGGCTCGGAGTGGGAGTGGGGCCCTGGCGACCGTTGTCGTGGGAAACGTTTTATGATTGAGAATTAGGGTCGTGACATCAGGCTGTCACAATAAGAGGAGCAGGAAATGAATGCTGTGCCCACGTCTATTCCCACAGCCTCTCGCCGCAAATTCGCATACACGACCGTCACCGTATCAGCAAATGCAGAACTGCCGACCAGGCCGTCGTTTTCTTCTTTCACTTCAGTGTTTTTTTTTTAAGAGTGGGAAGAAATACTGTAATTTCATATGAAAAAAGTGAAACCTTTCATCCAGCCTTTTGCTTCTTCTCAAGGTGTTGTGCCCTGAACGGTGCACCTGGATCTTTGTCTGCACACGAATGAAAGTGGAATTGTTAGCTCGTTTTTTTTTTTTCCCTCCGCAAAAACTCTTGGCTCAGACAGATCACATTCAAAGGCTCCGAAGCAGGCACATCTCGATAAGATTTCGTACGGCACTGCTTTCTTCAATTAGCATGCACTCCGAGTGCAGAAGGAAACATAAAAGCTTTAGAGGATTTTGAGAATATATAGGCAGCTACTTAGACCTCAGATATAAATTGCACTGGAATGCAACGCTGTAATACTCTAATAAAGCTATAAAATATTTGTCCTGTCAGATCCTTACCCATTTCTCTTATTTGAAATAATTACACATTTTAAGGAAATTTGAGTAAAATAAAAAGGCCTCTAAGGATGCAGTGCAGATTAAAAGCATATATCATGTGTTCTATTAAACTATAATGACTATGATCACCATTAATATCGGTGGGTACCATATAAAAGGAAGGTCTCTGTACATGTCACATGTACAGATGAATCTGCTTCATGGTAACTGCCTGGATGAGAGCCCTCCACTAACAGCATTCCTCATTTTTACTGTCCACAAAAGTCTTCCCATCACCGCAAGGAGCACAGCACCACCAGAGTCCGAACACCCTGTCTGCTCTCCCACCCCCACGTGTGCGCACGCATACACACGCACACACGCACTCAGCAAGCCACCAAACACACCCACACATACACGCACGCACACCCACACACACACACACAATCACACAAAAATACACATGCACAAACCCCAAACACACACAGCCACCCCCCCCTAAACACACATACACAAGCAGAGAAACACACATACAAACACGCACACACAAATACACATATACACAGGCACCCCTACAAACACACAAACACGCACGCTCACACAAACACGCAAATGAAAACAATGCAAACGTGGGCAAAGACAGCAAACGCTTGCTTTCTCACAAACAAACATGTGCACCCCCCCCCAAACACACACACACACACACACACAAACAGACACACAGACACAGACACAATCGCACGCTCACACTTACACTCTGCTCCCTTCCTCTCCCCTCTCCTTCCAGGCTGCTTTTAATTTGACACCTTGAGCTGGGGTAACGAGGTGGGGAGCGCGGAGCCGCAGTGGAATTCATTAAGCGCCGCGGCACTGCAGGGTCCGCTCTCCGTGCGTTAATGACATCGGAGGATAGGGAAACTAGACAGCCCAAACGCAGGATGAAATAAACATGAGGTCTGTCAGCGGTGACAGTCAAAGCGAAGGGACAGAATGATTTGGGGAAGGACCTTCAATCCTCCACATCACAACAGACAGCCAGCGAGCCCAAACAATATTTCTCGGCCAAAACATTTTTCAGGGCGGCGAGCCGTAATTAATAAATGATGGGGGAAGCAAGTGAGGAGGGGGGGGGGACAAAGGGACTCAGAGGATATCAGAGGGTCCCCGCAATTTCAGCCAACCTGCCATCACTTACATTGCAAATGGCGCTCGCTGATGTATGCTCCGCAATCGTTCGGATACACGGTTTTAATTTAATTATTGTAACATTCACAGGCACCTCGAAAGCCTGCTGCGATAGACTGGATGCATGTAGGAAAGTCCTGTCACATGACTGAAAGGGTGCCTGCGGAATGGGCATTAAAGATCCGCCAACCTTTGTCTGGCTTCGCAACAGCTCAATTCAAATTCGCTTATAAATATACGTAATAAGAGACACTGTGCAGACCGGGGCTCTCAACAGTCATTTTACTCGTGCTATTTCACACTGGTTCTCCACTCCGGGGACTGGAGCCACATGCTGGCAGGCGAGGACTGCAAGGAATTGCCTCTAAAATGAAGAGCAATACGTGTTTTCATAATCCCTGTTTACTGAAACGCGAGAGGCCTGAATATCCAGCGACGCTTGTTCATTCCGGCGGGTGTCTCAAAAAGATGAAGGCTTTTGTGCTACGAACATCTCATGTCCCTGTTCCCTCAAATGTGCCCCTTTTCGGTTGGAAAGCTCTCCTGTGTCGACCATAGTTAGGCTCTGAAGACGGGTCTCGACCGAGACAGGGCCAAAGCGAAGACACGGAGAGGACACGCCGGAAGCCTTAAATGCTCCGGACCGCAAGCCTCGTCTCGATGGCGCTTCGTCCCTCAAAACGAGCGTCTGACGCGAGCGGTCTCGATCGAGGGCGAGCCGCCGAGCTCGTCCCCGCGCGTGGCGCCCGCAGAGTGACTGCGTAGACGACCCCTCCTTCGATCCCGCTCGGCTTCATCAGGGCCGCGGCGGCGTATCGGCCGTCTGTCCCGGGCTTGATTTGGCTCCGACAGCAGGACTGGAGCTGGCAGGACAGGGGTGAGACAGGAGTTACGGGCCCAGCGACGAGACCTGAGGGAGCGCCCAGAGTGAACATCGCGCGCGTCCACCCTCTTCAGTTTATACGTTCCGAGCTTCGGAGAGCTACTCGTTCAACTGAAGGAAATAAAAAAGCTGCGCCGTTAAGGCCCTGTCTGTGGCCGATTCGTCACAGATGAGGGTGAGCTAAATGTGCTAGCTGACTGGCGGCTTATCGCCGCTCCGAACTAGCGGCCCCCGCTGCACGGCTCGCAGGAAACCTGCGCCGTTTTCACGTCCCCTTCTGTGAGCCGCATTCCTGCATGCAAACCTGCGCTGCATCCATTAGCGCGTTGTACCCCGGTTGCAACACCCCCCCCCCCCCCCCCCCCATGCCTGGCACAGACTTCAGGACGATAGCTTAATACTCGCCACATCAAAATGAGAACCCCGACCTCCTAAACAACGCGCAATTTAGCGCGGGTCGATGCCAAGGAAGCGAAAAGGCGGAGGCAACAAAGGGACACGGGCGGCGGAGAAGGGCGCCTAATTAGCGACCGCCTCTAGCTGTTGTTTTGGCCCGCTCTGGCAGCCAGGAGAACTCCCAGTCCTTTCGAATCGACTAATTAGGGAAGGAGGGCCCAACTTGCGTAGCCCGAAAACTCCTGATGCCTCTCTTTGGATTTCGCCAAGGCGTAAGCAGCGCCACTCCGGTGCTGTGACCGGGGCCACGGAAATCCTGACAAATTGCCACAACTTTTCCCTCCAATTAATCATTCACGCCGACAGGTGCCCGCACAACATATCATCATTAAGGGAAGGAGAGGAGAGACACAAACCCTCTCAATAAAACATGGACTGATTTAACAGTTATGTTTAATTATAACTATTTACTAATATTTTCTGTATTCCTAGAAATCCAATGGCATACATAGTTGTAGTAGCTGTAGTTACAAATATCACATTTTAACCACCACAATGCAAACTTACAGTTAAACCTCATACAATATATTACTACAGATAATACATATCTCTTATTTTCATTATCTATCTGTGTGGATCATTATGTTTGATTCTGTAAACTGACTGCCTCCAATGACTGGAGCAAAACGGGTCAATACCATGGCAAACCAAAGTTACCCTCAGTCCTCTCCACAAGTGCCACACGCCAGTCAAGAAACATCATCCACACAGGCATTAAAAAGGGTTGCCTCCTCCAAGCAATAACTGACGTACCTCAGTGTCACTAAATAAATCATAACATTTTATGGCAGACGCTGGCCTCGTAAAGTTTCATTCACTTCGGCTCCATGTGAATTTTTAACCGGTCTTCATTAATGTTAATATTTTTAGTGGCACTCAGCGGTTTGGACTGCAGGCTCAGTGAGGGGCTCCAGACAGAGATCGATGGGCCTCCCTGCCCAATAGGCTCCAGGAGCCATCAATCTCCCTCAGACCCACCCACAACCCATATTCAGTAGGGACCTGGGAGAGAAGTGAGTGATTGACAGCTATATCTTTACAGTGGCTGTCCAGTAAAAAGACAGACACAGAGTGTGTTCCCACCCTCGCTGGAGGATGTGCTATGAAATGAGTTGTGAACTGGGGGATAAAAACGGTAGAAGTAAAATCAATCACTTCAGCGAGCTGGAGATAAATCACAGAAGTCAAATATTTTGCAGTATTTTCAGTACTGATACCCATCATACAAAAACACAGGACGTCTGTTCAAACCCATAAGATGCAAATTGCATTTTCGTGGTCTTCACTGTTAACTGTATTACCGTAATAATATATCTTACATGCATATCATATACGCATACCGAAATGTTGTATTACATGCTTAAAAGACATGGCCAATTACATCAGTCATAAAGCAAAAACTGCAAAGCAATTTTAAATAATCATCACAGGGCCAAAACAGGCCCTTTCGCCAAGCAGGCTGCACCTGAAACTGTGTATTTCATTACCTCGTAAAAAAATAAATGGTGAAATCATTAAAAAAAATCCTGATAAACACACATCTCAAGTCAGCAGGCAGCTAAATTATCAGTAAACCATCTGGGGCAATATTCATAATATGGACGTGCAATATGTCATGGTAAAATGGGAAAGAAAACCCTGCCCCCTACAAAAGGTGTTCTTCTCTCTGATGTAACAAAGATTGAAGATGCAGAGACCCCCCCCCCCCCCCCATCTTAAAAAACCACGAAGCCGTATTTAATAAAAAAAACATGGCCACAAATACAGTTTTAAAAGAAGGTTATCCCAGAAGTGTAATTACACAGTTCGTAGTGTGGCAGGCAATAATTTGACTGAATCCTGAGTCAAATTAAATCCTCCAACACTGCACACTTGAAAACTTTTTTCTAAGAGGTGTCCGTGGTGTACAATGATACTGATCCTGAAGAGGTGAAAAATGCATTTGGGGAAAATAACATCGTAAAACCAGCATTAAAATCCGTACAAACGGGTATAGATAACCGTTTCGCAGTTTGTGCTGACACAGTTAAAAGAAAAGAATGCTCCCGTGCAAAAAAAAAATAAAATTGAATTTTTTTTTTACCTACTATTAATATTTTATGAGTCACCGCATTTTTTTGACGTTATGCTGTTCATCTTTAATATGGCGTGAGGGGTGAGACCTGGGGGGAGGGGGGATTATTGAAGATGCACTAAATTTGGAGAGTAAGTAGTATCGCCCTGTCAGCGTGGTACACAGAACATTCGAAACGGCCCATTTAACCGCACTGTACTCCTATCAGTTGGCTTCATTTGCATACTTCAGCCGCGTCATGATGAATGAAGATGGATGGGAGAAAATCAACCTCATTGAAACAACTGTTTCATCAAGGTTAAACTACCCTCGAAGCTCTTAACCCCCTTTTTTATCGCGCCCCTCTTTTTAGAATATTAAATTATCGCTGCCGTTGTATCGAGGTGGGTGTGTGCTGCGGAAGAGCACAGTCTACACTCGGTGACTGGGAGACCGGAAATTGTTGGGATTCAACCGTTGAGTGCATCGTCGACTTAGTGTCATTAAATCGTCCAGTTCTTTCTCAGGTCAATTACCACAGCACCATAACAAACAGAAGACTCAATCTTTCGGTCAAGCAGCTACGACCTGACACACTTTCAATGGCAAATTTCTTTTTCAGTATTCTTTAAAAAGACGTAACACACGGGCTCTGCTAAACCCTATTTGTCTGTGGCCGTGTGATTAAATGGCTATGCTTTACAATTTGCGCTGTGGGTCTACAAATTTAATTTTTAGCTCAACCGTTAGCACTGTTCATGTACGCATGCTTTTTCAAAACATCAGTCTAAAATCCCCTCAGAGTGAGAGGAAAACCATTTTCCTCTTCCTATATTTACCTCTGCAGCCTTGTGTGTGCGTGTCATATCCATCTCCAGTTCAACCCGTTTGACTGTAGCATCTATTCAGGCTCCTCAATCTAGAAAAATGCCTTTCCATTTTTGCCAGCTATTAGCCCCGGCGCTGTGAGAAATGTGACGGATTAAAAAATGTCCCAGGAAGAAGGCCTGAGCCAAAATGGAGTGCTCTGAACAGACGCTTCGCCTTTTAGCTGAATCTTCTGCTATGGAGCACAAAGCCTGAGACACACAGGGCAGTGGGTCACAGCTTGAAGAACCGCCTCCTCGCAGAGCTCCAGATCCAAGGCCAGATGTGATTTAAGCGCCCCCCCCCACTTCTGTTCCCCTTCCCCTCCCTTCCCAAACTCTGCATTCTGAACGCATCACCCGCGAGCCAAAGGTGCGAGCGAGGAGACAGCTGAATATAACGCTGATTATGCAAAAGAAAGAAAAAGAAATGACAGTCATTTATAGAATACCGGGAGGAGTTAACTATGCATAACTAACACTGGCAAAGACAATCTGGCAAACAGAAGGGAAGGGGGCCTAAAGCTGTCAATGCAAAGGTACAGGGAGGGAGGAGCCATGAAATATTCAATCAAACCATTGTTAAAAGGGTTTTTTTACATCCCAGAATGTGAGCCAGGGTAATTCACACAACATTTTCAAGGTCAAATTCTGTATTGGTCTATATTTTGGATTCAAAGGATATAGAGAATATATTCTTTATCCTTATTTATGGGTTACACAAGTACCAGTACCGAGAAGGAAAGTGCACGCTAGTCTCTCGTTGCATTTAATTTATGTAATATTTAAACCATATGTCTAAACATAGTACAGTAGAACCTGGGAGACACAAACCTCAGGGTTATAGCCGGACTGTAGATATTCAACCCAGAGTAGCATACATAATTACACCTCATTGATATCAAGCTCTTTATTATCACAAATGCATATTTGAGCACTAAACTGAAATGAGTCACACTGTCCAAAACTCTAAATACTATAATAAAAAAATTATACAACAGTGTTTGATAATAAATAAGGGAGGGAACAAAATCAAACAGTTTCTAAGAGGCCTAAAATAGCAGGAATCAATGAAAATTAGATAC
This sequence comes from Synaphobranchus kaupii, assembly GCA_029718625.1. Taxonomy (NCBI): domain Eukaryota; kingdom Metazoa; phylum Chordata; class Actinopteri; order Anguilliformes; family Synaphobranchidae; genus Synaphobranchus; species Synaphobranchus kaupii. The sequence continues at coordinate 51,426,507 of CM056377.1, forward strand.
ATTTGAAAAGCCAATGTAAAAAGAATGACTGTTCTAAAGAGAGCCTAATAAATGTTGGCTTGATAATAGGTTGATTTAAACTCTAGAAAATTAGTAGCGCAATTAAAAAATAATGCTACAGTAATCTAACAATTTCAATAATTAAAGGATTCAAATGCTAAAAACTGGTGTTTTTCGACATCAAAAGGGGCTGCGAGCAGCAGAGAATGGCTTCTCCACGCGAAACATTTTTTGTTCTTTTTTTCATGCCTCGATTACGATCCCTTTGGGTTTCACGGGTGGCTCGGGTTCTACCCTCTGCTGCCATCCCAGCGCTCTTTTTATGGGCCTCTTCTGCCAAGTGACCGTGCCAAGCGCTGACCCCTGCAAGAGATCCTGTACTTCACCCTGCTGTGCTAAAAGCTACCTGCGATGTCACTCATGTCGGCGCTGGGAAGCGATCCAAATCCGTGATGCGCTCCCTCCCCTCCCCGGCAGATTTATCTCGTCTTGCTGTAGAAGGCCTACATGCTCATTCCGGCTCCCCCCGCCGTGCCGGAGCGCTCTATTTAAAGAACCAAAGAGCCCACCTGAATTGCCATTCCCACAATGCAGCCAGTACCGTTGTGCACAGATTGCTTCAGTTATGTAAAACAGCCCCCCTCCCCACCCTCCCCCTCCCCCAGGAAGGCACCGCAGGGATTAATGACTGCACCTCCGATGCATCTTTCCCTTTTCCTAGTCTTTCTTTCCTTATGTTGGACGAGGCCCTTGCGCAATTCCAGACTTTCCAAGCCAAGAGCGCCGCGTTCCGAAACGGATTCTAGAAACCGAACGGTGTGAAAATGAAGCCGCTCTTATTTCCCCTGCCGTACGCAGCGCCGCCGGCTGCTGTACGGGCCTGAGTACCGCGCGGTTTGAGACGCCGTGAATTCGCTGTCTACAGTAAGGAGATAAATTAAGTCTGCTGTCAAAAAATAAATAAATAAATAAATAAAAAGTAAGCACAAGCTAAATTTTGCCTTTCTGCAAAACGAGAAATAATTATGATTTATTTCATTCAGAAAATTGTCAATTTATAATTAAATTTACCAATTTCTTCTTAGCCTACTTCTTCTCTTAGATTCTCATAACAGTGTTAGAGAGAGGATTTAAACCTCTTACTGCAGCACTGCATTTCCAATGAGACATACAAAAAACCGCAGATGGCTCTCGATGACAAGAAAGCAGTGTAAACAAAGTAATTTCACTGCCATGCCAGGGTGCGCATACATTTCACATCTGATTATGGATCATGGTTTTCACAACTGAAAAAGGAATATCATAGACTCAGTGTTCATGTTTAAATAGTCAGGGGGGACACATTTTGCCCCAAAATACAGCCAAAATTGTCCAAGGATTTATGTAAAAATGCATGTGATCGAAACCTTGCTGAGTCATGTAAAAAAAAAAAAGAAAGAGATTTTCCTTGAGAGGTCTGGTGCTGACACAGGGAGAAAGCCTCATGTTTTGATGCAAGCGAAAGAAATGGGTCTAATCAATTTGACACGTACATATTCGCTATGGATGTCATTTCCTGGGCTGACAGCCACTGACAAGCTTTTCCACTTTCTCTGGGCATCTAGGGTTGAGAGGTGAGCCAGACCAATACAACTACCTGTGTCTGTCATCCCTCAATCAACTGACAAAATATAACACCTCTTCTCAAATAACATTCAAAGAGCCGCTCGGTTAGCAGTTAGCAATTCTTATTTGTAGCATTCATCCTGCGAGGACAATGATCCAGTGAATATTCTTTTTTTTCTCCATGGGGATACATTATCCCGGACGAGCCACAGTTCCTTTTTTTTCCCAGACACAATAGGGAAGCGAGGGGATGTAATGAGAAACAGCAGTTCATCACCACTAGACATTAGCATGTGTAATTATGAAGAATTTGCAGAGGCAGGCAGTACTGAACGAGGAGAGGGGGGCACGTGACATTTTTTGGTGTCATTTCCACAAGAGGAGGCCCTGCGTGAGTGCGGGCCAGAGGGACGACAGAACATCCCACGGCGGAGGACAGAGCCTAAATTTATCACTCTCACCTCGCGTACCGTCGCTGCCAGGCCTGGCGTTGGGACATGGGGAAACTGCCGTGGCCCTTTGTTTCTCACCCCACCGGAGAGAAAAATCTGTAGCGCTGACATTCATTAACATAAATTAGCATAAGGCTCCGTGAGACACACCTCATTGCGATGCATTGCTTTCTGTTATTGACACCCCCCCCACCTCACCAGTGCTGGAATTTTAAAATCTTTAGCCACATTAAAAATACAAAATGCTGATATTTTTATTTTATGGAAGCAAAATAAATAACATTATAATTATCAAATTAACATCATTTTTATGAGTGTCATGCTCAGTCAGACTGTTCCTTGAGACTTAATATTATGTGGTCAAAAAATACATAATTGCGGTATTCTGCTGCAAGGATTCTACTGTGGTGCTAGCAGTGGCTGGCTGTGAATAAAAGGCAATTGAAGTCAATACCTGCTGAAATCGGGGAAATGCTCCTTTCCGCATTAATTTCAAAATAAATTGGGTTTAAATGGAGGCATGAGGATTGGGAGCCTGTGAAAAGGCAGTGAACGACAGACACTAATCTGTGGGTACCAGTAGGCCCCAGGTATTCAGCAACCACTTGCATTGTTTTCTCCTTAATGCTGTGCAAGCCCTGTAAACACATGGGGATTTTCAGGCTCCCAGTAATATGAAAAAAAAAAAAAAAAAAAGAGTGAATAAGGACGCTTTGAGGGGAATCTACTTACGTATGTACATAATGTATGTATGCGCCTGCCAACATAATGCACACTGATATGGCTAATGCAATAGGAGGCTGAGGACAGAGATAAGAGAATACTGTAGGCCTCGGAATATGGGGGGGGGGGGGGGTATATACGCACACATGCTGCATGGTGATGGAGTGAACACTTACTTTACAGTGTAAAATATCAAATGCAAATTAAAAGAGAAAATCTATCAGGAATCTAATGTGCCCTGGTGGAAAGAAGCTCGTTTTTCCTATAAGGAGTGGCACGGCATGCCGGGGGTTGATGTATGGCGGAGCTGGATGAGAGGTGAAAAGCGTAGCGAGACGGACGGGGGGTGGGGCGCGCGTGTGTGTGTGTGTGTGTGTGTGGGGGGGGGGAACGATGCAGTCCCGCCAGCACTCCTCTGAGCCCAGGGCAAAAGAGGAATAAATGTTGATTAGTGTTGATTTTGTCCAACGAGCACCCGGCGAGTGACAGTTGGACTAAGCTGCTGCGAAAGAGAGCCATTAATCTTGGTCTGGTTTAAGTAGTGTATATTAATTTGTGTCATTTCTGCTAAGCCGTGAAAGGCCTCTTGCAGCTCCAGCACTGGACTGCATTGGTGGCCGGGCCCTTTCACGAGTGCGGCGGCGGCTCCGTTGCCTGCATCCAGCGGCGGGCCGGGAAAGGAAATCAGATTCCAACCCTGGAATTAAGGAAGATGAACTCCTGGGGTGTTGGTATGGCAACCACCGTTTGAAAGTGGCGCTGGCTGTTAACTCTAACGGACACAACAAATTTGTGGATTTTAATACATTTCTGTAATGTTTAGATTGGGAGCAGAGGGGGAGGAGAATGTGTGCGTGCGTGCGTGTGTGTGTGTGTGTGTCTTGGGAGGTTATTTCAGATTCCACAGCCTGCATGGATCAACAGGAATTATCACACACAGCTACAAGGCCATAGACCGAAGCCAAAAATAAAGAAATACAACAAAAAAAAACTGAAAAATAAATACTCACTCCGTCACTGTCTTGCACACTTGCAGTGAAAGCTGCAGCTGTGTGTTCAGTCTGGGCGGGGATCGCTACCAGTGACTCAAACAGCAACAGAGAGACCACAGCTGATAAAACCTCTCTGTGTTTGCAGGAAAATTTCCGTTCTAAGCAATTTCTTGTACACTAAGTGGCAGGCCATTAAAGTGCAACCGCCTCAAATGTGATCTGTCAAACAACTAAGAACAGAAGCTGTTTTAAATCACAAAAAAAAATATATATATTATATCATTACATGATAACAGACCAGTGCTTTATAATTACAGCGAGACCTAAAAAAAGGTCTTGTTGTGACGGCAATAAAACCAAAGATATATTTGCAAACAAGTCATATCGGGTGACTGGACGCAAGTACGTGAGCGTTCTCTCTCTACTCTGAACTCAGCAGACACTGTTTTCACATTGCTACAGTGAGATACCACAACCGATCTTTCATTATGTTTCGACAGAAATCGTGTACCTTGGCATATTTGAACAGTGCCCCAGCTGTGTGGAGAAAAAAAAAACCCTATCTCAAACCCTATCGTGTACTTCACATGGCAATTAAAGAAGGATTTTTCTTTCACCACCCTTTCCTCCCTTATTTGTAAAATCAATTCCCCACACACACACGCACGGATATGAACGAGCTGCATTTGTACCACGGGCCGGTGGTGTTGCGAACCGTGGCGCTTATTATTAGACGGCGTCTTCCTCATGCTGTCATCGAGGTGATTACAATTACAAAACAGGAAACGCCGAGTCCTCCATTCACAGGTTCGCACGCCCATTAAAGCTAACTTAATACAGGCCTACAGCAGAGAAGCCCGAGTGTTTGTGCATGAGAGAGAGAGAGAGAGAGAGAGAGAGAGAGAGAGAGAGAGAGTGAGAGAGAGAGAGAGATCTCTTCGCATGCTGTATACCGTGCCTTTAAAGCAAGGGCAGGAGAAAGGTGAGCTGCTCGTTTTTTGGACCCCGCCACAAGACGCGAGCTGTAAATGTGGGAAGAGGACTCCTCCACGGCACAGCCAGGTCGTTTCACTCCAAACTTGTTGACACAGTTAATTACCGAATCACACCACAGTTATATTTCCGTAATTAAGCTCTTAAAATATGATTAACATGTCTCAATTAGGCCAGTGATCATTTGCATAATTTATAAGGAGCCTTAATTGCGCTTGAGTTCAGAATTTAAGCCTGGTAATAACGGAGAACAAAATGCATTATGTGGCTACTCAAGCATATCCGTCTGGCTGCCAATATATGGGTTAATAATTAGGTTTAAAATGGAGGAGGGGGGGAGCCGGTTTTCTTGAAACCTGAAGAAAAACACAACACTGACGGTCACATTTTTGATGCTGCCCACACTCTTAGTTTACTGACAGAATTCAGCTCATCTCAGAAGTTGAATAAGCAATGCAATTGGGGAACAGCTGTAGACGCTGCTGTGTGTTTTGGAATTGCTGCTGCATCAGCATGTAGAAAGCAGGATAAACAAAGGCAAAGCTCCCCTCACACGACAGAGCAAAATATTACCATTCAGCCTCCAATCTGTGGAAGACATCAACAGGAAGGGCACGTAGGCCTGTACTACGGAATATTTTATTGGAGCGGACACTTACATCAACTGTATTGATACAATGTAAAATAAACTGTTCCGGGCTGCTAGTTTACATTATATTTTAAATGAATTCAGTGTTTCTGGCTTTAAAAGACAGTCTAACTGAAGTGACAAAGAAAGGCTTTAAACAAAAATGGCAGCTCTTTCATGTGACAAAAATATGTGTTCGTTCTAAGATGTTATTTTGTACCCAAGAATACAAGGAAATGATGAGTTTCAAATAATTTTCTCCTTGTCCTTACTCATTTTGGTCATTTGCAGCTGAATTTTCCCTAAACAAATATTACAGATTCAGTAGTTTAAGCTGACCTGTGGATTTGCAGTTTCTGCTCAATTCCCACCACAGTAAAATTCCTTACCTATAGAGAGCTGTTAGGTAATAGGATATTGTTGGGTTTTCTCTAGCACAAATAGACAGGTGCTAAGCATCTGATTGGATTGATATGACTCTTGACAATGCATTCTGTTCTATAAATTAGATCTCTAGCTCATTCCACCATTATTCCGCTGACCTCTGTAACACCCCATCTTTCCACCCTTCAAAAATAACATTACATCATGCTGCTAGTCATATTTATAAATGGGTCATCCCCAGGGCTGAAACCCAACACTGTTTAAACACAGGCTAAAAAATTGGGCTTTTGTTGAGAGATGGTTTAAAAAAGAAAAAAAAGAAGCTGAGCTGCTATTGCAAGTACTTCTCTTGAGGAACCGTTGTGTTTGACAACAGTCAAAATTTATAATGTTTGTAGATGTATACACTAGCCTATACAACTCTTCATTCTCAAAGTCATTTTGTCATGCTTTAGTTTACAGTGGTGGGGCAAAGGGCATTTTTCTTCATTTCTTTTTTGAAAACCGCTGGCTCAAATATTGTTTTTTTTCCCCCCATTATGGAATAGTCTGAGTTTTCTGTTACAGTTCACTGTTTCACTCAATGATAGAACAAATGGCCTAGTGTATCTCTCTTGCAGCCTTAAAGTCATTTACACAATTGATAGAGAGAAATCGTTCTTTGGAGTCATATGCCTTGGTCTTAACAGCTGAGCCCATTTAGGTTTTTTCTCAATGAAAAAAAAGTTACACAAAAAAAAAAGATTATTCACAGTAACGTGTGCTATAGCATGCAAAGCCCAATGTTCTTTTTTCTACACGCTCTGGCTGTCTACAAAATACACCCTAGTCAAATGTTTTTCAAGTACTGTATACTGTGTAGCCTACAGTTAGGTGAAACAGTCTCCCTGATGAGTGATGCCTTGCATTTATTCTAAAGGGCACTGAAGAAATTAAAACTTCAATAAAAAATAAGAAATCCTTTTGTAAGTATTGTCTTGCTAATTTACTTCCCATAAATTTACAGTGGCACTTGCTATACATATGATTCCTCTAAAAGTCAAAGCCTGTTTTTCCTCCTTTATCCTATTGTTTTAAAGACCATGCTAATTCAAAAACCCTGTCTAAAACCCTGCAGCCCTTCGATAAACAATAGCCGGTTTTGCCACTTAAAAACCCTCCTGTCCTCCGCAGGAAAACGGAACAGTACAGAGAAATGCAGCTCTGGAATGCAACACACTTACTGCAAACGTCCAATCCCAAAACTCACAATATAGGCATATAAACCAATGCACTTGCATAAAGTGAAAAATACAGTCACAAAAAATAAAAGTTCATGCTAACTTGCATTAAACAGTAATGCTATTAAAATAGGCTAATTTATGGGAAAATGGAGACCTATTCAGAGTAAAATCACTAGCCTTTGGATAGACTTTGATTTGCTCGGTATAAGTGAAGCTGATTTTGTCACAGGCTTTGTATGAGAAGGCATGCAGCTCTTTGATAAACAAGGGCACATTCAAGGGATTTGCTGGAAGACAGAAATGAACTCTACAGGTATAGTGTTATGAAAGAGGCCATTGTTCTCTGGGTGGTTCTTCAACTGCGATCTTGACACTTAATTATATAATGACAAAGAGGTGAAAAGTACATTTTCAAGTTGAAACAGAGTCTTCATACAAGTAAGAGACACTGATTTGCACTTAAAGGACGATTCTTGTATTTTGCATGTTATAGCCCATTTACTCCAAATGTACATTGCTGCACGCATTTTACTTTACATAATGCATTTGAAAGCGCGTATTTGATATGAAAATTAGCCTGGCTAACTTCTATACATCTACAATCTATAGACCTTGTCAGTGGAATTGCATTGCTAAGGAATGTTTCCCTGCCAGAAATTAGTCCATGGAGAAAAGACTGTTTTACAAACTAAATTCAAACATCCATGACTTCTTAACCCCGACGTGATTGTTAGCAGGAAAAGCAGAGGATTTTAAGGTGGGTTTGTCACCTGGATGTTTGAATTAGAAAAAATCTAATCAAAAATCTAAAAAGCTGTTGTATGCTTTGGAAATTGGTTTGCAGCAATGTTGTAAAATGGGCGATAACATTTAAGTCCTCTGCACCACCATGCTGCCAACGCCTCCCCTAACAGGTAAGTCTTCTCCCAAGCTTCCCACAGGTTAAAAAATTAGAAAAATTGTTAGAGATTAATCAACAACTTTACCCAACAAAGGCTAAATTTCTCATTTCAAAATCACTGAGAAATTTCAATCATTATGCCATCTAAAAATTGAAGTCAAAAGTTTACATACACCTTAGCCAAATCCATTTAAACTCAGTTTTTCACAATTCCTGACATTTAATCCCAGTAAACATTTCCTGTCTTAGGTCAGTTAGGATCACAACTTTATTTTAAGAATGTGAAATGTCAGAATAATAGTAGAGAGAATGATTTATTTCAGCTTTCATATCTTCCAACACATTCCCAGTGGGTCAGAAGTTTACATACACTCTGTTAGTATTTGGTAGCATTGCCTTTAAATTGTTTAACTTGGGTCAAACATTTCGGGTAGCCTTCCACAAGCTTCTCACAATAAGTTGCTGGAATTTTGGCCCATTCCTCCTGACAGAACTGGTGTAACTGAGTCAGGTTTGTAGGCCTCCACACGCTTTTTCAGTTCTGCCCACAAATTTTCGATTGGATTGAGGTCAGGACTTTGTGATGGCCACTCCAATACCTTGACTTTCTTGTCCTTAAGCCATTTTGCCACAACTTTGGAAGTATGCTTTGGGTCATTGTCCATTTGCGACCAAGCTTTAACTTCCTGGCTGATGTCTTGAGATGCTGCTTCAATATATCCACATAATTTTCCTTCCTCGTGATGCCATCTATTTTATGAAGTGCACCAGTCCCTTCTGCAGCAGAGCACCCCCACAACATGATGCTGCCACCCCGTGCTTCACGGTTGGGATGGTGTTCTTTGGCTTGCAAGCCTCACCCTTTTTCCTCCAAACATAACGATGGTCATTATGGCCAAACAGTTACATTTTTGTTTCATCAGACCAGAGGACATTTCTCCCAAAAGTAAGATATTTGTCCCCATGTGCAGTTGCAAACAGTAGTCTGGCTTTTTTATGGCGGTTTTGGAGTAGTGGCTTCTTCCTTGCTGAGCAGCCTTTCAGGTTATGTCAATATAGGACTCATTTTGCTGTGGATATAGATACTTTGTACCTGTTCCCTCCAGCATCTTCACAAGGTAATTTTCTGTTGTTCTGGGATTGATTTGAACTTTTCGCACCAAAGCACGTTCATCTCTAGGAGACGGAGCGGTATGATTACTGCGTGGTCCCATGGTGTTTATACTTATACTACTTATACTATTGTTTGTAGACGAACGTGGTACCTTCAGGCGTTTGGAAATTGCTCCCAAGGATGAACCAAACTTGTGGAGGTCTTGGCTGATCTATTTTGATTTTCCCATGATGTCAAGCAAAGAGGCACTGAGTTTGAAGGTAGGCCTTATAATACATCCACAGGTACACCTCCAATTGACTCAAATAATGTCAATTAGCCTATCAAAAGTTTCTAAAGCCATGCCATCATTTACTGGAATTTTCCAAGCTGTTTAAAGGCATAGTCAACTTAGTGTATGTAAACTTCTGACCCACTGGAATTGTGATATAGTGAATTAAAAATGAAATAATCTGTCTGTAAACAATTGTTGGAAAAATTACTTGTGACATGCACAAAGTAATGAAACATGTCTAACATGAAATCTGTGGAGTGGTTAAAAATTAGTTTTAATGACTTCAACCTAAGTGTACGTAAACTTCCGACTTCAACTGTATGTGGCACTTGCTACACATATCACAATCTCAGAGGAGCCAGATAATGGAAAAGGCAAATGTTCGGCCCATAGCCACTATTGTATAAATCCAGTCTTAGGGATCATGTGAATCAAAGACAATGCTCCAGATTAATTCATTAACATGGCACAGAAAAAGACAATTCACAAATTCAATGCACTTTAACTAGGCACCTCATCTAGAATCAGGATGATCTCTCTAGATATAGTATTGTGTATTTGTGTGGCAGCCAAATTAATTCATTGCTTGAAATACTGCATTAACTATAATATCTAAACAATCATAAAGACAATAACCACTTCACTAACAAATTATTATTGGGACTAATGTCTGCAGCCATGTGCTGTGCTCCTGTCAGTTAGCTGAAGCTAAGCAAGTGGGGGCTTGGTTAGTACTTGGATGGGAGACCTCCTGGGAATACTAACTTGCTGCTGGAAGTGGTGTTGATGGGCCAGTAGGGGGAGATCTTCCCTCTGGTCAAATAAACCCCAATTCCCCAATGCAGTGATGGGGATACTGTGCTGTAGGAGGTGTGTTTTGGATGATAGGTTAAAATGATGTCCTGACTCACAGTGGTCATTAAAGATCCCATGACACTCATCACAAAGAGTAGGGGGTGCCCCGGTGTCCTAAATAAATTCTCAACCTGCCGTTTAATCATTCCCTGATTTAATTCTAATTAATTATCTCCCACTCTACCTCAGCTGATGTGTGGTGAACGTACTGGCGCAAAATGGCTACCGAGCATCAAGCTGGTGGGTGCTACACATTGGTGGTAGAGGCGAGTTTTCTGCTCATCACTGTAAAGCTCTTTGAGTGTGAGAAAAGAGCTATATAAATGCAAAGATTTATTATTAACATTAATGACAAATAACTATTATTGGCAAATCACCTATTGTGTTTTGTCACCATATTTATTTTCTTGTTTTCTTATTATTTTGTCACATTGTTGCTTTTCTCTTACTGTTGCTGCTCTTGCCATTTCCATCAACGACTGCTCAAGACTCACTTAATTTAGCCGATAGGTAAGGGCATGTGCTTGCCTAAATGCCTGACTGCTCAAAAGGGGACTCATCAGACAATTGGTGGTACTAGAGTCATCGACTGCAAAACATTTTTTTAAAGATCACCTCGTATAGAGTGGTCTGATCACACTGAAATATTTTTTGCACTTTGTATATCTGCTTTTGTAGTAGATTTGTTCTAAATGTTTTATTATTGCAAAGCATTTCATTTGCACAATCTTGAATCAGTTCCTTAATTCACACAAAGCATGCTACACAATATCTATCAACTCTCAGGTATATTAATCGTTCAAATCTATTTTGAATAACATGGATTTTCTATACATGTTTGTATAGCTAATAGGGATGTTTTTCTTCAAAGGCCACATTCATTTAAAAATTTTATAAATTAATAATTCAATCAACATGCATTCCTAAATTCCACATTGGCCCCCTAGTAGTAGGCGTATCCGTCCCAATGACAGTATTCATGTTTCTCTGAAATTATAAACTACAGCTTTAAGAAAACCCTGGAAATTTTGACGCAGGATTGTTTAAAAGGGTCACCGCTTGCGAGAACCTCAGCCTCTCCAGTTGCATTGCAGGGCAATAAAATAGGAGGGTGCCATTAATAGCCCAAAGTGCTTACAACCCTCGTCTTGCCACAGCCACAGACTATAAAATGCATAAAATGCACCGTTTATACACGCTAAGAAAATCATGTTCAGATATAGAACCAATAATATATTTTTTAAACGTTGTACAAATAAGCATTTTGGTGTTTTCCCTTGCTTACTGTACTATGTACCGTACCCAATGTACTTTCAGTTTAGTAGACACCAAATTGTTTTTCTACAAAATCTCGACCAAATATCCTACCTGGTTATGAAGCTATAACTGTATTATGATTAACCCTGAAGAGTTTATCTTGTTACATTTTGCCTGTACAATCGACATTTTCACAGCGACCACCTATCGCACTTAGGGCTGTAATACGTTGCTGTTGTTATGTAAAAACACATGCTTTTGCATGTTTAAAAAAAAAACGCATTTAAAAACATCAGGCTACGTATTTTGTGCATGTTATGTATATACTGTATGTGACGATTCTGACATAAATTTATTCTATTGCAAATTTCTGAATGAGACAGCCTCTTCTTCAATTAGAACTTTAAACCATGGATGTGCAGTGAATATTATTTGAGATATTGACACTTAATTAAGATACTACATACATTTTTACACTGATGTGGGTGTAATATGGGTTCCGAACCTAAGCAGCCCTTTCCCAAGTAGAGTGGACAGTCCTCCCTCCCTATGTTTTTTACATTATTCAGACATTGGAAAGCATAATCACAGTACAGAAAAGGGGAATCAAACACCTGGCCGCAAGGGTTTCGTAAACGGGGCTGAAAGTTGAACGGCCTATAGACTGCAGCACAACCTAATTTTGGATAGAAGTTTGTAAGTAAGAAATATGGTTCCAAAATCCATGCTGTCAATAATATTGCCAGTATATACAGCTGAAAGGTCAACATTCCTACAATGTAGTTTTGAATTACAAGAAACGTCTCTTTAAACGTCTCTCACAATGGCTCTTTATGGTTAAATATCCTATTTATGCTTAATATTATACTTTTACATTTCATATATTTAATAGTCCTATTCTCTTTGCCCTGGACACAGCCTAGACACTGCATATTGCGATGGCAACAGTGGTTAAGCTACTGCCTTTGTACCAGAGGTCATAGGTTAGGATCCAACTGTGGCAAATATTTATTTTGTCTTTTCAAGTGTGGCAAAAAAAACATGAATATGTGTAATTACACACAACAGATCACAAGATGTAAAAGAACAAAATTCACAGTAACATTTCTGGACCATATTATACACATGAAATGAAAATGCAGTTAATACTGAAAGAAATATGGGAAAGGAACAAAATGGTTTAATAGTACAGAAAAGTAATAACAGGTTATTAGAAACATGAAATTAGTATATTATAGAGTAGGGTAAATGTAGACTGAATTTCTCATGAAAGATTAGGTGCATCTTTAGTTCATACGTGGCAGGTTGTGCATGTCACCACTAGTGGGATAGAGAATAAGATAATGAGATAAAGCAACGGACAAATGGATGCATTTTGAGTTTGTTTACAAATAAATGAAGACAACGGGAGTTTTCAAATCTATGGGATCATTCCATGGCTTATCCCAAAGGAAAATATACCGGAGCCTCACAGCTCAGGTAATTTTGTATAGGGCTCAGGAGACGTTCTACAAGGCTATTGACGGGATTCCTACCATTCAGGTGGGTAGTCAAAGGAAATAACAAAAATTTCACAAAGCTGGGCAGTCACGCAGAAGGGGAAAAGTCACTGAAAGTTATAATGGGGAGGGGGCAAGCGCTCATTACGATGGAATTCCACTGTATAATTTAAAAACCAAGAGAATCATCCACTGGTGTGGTAAAACCATGCTAGAGAAGAAACAGATTTCTGTGCGCCATGAAACTTGACAAAATTCCCAAGAGCAACAGCATACTCCATTCCATTTGAGTGATGCCATTGCAATATTGTCAGAAGCTCCTACCTGAAAATGACCTTCCATCTCCTTTAATGTTTCTGTCAGTCCCTTTGCAAATTATTCCATTTATTAAAAAAGCTCATCAACAAACACAAATATTTATTTATATGTATTTACTTCCACATATCCCTGTTTTAACACTATCAGTACCCGTAGTTCTTCTGACAAATGATCAAGCCTCATAGATCATACCCCTAACAGAATTAGGGTTAACCCAACTGAAGCACACTGAGTGGTGTGGACTATGCTCCTACAGGGCCAATTTACTGAGACAACAGCTGAACTGAGCCTTAATATCTACCAAAAACTACACGTATCATTACACAAGGAGGAGAAGAATGATTAAGCCAAAGTGAAACAACAGAGCAATATAAGGACAGCAAAACAAGCAAATTTAAAAATACATGTAGTTGAGCTTGCCAGTTTCGAGCTTTCTGAGCCTCATTGTCTGAGTGTATTTTTGGAAATGTACTGTCGGTGTCTGAGACGTTACATAACATGGATGTGGGAGCAGCAGTGAAGACAGCCTTTTTATGGAGGGATGAGGCCATACTATTGTTCGCAAACACAAACTTATTTTTGGTTAAAAAAAAAACCCAGTATATTCAGAATAAGGAAAAACCAATAGCTACACAAACTGATGTCATACATCTCTAGCGTTTTATTGCTTAAAAATGTTTTAAATATATATTTCAAATATAACACACTATTACCAATCAAGAACAAATAATTGTCCCAAATGCAATTGCACAGTTCTGACAAAGAAACCTGACCAAAAGCAAAATCTTATTTTGCAGAATATATTTTAGTTACTGTATTTAAATAACATAAATGCTAGCTAATAAATGTGACATGCCTATATGTCCCATATTAACCAAATAAATACATTTAATGTAATTAAATGTAAGTCTGAAATTCTCTAGCTATGTATGTCCAAACCCATACTCCATGAATTAAAAACAAACACTATTTCCAAAAATGTTACTTTATATTTTAGGCTCCTAAAAGTCAAGGAAAGTTTCTACAGGCTGTGGATGAGATCCAGTCTTTCTGGAGGCTCCAGTGGAGAAAGTGCAGGCCTGAAACCTGACACCCAGAAATGCTTAAGTTGATGTCTGGCTTCCCTTACCTACCCAGCCAACCTGTACGTGCCAACCTCTCTGTCCAAAATGGTTCCACTCAGGCATGCTCATGCACACACACACACACACACAGTTAACTCATAATCGTATGCTTACATATATACAAACATGCTTACATACTTTCAGACGTTAAACACATAAATACGCAAACACATCTCACATATACACAAACAAGCACACAAACACACACGCACACAAACAAATTCACCCCCACACAAACAGGAAGATACATACTTCTACTGACACACTTGGAACAACTTCACACAAATCCGCAGACTTGCTACACACACGAGCACCTCGTCAATAACCTGAACTCCCCAAACATCTCGCCGTAACTTTTCCGTCGGAAGAAAACCGAAACGCGTTCAGAATGAAAGTGGGTAGCGCAGAAAAAAAAGGAACAGCAGTATTTGGGAGGGAAAAAGAAACGCCTGGGCTTGTACAGCGGTGCCCCCCCGCCCCCCCCCGAGTCGCGTACGCCGTTGTGCTTGTTTATACAGTGCAGTATTCTACTTCATATAGCTCAGCATGCTTCAGTAAAAGTACACAGTGAGGGTCATGAGTTCAGGCCTGCTCAGACTTGGCACCGCATCCTGCAAATCCAGTCAGCTGCTCCCGAGACGGCGTGAGACGAAGCACTTCACCACATCATCTCCAACAGCCACCGTTACAGCGGATAATCAATACATCGAGGGTATCAATACATCAAAGGACAAACCAGTCACTGGCCCGTGACTCGTTCCACCCACTCTGCTCCGACGAACATCCGACGTTGGATTTTGTCGTCTGAAACTCTGTCCCATCGCAAATAATCTCTGGATGCACAATTTCAAAATCGACAAGGGGCAGAGCTGGCCGATACTTTCTGTCAATGATTTAACATACTCTTCTATTGACCACTTACTAAATACAGTTATTTGTATAAATAACAGGAAGAATATTTCTACAAATTAAAAAAATATTTAAGAAATCTTACAATAAACATTTACCGTTTCGAACAAAGGGTCAAATTATTGTTGTTTTAAAAATTCCAATTAGCCCACAAATGACAAAGCTGATATACATGTCCACTTAAGAATCCAGCCCTTTCATGAATCATATTATATTACAAATTCCAAATGTAAGTAAGAGCATGATCAGGCTTTTTAAATGTAAAACAAATGCAGGTAACATCAGACAATAATATTTCCAGGTTATTATGCATTTATATAGTTTTGCATTTAACATACACCGTTTCAAATATAACTATTTTTTTTATTAAATCAAAAGCTTTTTCATAGTTTCCATTTTGTAGTAAACCTACTCGCTGTGTTTAACAGGAAATAAAGTCAGGGTCATACAGGGGTGGCAGACAATGGCGGATTCATGGTTTTTCAAGACTATTATGATGATGCAGTGAATATGTGGAGCTAGTAACACCGAGCTGTATCCTTTCTGACAAACGCGCTGGCGGGTGACTCCTTTGCTATACACAGGGGATCCATCTGCGACGACGTAAAACTGGAGAGACTCGCTCAGTCTTTAGAAAACGGGAAAAGCCCCGACAGCACGCAGTAGCTGTTGCACCCATTTCATACGGCACGCAGCACAGTAAATGTCATAGGGAATTTTTGAGGCATTTTCACTTTCGCTGCGGAAAATAATATCACTGCTGTCGGCACGGTGTAGGAATGCCGCAATATTAATGCAATGGGTTGACTTATCACATACTGCTTTTAAAAGTGAACCAAAAGCATATAGGATACGTCAACCACAGGATGATTATGATTATTATTATTGTTCTTATAATAATAGTAATAATAATAATAATCATTATTATCACATTTTGTGTTATGATATTACCATCCATATCCAAATTAAAATAATGGTAACTAAGCTCCACTGGAAAAAAGTAACTGACTATTAAGTAAAAGTAACGGGTTTACAATAATATGCTATCTTTTAATTATTTACGGTGTGTCAGTAGTATATATAAAAAAGAAAGAATATCATATTTAATGCATAAAAGTAATAAGTACATAAATGCAACAATTACAGACAGGGAAATTCTTCAGCACAGAAAACTAGGCCTATTACTCAATGTCCATTGTCGCATATGACTGCAGAAAGTAAAGATGAGAAGCTACTCTAAATGTAAAGTCCTCCTGTTATATTAGGCTTACTTGCGGTTTCACTGTGCTTCTACTGGCGATATTTACACGTGAACAGTCACTTCACCCCTACAGTAGGCCTATAGTCTGCAACAAATTAGATACAGCCATAAAATAATACTAACAATTGAAAACATTGAACTTTCAGGCTAGTTTGAGTTAGACAGTCTTGGAAAGGTGAGGCTCAAAGAATACAGACACGTTTGGATAAATAACCGCTTTGCAAATTATAAATACAGAAAATTAAACTTTCATCAGAAGATAAAACCTTGCACGAAACATTGACCTTACACCACTTCAACAGAAGAGAAATGTCTCAAACCATTTATTACAACTTAAGTTTTAGCTGGTAGATGTCAAAATATTTTGACCTCAAACAAATACCTCTTAGAAATGTTTTCTGTCATAATGACTATTGAATGGTTAGTACTAAGCTAATCAGTATAAGCGTATAGCAAGTATATCTACTATACTAAATACTACTGCGCATTCACACAATTAAACATAGTATCCAATACATCGTCATAAATTGTAGCATAAAAAGTGTGAATCATGATAAATGTAAATAAAACTATAAATGTAAATACTAAAACATGAATATATGCACAGATGCGCGCGCGCACACACACACACACACACACACACACACACACACACACACACACACACACACACACACACACACACAAAATTACTTCATGGACAATTTTTATGGGACACTTTTTATATATTAGATTGGAAAACAATTTGTGCTCATTAAGACATTATGTAAAGCTCAGAATACAACCTGATGCTCATCTTACAGACCCAGATTCAGGTTCATGTTTCACCCATACAGTACATTTACAATCCCCAGAAAAATAAAGCGTCAAATTCTGCTGTTTTCATCCTTAAAACACAACATGGAGATTTCAGAGTGGCATGCAGTAAGTAAGTAAGTAAGTAACTAACTAAGCAAGTAAATACTATTTATAAAGTACATTTAAAAACAACTGTTGACCAAAGCACAACTGTGTGTACAGCACAAAAATATACAAATAAAATATATATAGATATACATACCTACAAGACTAAGAGAAGAGTTTTATACATTTTAAGAAGACCTTAAACATTTAGAAATGTGAGGGCAAAGACGTAAGTTTTAAGTCTTGATTTAAAAAGAGACATGGAAGGTGCAGATCTGATGTTGAGGGGTAGGATGGTCCACAGCCTCGGAGCAAAGACCACTAAAGCACGGTCACCTTTGAGCTTTAACTAGGACCGTGGTACAGCCAGAAGCAGCTGGTTAGAAGA
Source organism: Synaphobranchus kaupii (assembly GCA_029718625.1). Lineage (NCBI taxonomy): Eukaryota > Metazoa > Chordata > Actinopteri > Anguilliformes > Synaphobranchidae > Synaphobranchus > Synaphobranchus kaupii. Next base: position 51,444,310 of record CM056377.1, read on the forward strand.
CCTCAGTGACATAGGGGTAGCTTAGCACTGCAACTTGGCATTATGTATACACATTACTGATTCTAATCCTGGCAATGTTCACCAGTCCGCTACAGCAGGCTGAATAGCCTTGTAAAAAAGCAGAGGCTCTGAGAAACCTCTCTCGCTAAAGTATGCACAGACTGCCCAGTATTTGGCAGTTTTCAGCCACAGTGATCAGAGGCCAAGAAAAATAAGGACACTGCCCCCTTTTAAAGGAAACTTGCCTTTACTTTTAAAAAAAACTATTTTGGCAGTCAGCCAAGAAGCCAAGTCATTGTTTACACAACAAAAGGGATTTTTCTAGGCTTCAGCAGCTTACAATTTCATTTTTATATAAAATTTAGAAAAGTCTCTCGATAACATGTCTTATTTCAACCCTCGTCATCTGATGTACTGCTACAGTACTTAAGAGACTGTTGTAGATATCACCTGTCGAATGGTGAGGGTCAATACAACGTATTTATTTTTTCCAAATGTAAAAAAAATACATACAGTATTGTGCAAGGCTCACATCTGACAATAACGTCTTAGAAAATGCTTTTGCTCCAGTTAGGCTGATTTATATCCCTGTTCGATGAGAAAACTGCTTTGGAAAAATGAAAATATTGCCTGTGATGGTACAACTGTGGCAACCTACTGAGGGACAATACGACATGTTACAGCTTTAGAAAATGAATGCCATCCAATTCAACAATGGCAGGCATGTAGTTTATTAAATCTTTATTATTAAATCTTTATTAAATGTTTATTAGTCTTGTAAAATAAAACGTTGAGGGGTTCTCAACTTGCATTTCAAAGGGATTCCCTGTAGTGTTTTTAGCTTACGTGGCCAAGTGCAGGGACAATCCAACTGAAAGCCTTCTCAAAGTAGGCCTGTACAGCTCAGGCCAAAGTAAATCCCCCCCCCCCCGAATAGTTGACGCCATGCATTCTATTGAAAACTCTTTCAAACTTTTACTTTAAACAAGGATTTTTGAGGCAAGCATGGATGAAATGCATAACCATGTTCTCATTAAAAAAAGAAACAGGAAGCCTCATTCTTAAAGTGGCCTGTTAACTCTGTTTCTGGTTGCCAATAGAAGAGCGGCAAGCCAGGAAAAGGTCCGAGTCGCTTTGTTCTTCATCTGGATACGAACTTTGGATGAACCCAGGCAAACGCCAGGGAGTAAAACACCATGCGTAAGTCTTTCACTCCTCGAAAAAAAAAAAAAAAAAAAAAAACCCAAGTTAAACAACAAAAAAGAAAGAACAGAAACCACAGGCCAAAAGGTCCCCTACTCTCTTGAGGCATGCTTGATCCACTGTAGGTTATGAGAGGGGTGGGGGACTTCAATAAATATCAAACCAACACCACCTCATCACAGAAAAATAAGTGGTAGGCTCTGTTCCAGGGTTAACAGAAATGAAATCTCAGTAAATTAAGCTTAAAACCTAATTAGGAAGGCAGAATTCCTTCACCTTGCCTCCATTCACATTTCACTCATGTGATAATAACTGAAATAAAATGGACACATATCTGCATCAAATATAATGTCTCGGTGTCTTAAAAATTTACATTTAGGGGAGCCTTTCCTCAACAGTCTTGAAAAGAAGAAAGGAGAAAAAATAAATGTCTCAGTAGCGGTGACTTTCATCTGTGCCAATTTCAAAAATGTCATCATAAAATGGTTTAGAAAGATGACTTATGCCTTCTTCATAATGTCAGTAAGCCAGTGTCATTATACCAGCGATACAGACACTCATAATGCACAAATTGAGGGATGCAACACATGCAAATGAGACAGACCACGCAGTTTTGACAACCTGCATGTACAATAAACAACATTATGTTGCACATTGTAATTTAGACCTACACATTTCATCATCCTCAGATTGAAGTCGTACCGTTTGCATTTCATTCGCCAATCAATCACAACTTTGAGTTAAGTACGAGGTTCCTTCCAGCTTAAAACTGAAGGAATGCACAGCTCAAGACGAATGAGGGAAAAACAGACCTCTCGAGCCCTTCTCTGGAGCCTATGTTCAGAGTAGGGATGTTAGGGAGAGTCAATGTTGAGCGGACTCAAATTTAAATGTTGTGCTTTCCAGATATTCACACTTCAGGTGTACATACACAAAATTCTACTGAACCACCACTTTGAGAAAAAGGTACGCAACATATTAGCAAAAGACACCCAATTCTTGAAAAACACCAAACAGCCACAATACACTACTCCAATACAAGGCCTGATCACTCAGTAAACATGGCCCCTCACCACAAGATAAAAAGGACAAAACAACAGGTATAAGCACTGCCACTAAACAAATAGCGAGCATATAGCATAGTCTTTAAGTCTTGGAATTACTACTTTTTATTATTTTATTTTAACATTTTATATTTACAAAACTCCTGAGAAAAAGAAACGTTTTCCCCCCCCCCATTTAAGTCTTAAGCCAACAAGATATTAAAAACCCAAAATGGACACGGTAATGCATTCTGATCCCTGTGTTGAGGTGCTGAAATCCCATTACTGCAGTGTCAATTTCAAACCACTATCCCCCTCTAATAAATGATGGCATTTCTCTCTGATGTTTTAGTCAATATCAGTCAACCTCATCTTTGTGCTTACACTATATTAGAATCACAAAGCAGTTTTGCATGTTCACGTTTAACCACTAATGACTTTTAAATGGTCACATTTAATCGCCAAGCAGACTTGAATTGTTCTCATGTGAAGTTGTTTGCAGTTACTATTTAAAAACATTCAGCAGCATTGTTCCGCACAATAAATAGTGTACACATAATATGTTAGAAAACATTCAAATAAATATTCAAATAAACATGTCCTCCTATTAGAAAAACTGGGATCACTGAACAAATATATGAAAAAACAATTGTTTGTGTAATGTGGTACTATGTATTGCAAGCAACTTATGTCAAGAAGTGGCACCTGAACGTTTGCATCCTCAATTAAGGTATCCACATTTCGATAAGTTCAGTATGTTAAAGGGTTTTTCTTTACCTGTTTTTTCTTTAATTTCACACAAGACGTTGAAGAGAGCAGGTTTCATTCTATGGCAATTCAACGCGTGTTTCCTAAAATAAAGCAAGGAAGTCCATTTTAACACACGCAGGAAAAGAAAGTATTAAATTAGTGCAAATCACCTCATTGATAAATCATTTTTTCAGCAGGCGTTGCCTCGGTGTGCAGTATAGAATATTCTATATTTTACATGGTATATCACAAATTTGATTTGATCGAACAAAAGATAACTTTGTATCTGTAGTCTATCACATTTAAAAATGCGTAAACTATTGACGTAAAAGTCATTAAGAATAAAAATCCACGAGCAAGATATTTATTTTTTACATTTTACATTTTTATCACCAAACAAATTCATTTAAAATGTAAATTAAACCGTTGTGACACAGCACCTTATGCTCTGTAAAAAGACATAGGCCTATCAATAAAATTCATAAAATACTCCTTATAACAGTAGACCGAGCCCATCTTTAAACATAATTTAACATAGGCTCGGTATATAGGCTACTTTTATAGAATACCGTGAATAGGTTTTTATTTTTTGTGTGCAATGTATTACTAATTAATTATGCGCGCAGCATTTGTTTCCCTATGAGTATTACGTGGGCCCAGTAAAGCACTTTTCTCACGTTGTAAATGGCAGTTTAATGGCAACATGTAGGTGACTAGCAACTATTTAATATATTTTTAAATTGATTTCTCATGTCACAAATATGAATAGGCTGCTATTTACATTTGTGAATATTTTGAATGGCTGACCTGTTAATGTGCATATTTTATGCGCAGTAGGCTATTGATGCAAAAATGACAATTCTACGCCGCTACAAAAACGGAATAAGTTGACTAAAGAACGTATTTTTTCGCTTGTGTTTCTGGTTGCCAATAGAAGAGCGCTTGTATTAGCTCTTATGTTATTTTCATTTTCATTTATATTTATATTTTATTTATTTATTTATTTAGACCGCGTTTTCAGTAAACACAGTATTTTTATAACGCACGTGCCACAATGCGCACAGTGAACACGGCTGTTATTTCTTCGCCAGCCTTAATGCTACTGTTGCACAAAACATGGTATAATCACCGCGAATATGATTTTTATGTATTTCTGACGTTATAGGCCGGCTATAGGCAACACATGCGGAGGAGGAAAATTACAAATATTATGTTTTTATGCACGTTGTTGTAGGAGGTTACTGCCAGAGGTAGCTTACCATGTTGAGCCCTGCTTCATGGTTTATTTTTCGTAACAAACTTTAAAGCGTGTTACTGCAGCTGAAATTAACTTACCACTTGCCATAAACTTTGAAGCAGACAAATTGTGTAATGTTATCTCACCAGCTAGATAATTATCTAATGCTAACTAGTGTGTAATTATACAACGCCCGTGTTTCCCTTTTCAAATCCACACTGAACTCAGTTTGAGCTGCATTAGGCTACTAAAGCGATAGGAAATGTTTCAGATGCATAAATTAATCCTCCTATACCGCATCTATATCGCTATAGTGTGCAATGCGCCGCTCATTTGTTTACTTCTTGCAAGCTAAGTAAATAGTTCAGCTTTAATAAAATTAGCCTACATACGTTTGCATTGACAACCAGCCAGAAATGTGATGCACAATAAACACTATTCCAAAGAAGAGCATATCTATATACAGACTAGGCTATATTTCGAAAAGTTCCATGAATTGGTAACCAAAACTGAGTCCTCAGTGTCTGTAGCCTACTGCAGTTTAGGGGGCGTTTGGCACACAGAATGGTATCTTGCACGCTAGCTAGTTAGACAGTCACAGCTAATTATTTAGGTCCGTCATTAGCTCGCTAGCTAAGACAATCTTAACAAATGCCAAGTTAACAAATGATCCCCCACCTACCCTATCAGATGGATAGGTAACAATATTTGTGATGTCTACACTGTAGCTACATTACGAGCATCGTTCTGACACCTTACCTGGCCTGTGCCTCGTCCAGACTTTGGTCTGTTATGGTCATTATTTGCTGTAAAATGTCTCCTATGTCCTGTTTTCTTCCATCTCCGTCTGGTCCTCCTGTGCCATCCTGCATATGTTGAGCCAGGCCGGGGTGTCCAGCCATCCCTACTCCAGCGTGAGAGTGCATCAACCGGGGCTGCTCGTCCATCTCAGCCTTCTTTTCCCTTCAAACTCGCTTCCTTCGGGCTACAGGAATATCCTTGCAAATTCCTTTGGAGCTCTATCCGTCTCACTTGCTCTCCCTCCCACCCTCCCTCGTTGGTTCTCTCTGTGCTCTTCGGGAATAGAGACGGAAAGCAAAAGAAACAAGCCCCTTCCCAGCTTGTCTGAGAGAAATCTGAAATATGATCTGAAACGCTGCCCCTTAGCCACTCCGGCTCTGCAAGAAAAGAAAAGCAGGTTCAACTTTAGATCGGAATACTAATCCTGCGTAATAACGGTGACCGTGGCTTCCAGTGAATGCAAACTTTTTTCCCTCAGAGACTGGAATGCGTTTGGGGCAGATTTTTAACACCCTTTGAACAGATTATATGCCTTGTTTCTTCCTACTGCTTTTGTTTAGCTCAGGACTGGCAACTGACACACAGCAAGAGTATGACGCCCAAACTCCGCCCACGAGCCGTGATTGGAGAAAGAGAGAGTCTAGCCCCGCCTCGCCGTACCTCTTAAGAAACGTCAATCATCGACAGAGAAGGTGGGACGCGGTAATAAGCTTAAAGATGTGGCGTTAGCACTGGGACAGTTCGGGGTGGCAACATAGTGATGGATTGAACCTGAACTTGAAATAAATAATAGTCCATGACACGAGAGGTCTGCTCTTGTCTCCTAGTCTGACCAGAGGAAGACCTCCATTTTCTCTAAAGCAGTCCATTTAATTTTCCCAACTGCTGCCAAGAAATAGATTTATTCCAGGGTGCTTTATAAACCCAATCAAAACAATCGACTTTTCCTCTCCATTTATTAAAGTTATTACATGGATAAGTTGTTTAATTTAAGATTAATGCAAGAAGAATCCACCTATAGACTCAATGTTTTCATTACAATGAAAAATGTTACATTTTATATTGCATTATTGTTCATATCTTTTTTTATTGTCCAGGCTGTTGAGTTGTCAGTTTGCATGACATAGGATTTATGATTTTAAATAAATAAATAAATACATTTTAAATAAAATGTGAAGATCTCAGCTGTATGTGTGTGTGTGTGGTGAACATTTGCAGATTTACATGTTCATATATACAGTATGTATGTATATATTTTTGTAGCATATGCAAGTGGCTGCTCCGCTAAAGGTGCATTCATCTTCAGTGCAGTGGGTATATATCACATTCTTGCTGTTCTTTTTTTCAGGTAACTCAGATGACTGAATCTGAATCTTCTTAATGTAAACTAGTGACCTGTAGTAAACAAGCCATGCAGTGAGCCCTGCTTATTTGTCCAGACTGAGCAAAGCCCTTCAGGCTCAGTAGGGTCATCCCTACCCAATGTCCTTTCCATCAAGACTCAGGGAAGTCGTCTGGAACAAATTTTTAAAACCTGGGTTTTGGATTGACTCTGTAATACATCAAACCAGAAATCATCAATTGAAAGTCAGAAAGAGTAGATCCTTCCAGATTTTTTTGTGTATACTGTAAGCTGGAGAAGAGAGTGGTACGTTGCATGTTGGCCTGGTACATAGTCTGGTAGCCTACCTCTCTCAAGTGATTACCAAAGATGAACACAGAATGACTCTCCTTTTATTTGCAATGGACTCATACGGCAACAATTGATTGCACTACAACCAGGTTTGCATCGCTGAGCTAAATGTACAGAGACAGTTAAAATGACAAAGGCTTACACTTCAGTAGCTGCACATGCAAATGCAGCAGCACCACATTTCATATTTACCATAGTTTGTATTGTATCTGATGAATACACTATAAAATGTTATAATACACTATATAAAGTATACAGTATGTATATACACACACACACACACACACACACACACAGACTCAGTGGCCACTTTATTAAGTGCACCTATCTAGTACTGGGTAGCACCTCCTTTTGCTTCGAGAACAGTCTGAAAATGTACTCCCCTAAAATGGAGGGACTATGTATAAAAAGGGCTGTAATTCCTAAACAGATCGCCCGATATAGATGTAAATACCTTCAAGTTAAAGCTGACTTTTTCATGGTTTCATTTCAAATCCAATGTGCTCAAGTACAAAGCCAAAACAACACAAAATTTCCCAATAATCTCGAATTTAATTGTATGTATACACACACACACACACACACACACACACACACACACACACACACGCACACACACACACATGCAAAACACACACAAACATTAAATTACATGTTCAAATTTACAGAAAATCTTTCTTAGGTGTTATAATGGTCTTCAGTTCTTTTGAATCTGGAAATTTAATTTATAACATCAATCCAGCAATTGAAAACAAAACAGTAAAACAAATATGAATCATAAAAGCTCTGTAAGACAGCAGTTTTAAAATTCAGCTCTTGGTGCAGTAAATGTGCAATAATAAGTCAGCTCCCCACACGACCCTGTTTTACTCCTGAGTAAAATATTGCTATCCAGTTACTCCAGTTGACAACTATTTTTATAAGGCATACTGTATGGGTAACAGGACATGCAAGGTGTAAAAATGTAGTTGAAGTAATTCATTCAAATCTAAGTCATTCATTTTCCTGGTCACCAATATATAACCCCCACAAATGTATTTGGTACTGTTGTTTTGGATCCTGAATGTTAACAGAAAAATCAAACACACGATCAAGTGAAGACTTTACAACCCCATTACTGATAGTTCACATGGGGTCACCCATCTCTCATGTCAGTAGACCAAATGAGAGAAACTGTATTTGGAGCACAACGATTTGGTAAATGGTTAGTCAGTTAATGTTTGTTTTATTTCTTTTTCATTTTATTTTTATTAGATTTATTTGGTGCCATTGTTGATGTTTTGTGATGTAAAACCCCCAGTAAATTATATTTGCTTTGACCTGATCTTGAGAAGGTGCTTAGAGATTCATAAATACTTAATTTGTGAGGGGAAAGAAATCTGGAAGGCTGTGAGCTGTTGATGTATTTCAACAAAGCAACTGCATTCATAATCTTCTGCCTTTCCTGTCAACTGTCCTCATGAATTGTTAAATATATTTTATTTGACAAATATCTTTAATATATCATATGACAACACAGTTTCTTCAGAATCCCAGAGTAAAAGTCAACAGGAGTCAATACCAGTTGCCACAAACAAATCAATACATTCTGATGACTTTGTAGAGAACAAAAGAAAATGGCCACAATTTAAAGACAGGATTGTTTGAAATGAAATAATGGTCAGTTTTTTTGAGGAAACAGAAAACAAATAGCACTTATTCTCAGTGCAGCAAGGGCAACAGCTTTGTTTTTTTTAAATTTAGTACAACAACATGCTTTTCTTTGTGTCCTGATTCTCTGTGATACTGAATCACTTATTAAAAGTAACACTGGAAGATTTGGAAAATATAGTACTTTTGTGGAGGGCAAACTCTCCCCCACCCTCTCCTGGTTTCCATATTGAATAGGATTGGAAGCAACACAAACAACTATGAAGCCGACAGTATTTAATATGTGGATGACAAATCATGCTTCTCCTCTGTCTTCTGCTCTTGCACTTAAAGTAAAAAAGTCACCAAACAATAGGAAATAAAAACATAAAAAATATAATTTCTCTCTCTCTCTCTCTCTCTATGTGTGTGTGTCTCTCTCTCTCTATATATATATATATATATATATATATATATATTCCTTTTGTCAGCTGACATTACCAACCAATTACTGAAAAACATGTTATTTAATTTAATCCAAATGAAATCATTGCAAGATGTATTACTGGAAATGTCCCTATCTTTGGCATTTGACTGAGTGATACGATATGTTTTTAGAAGCGTTTCATTTGTGCAGGCCCTTCCTGCAATCCCTTTAAAACGCCATTCAGATGACAACAGCAAGAACAAAAGACTAACTCTTCTCCATTTAACCCCAAGTGAAAAAAATACATGCGTATATACATGCGTTATATTCACCACTGTAGGTCTTCTGCAGCTCTGGCTTTGAGCAAATCTGAGATGACAATGTTGCAGTCAGCAGTGGATCAGTTGACATTCCTTGGTACTGCAGACAGGATTCCATGCTCAGGGCCTTAGGTCATTGCTTGTGATGGAGTGAACTGCATCTGAACAAATCTGTGCTTTCTTTCCTGAAATTGTGCACACACTAATGTTAGAGACTTCTTTTGGGTGTTTTGTTCTGGGGGTTGGGTGACACGGAGTAAGAGAAATGAGGAGCGTATCTTTTTGACCTTTGGGATAGAATAAGAGTTTTACAGCGAGCAGGGAGAGAAAAATTGACAGATGAAGAGCCCCAGTTCAAAGTCTGATAGTGGTAATACTGAAAAGGCAAGCAACTCATTGCTTACTCAAATTGATAGGTCTCCTTACTAATAATATGGACTGTCTATGCATTTTATTTTTCTGTTTGGTAATGCAGAGCGTTTACTTATCTATTTATACAATGAGATTGCTGTGCCGCTGTGAAATCACTGTGGTTTTCGTAATATTCTGACAAATTTGCTATTGACAGAGGAACAACTTAACCTTATAGGCATATTACAACCATAGTGGCAACATTAAGATGGGCAAATGTAAGTTATTTGCATGAAGGCATTAATTAAGAGATTCAGCCACCTTTTCTGTTGATTGCCATGGGACACTGATATTTAAGGAATAATCCACGGGTTACAACGAGGTGTGCATTACAGGGTTTGACTGCACAACGTGGAGGCGAAGAACCCTATAATGCACACCTCGGAGTGGATTATTCCGCTTATAGCATGGTAATTTGCCGAATATTAAAATAAGGAAGGGTCTTAAATTTTTTGGATATTTGCACTCAAAACATACATTTTTTTGCAGGCACTAACTACTTGAACTAAACTGGCTACTGTTTTAGCAAGTTGCTATGGTTACATAGATTATCTAGCTCCAGTAGTCACCGAGGGAATAAAGTAGGCTGGATTCTGCTTATTTTACTATATTAATTTATTTATTTATTGTACTTATTTTGTTGAATGACTCAGAATTACCACCAAACTATGTAGCCTACTCCGTGATAATGTAACTAAGCCTATATAATCTAGCCACATATTGCATTTGCATTATCTTAAAAACAATGACAAAATTTGACCGTAGCCCAGCTAATCTGCAGTAGCCTACTATTTTCAGCCTACGAGGCGGCGTACATCTGCCGTTCAGTAGTCACTGAGGGAAAGAATGTAGCTACATTCTGCTTATTTTACTTTATTAATTTAATTTGTTTATTCTAATTATTCTGTTGAACGTTTTGTACTCAGAAAGAAATGGTTATGAAGCAATTAAGTTTGCCATTCCCATGATAGACTATAGGCTATTATAGTTTTTAAATATTACACACCAAACTGCTTAGCTAACTCAATGATAATGTAACTAGGCTTATATAGTTACCTAGCCATGTATTGCATTATCTTAACAACAATGACAAAGTTTTATCATAGCTCAGCTATTCTTCTTTTAGTTGAGTGGTAGGATATAAATAATTGAATGGAACAGGTAATCATTCATAGGTTTAGAAAACAAAACAAAATAACAAGAATAGTAGCCTTTAAAAAACATAGGCTAGTCTATGGGTAACTGGCCTCTTTCTGTTGGGAAGGTCCATTCAAAAATAATGTTTTAGGCAAGAATAGATAGAAGTTCCTTGATAAGACATTAAGACATTATGAAGACATTGCCACACCGCTAGTTCAATGCTACTATGATTACGCATGCACAGCCTAGTTTAGTGGTATAACAAAAAGAACAAACGACAAGCCCCAAAATGCTCAAAACAAACAGATGAGGGTAGTCCTTAAGCTTAGTTCAAGAACACACATCAGTTGAAACCATTTCAAAGGGTTGAACTGGCTTATGGTTGATCTTAGAATTCTGCAGTTAAAACTTATTATGCGCTACAAGTCTTTACTGTCCAAACTGTTTTCTTGGGTGTATTCATTTTGTTAGGGACTCTCATGGCTTCACTACAAGGTCTTGTGTGTTCAATCTGAAACTGCCCAATCTAAGAAGCAAGTTAGGGTGAAGCACATTTCTTTTCGGGTGGGGAAGAATGGAATAAAATCTTGAATGAAATTAAATCTGCCCATACTTAGATTAGTTTTAAAGAACCGTACAGTTGAAGAATTTGCTCCTGTGAAAATATTTGGGAATGTACTATTTTAAGACAGCTTTTATGTTGTATATGTGTTGAACGTGTTTTTTATAATGTGTAATGAGGAGCCTATACATGCCACACCCTTTTCCTGTCTGCCTACTAGTCAAGTCTTCAGGACGGCAATGGAAATAAGTCACGTGACTTATTGTGATGTCCTGTAAGATTAAGTACTATGTGCATATACTGTATCTGTGTATTGTAATTGAATTGATCAAATACACTCAATCAATCAACCACATGTTGTTCTGTTACTTCTATTGTAGACACCAAGAAGTAATGTATGAGCTTGCACCAGCTGGATCCTACAGATCTCATAATCAGCAGCTTTCCTCAGAAAGGCACTGGTTACTGGTCACATCATGGCCATCTATCCTTCCTGTGCAAAGGAGGACAGTCGGTTTTTCAGAGGAAATCTCAGGTGCAGTGAACCCCTCCCACTGGACACAGGCCAAAACTCCAGCAGCAAGTGGTTGGTGGTGCAGAAATATCAGTATGGTTATGTCTTGGAGAGAAGCCCTGTGTGCAGAGTGAAGATCTAAACACATGGACCTTCTCAACCTCATGTTGTATAAAACAAAAAATGAAGACCTATTTGTTAAGCAGCCTCCTGTCCTACTAATGTTGAAGTTAGAGCATACAGTGCCACAGTGCTTGCAAAGAGATGAGTAAAAACACCAAGTCGCGGAAGCAGCGGGTCAGCAATGATCTGTGGTGTGCTACGGTCTCCTGTTTCTATTTAATGTCAAGTCCACAGCCTGTATTCATAAAGCATCTCAAGTATGACGGCTGATCTAGGATCAGTTTAACCTATTAGCTCCTAATGGATATGGTTAGGATACAGACAGGGTAAACCTAATCCTAGATCAGTACTCCTTACGATGCTTGATGAATATGGACTCAAGTGAGCAATGAATGAATGTACCAATCAATATGACTGTAACAATCACTTTAATTATTTAAGATTACCAAAGTGACAAGCCTTATAAGATATCATACACTGGAGCTAAAATCGTTATAGTAGGCCTAATACTTTTGCACTTTAACAATTTTGGGGAAGCTTATTTTCTACAGAATCTCCTTCAACCTTTCTTCTTCCTATCCTTTTTTAATGTTGTCTCTGTCTCACTCACTGCCTTTGTGGGGCATGTGTGTGCATGTGAGACTGCTTGTGTTAACTCTTCACTTTGTTTGCTTGCCAGCAAGCTACCTACATATTATGAGGATGTTAGCTAGCTAACTACAGTGAATACATATTCACCAAACTATAATTTCTGATTATCTTGATGTTGCTAGCTACTTAGCTGTAGATTTGAAAATCTATTTAGCTTGTTGGTTAGCTACTATTCCTTTAGCACTGTCCAGGTGTAATGATACTGCAAAGTACAGGTATATTACTAGTTTAACATTACAGAAAGTGGTGTATAATAATATCTTAATGCAGTTGAGGTATAAATATGGTATTGTAACAGTGCAATTATACTAGTGCTGTACATGTATAATAATAATAATAATAATAATAATAATATACAGGTACAATGCTGTAGTGCAATAATTGTATAACAGCATGATCCATTGTAGTGCTTACTCTTATATTTTGTTAATTTATTGAATTTCTTGAATGTGGTTAGTATTGATGGTTTCATGATCTACATGACTGAAATATATTTTTGAGGACATTGAACAAAGTAAGAAAGTGTTGACAGACTGCTTTCGGTGTAAACAGGGCCCTCTGTAGCCAAAATCTGCCTTATGGCTTTCAAACAGGGCAAGTAAATGAACATGAGCTAACTATCCCAAACTATACTGTGAGACTATGTTGTTTAATGTAAAATCAACACAACATAGCTATGGTGAATGAGTAAACGATGGTGTACAATGCACATATCTATAAAATTAATAAAACAGCACAGTTGCCATTTTCCCTTGGCAGAGAGGTTACTTGTCTTGTTAACACTGGGTTTATGTTTTGACATTATTGAATTTTAATTCCACAACGCAGTGACTGTAACATCACAGAGGATTTACACTATTTGGAAGAACATGCTCCTTTTCTCATTACATCATAAACCAGGCATATTTATAATTTTTCACATTGCAATAATGAGAACATTAACAGAAGGAATAAGTATGATTGTTTTCGGTGCAAAGCTGAATGTCTTTAAGGGTTATTTTTCCTGACTCATTTTCCTATTGAACTCTATGGAAAAATAAGTCAGGGGAAACAACCCTTAAAGTGATCCATCCATATCTACTGCATATCTGGCAGCAGAGGGATGGTTTGAGGCTCGTTTGACACCTCAGACCCTTGATGACTTACAGCCATTTAGCCAACCATGGGCCCTATCTTACACCCGGCGCAAAGCGGCGCTAACCTAAACGCAAGTGTCTTTGCTATCTTACACCCGGCACATGGTTCATTATAACGCCTTGCGTTTACGTCCGTTAAATACCATGTATTCTTGCACCCGTTGCAAGTGAACTGGGCGTGTTGGTCTTAAGATGAGGAGTGGCCAGGATTATTTTTGGTGTATTGCTATCTTGAGCCAGCAGAAAGCGCTTGCGCTAGAACCACCACAAACCTGGTCTAAAGTAATGTCGCAGTTGCTTACATGTTATTTTAACGGCGCATATAAGTGCGTCTACATAGGCGTGTGCACAAGGCGCGTACACCCTCCAGTCTGTTACACACAGGGGCGCGCACAAGCATGACTAAAATATCAAGATTACAATGTGAAATATCATTATTGTGTAGGCTATATCAAAAAATGCATAACAACAAAAAAGGGTCCATAGGTCAAAGACCACATACCTGTCCCTCAGCTCACTCCATCAACATCCAGGCGATGTGCGATGGTACGGGACAATGGCTATCCATTAAAAAGGAGCTGATAACACCTATATCAAGCCTAATGCGCAAATTGTCGTTCAATAGAAAACTCGCGCACTTCAATAGACGGACATTTGAGTTCTGAAAATGCGCTTCAGATGTCATTAGCCTACAATACAGCTCTGTTTATCTAGGAATACAGCCTGTAAGTAAATAGAATGGTTGTGACAGAAAAAAGTTCAAAACCTTGTCCAGTGAATATTGCATTTATTGTTTTTCAAATAGCCTAGGCTATAGCGGATTCGCTGTGCATAAGGTTTTTTCGATAGCCTATGGTTAAAAAACGGAGATAAATGTCACCATGTTAACTGAATTGTAACCTTAGCTATTCTTCGTCCTTCATATTTTTTTTAATTACAGTGACAAGGTTTCCATACTCTCAGCTTATTAAAACCCCGCTGATTTCACCTGTTATTCCATAACGGAACAAAAGATTTTAAAGAGAACTAAGCGTCTAATTAGAAACGAAAACAAATTTGCAGCATGTTACACAATTAATTTACAATTCATTTTAATGCCATTATCTGCATGTGCGCTTTACAGGAGCAGGTCTGTTTCCCCTGCTGTAAATTGCACTTTTCACTGTCTTCCTGGGAAAGTGGATCGTTTTAAAGCATTACGCTACCAGTAAAACAGGTTGGTTACATTTCCATAAGCAGGACATTATAAAACAAGGGAAAATATGCTGAACCTATGGGTTGCCAACCTGACAGATTTATTGTTTCGTCTATTGCATGTGCAAGTTTTCCACTGAATGACAATTCACGCATTAGGTGTAAATGACAATTCGCGCATTAGGCTTGATATAGGTGTTATCAGCTCCTTTTTAATGGATAGCCATTGTCCCGTACCATCGCATATTGCCTGGATGTTGATGGAGTGAGCTGAGGGACAGGTATGTGGTCTTTGACCTATGGACCCTTTTATTATTATGCATTTTTTGATATAGCCTACACAATAATAATATTCCACATTGTAATCTTGATATTTTAGTCATGCTTATGCGCGCCCCTGTGTGTAACAGACAGGAGGGTACGCGCGTTGTGCACACGCCTATGTAGATGCACTTATATGTGCCATTAAAATAACAGGTAAACAACTGCGACATGACTTTAGACCAGGTTTGTGGTGGTTCTAGCGCAAGCGCTTTCTGCTGGCTCAAGATAGCAATACGCCAAAAATAATCCTGGCCACTCCTCATCTTAAGACCAACACGCCCAGTTCACTTGCAACGGGCGCAAGAATACATGGTAGTTAAACGACGTGAGCACTAGGCGTTATAATGAACCCAGCGCCGGGTGTAAGATAGCAAAGACACTTGTGTTTGGGTTAGCACCGCTTTGCGCCGAGTATAAGATAGGGTCCCAGGAGTCTTTTGATGTTGTTGGGTCACAGACATCAGGAAGTCATGGCATGCAAAGGATATGCTACCAAATATTAAATATGATGACTTTATTTAAAGGGTTAGTTCGGAATTTTGGACATAATGTCTCAATTACGACTTACCCATGATGTAGTTGATTGATGGAAACCATTTTCAGATAATTCCATGCTGTCCCTTCTTTTGGACATACACACATTGCTAATACTAGCGCAACTCGTAGGAAAGTAGTAGCATTCACTACCAAACGCACTTAAACACTCCAAGGTGCACCCAAAGCAAATAAAATACGACGACAGTCTATCGGGGTTATTTTCAGTGATTATACCATCATTTTTCAAGTCAAACTATCGTTGAATCCTTTACTTTGTGCTCACCTAAATTCTCCGTGGAAGTACGGCATTAGTTTAGTAGTGAGGTAACGTAAAGTAGCCTATAGCTCTGCCGGCCAAAAACAATATCGCGCGTGTGAAAGAATCAGACTCGTAGTATTGTTAGCTAACGTTCAGGTAAGATGGTATTTCGGTGTGTATTTCAAGGTTGTTCAAATCATGCAAAAAAAATGGGCACCACAAAGTTTTCACCAATTTCCAGTGGAAGATCAACAAAGAAAACAGCTGTGGCTTCTTGCTGCTCGCATGGATGTCACCAATTGAGACTCTAAAAAAGTTTGTAGTGACCATTTCACGGAGGATGACTATGTGAAAATCAAAAGAGGACGGGCGGGACACCCTCTACTGAAGGAGACTGCTGTGCCATCACCTGTTTTTCTTCATGCACCGAAAACAACTGACGAGCAGGTAACTAATAAATGATTGCATGTGTGATCTATCTATTCAGCTAGCTAGCTAGTTGCCACGATTGGGAAGTCATGGAAGTGGTCAAACCTTTCCTGCAAATCGGTAGCCAGTGTGCTTGCTTGTATATGCTGTGTTATTCTGTAGCATGTTTGTGTTTAGCTGACTTGTTGTCTACCAAATATGTAACTTTACGGCAAAACGGATTGTGTCGGCAACTGTGGAGTACAGCAGATAGCCTACAGGCAGATACCCTGGCTAAGCTACAGCTAGCTCCGCTGCCATACTTCCACTGAGAATTTAGGTGAGCACAAAGTAAAGGATTCTACGATAGTTTGACTTGAAAAATGATGGTATAATCACTGAAAATAACCCAGATAGACTGTCGTCGTATTTTATTTGCTTTGGGTGCACCTTGGAGTGTTTAAGTGCGTTTGGTAGTGGATGCTACTACTTTCCTACGAGTTGCGCTAGCATTAGCAATGTGTGTATGTCCAAAAGAAGGGACAGCGTGGAATTATCTGAAAATGGTTTCCATCAATCAACTATATCATGGGTAAATCGTAATTGAGACATTATGTCCAAAATTCCGAACTAACCCTTTAAGTTTATGTTAATTTTTCCAATTACTTTTGGTGCCATAAAATGGGGGGAACTATATATAAAAATGGCTACATTTGCTACACAGTTCACCCGATATGGATGTAAAAACCCTCACAATAAAGCTGAAAGTCTGTACTCATACAGACTCATACGTCATAGTCACTGTTCCATTTCAAATTCAATGTGCTGGAGTACAGAGCCGAAACAACAAAAAATGGTCACTGTCCTACCAGTTTTCAAGTGCACTGCAATTGAGCCATTTAATGCAGTTAAGCAGTATGTCTATGATTATTTTCTCAGGGGCTCACTGGCCCCCGACTAGACGTACTATTTTCAAGTCTAGGTCAGATAGCCATAGACAGTCTAACCCATATACTGTAACTCTGTTAATCAGCACTGTCAATCGCCAAGAACCAATCTGAATTGGTAGTGATAATTAACAGTACAGGTAAAATATAAATTGAAAGGGCATTAATAGCTAGTTTATTCCCAAGAATTGAGGGAGAAGTTAACTGGAAAAAGGAAGTTCATATTCCAGAATTAGTCAAAACTATACATAGGCTGATTTAGTCCATTGTCATTCATACAGTCTCTGTGTTTATTTAAAAAGCATAAGGATATATAAAACAACAAAAATACAAAAAAATACAAATGGTATTGTAACACAGGGAAGACATTGAAACTGCAGACTTAAATATTAAAAGCTTGCTTTTATAATATATGAAAGACCACTTTTATTTGAATTGTGCATTGCTTGTGCTAGATCTTCTTTTCAAATCAGCAGTTTTACATTCCCTGTAGGAATAAGTGGAGCAAACTTTGTTATCAACTCAAAGCTCAGTAAAGTTTGACCCACATTTCTTCATTTAAGAAATGTGTTCAGAGGAGCCTCTCTTTCTGGCTGTGTAATATGCTCAAACCTTATGCAAACAGACGGCCATTGTTAAAAAAGTACCTTGGTGAATTCCCATGTACTGTGCAATGGGCACATTTCTCAAATGTAGGATCAAGCAAGCATGATTGAATAAGCAATATTGTGGGTAAATTAAAGTCAAAGGTCAAATTATCACATTTCCTCTCATATTTTGATAATATTCACTCATGTGTCATTCAAACTTGCAAGTCTTTGGTCTTAATGGTAAAATAAAGTAATTATACTGAAGGATTCTGACCCTTGACATAATCAGTCTTGGAGCTACATTTAAATGTGGTCTCACTGCTCCCCAAGGACCCCTGACCGAAACTGACTCGTTTCCTCTGATTACTTGTGAGAAGGAAGTAATGCACACAGCAGCCAGGATCTCTACCTATGGCATACTGTACAGAGGCAGCTTTTTCTACAAAAATGCCATTTCCCATTTCCTATGGCTAGCGGCTTGAAGACCTGCTTGGAAATGTGATTCAGATGTCAAATAAAGTGCAATGCAATGTAAATATAAAGAGTATAGATGCACGCATATCTAGAATATCTGGTATTTTAGCCTGTATCGTCTTGTATGTACAATTAAAAGAATCACTTCCTGACAAAATGTTTAAATGTAAATTGTAAAAGCTTACACAGAGGAACCCAACTAGCTAGTGCTGATTGGCTTTCTGTTTTAATTTGAGGAACTGAAACACTCCAAGCTGCGTTACTGCAGATTGGTTGCATCCCGCCCCATTTATTTTTGCCTTTGGCAGTTTTCCACACCAAAAGAAAGGAAGGAAGAAAGAGAGAAAGGTGTATAAAAAAGGGGAGCTCCAAGGACATGGAGTCACAAGGAAGCTCTGTGGGCTGCTAGGGAGAGCGAGAGAGAGAGAGGGGGGGGGGGGGGGGGGGCATGTTACCAGTCGGTTTAAACAGAGTTAGCATGAGTCAAGCTCATTGGGAGGGAGCACTGAGAGGATCAATACATTACAGAACAAAGAGAAACTGTACTCCAGTGGGGTTCTGACAGGCAGGCTCATCCCTCTGCCTTTGTCACAATGGCACTTGCTGCATATCCCGATAGGAGAACGGCCAAAGGTCAAGGCTAAAGAAGGACAACCCAAGTATGTCCAAAACACATTTCCTAGCACCTCAGACATGTTGAAATCATTTAACATGCTTCTTTGCATATGACTATACCATGTCATATCAATTTGGAAGATCCGATGAGTTGTTGCAGCTTTCATACTCTGTTACCGTGGTATGGCATTCTCAATATAATTATGGTGAAATCAAATCATCCTTTTTGTACACAGAAAAACGATTTGGAAAATGAGCTGAGGAAGCTTTTAACTGTGTATGGTAATTGATGTAATAATTAAATTATACAGTTATAGTGGAAAATATGCTAAACTGGCACTGCGATATAGCCTACTGTATGAGTGACATATTCAGGTTGAAGGGTAATGGGACCGGTGAACTGACCATTTGCGACGATCTACAGGGAGCAAAAACACACACTTGACCGAAGCTCTCAGTATTGGACAGGGCAGCAGCCTTTTCGGTGGCTCACTGAATCAGGGCAACTTTTGTTTTCTTTCCTCTTGTAATTAAAGTCCAGGAATGTCTACGTGAGGGAACTGTCACATCAATCATGGCCTTGTTTATTCGCCATCCTGATTAGGTTTCCGTGGAGGCTCCCTCTTTCCCCACAACATGCAGGCACGGTTACAAATGCCAGCGCAAAATAAACAGCAGCAGAATATCCCTGGCCGAAAACGAATGCAAGCTCGCAAAATGATGTCTGGTGAGTTCCAATTGAAAGTGCACCAGAGAGGCACTCATTCATTTCGAGGACCCGGCCCTGTGGTTTAATGGAACTGATCCACAACATTCACTGATGTAATCAGATAGGGGGAGCGCGACGTTGGTCCTCCGGTGTTCCGGCGGATTTTTATCAACCTTTTATTTATCTTGATATCGAGATATGAAGACTGCTGTTCGCCGAAACGGCTTCGGCTGAAAGGCAGCAGCATTTATAGGCTGTCGGCGACGGTAAAAGTGCACGCTCGTCATGTGCGGGGAGAAAATCTGCCGCCACGTTCTCTCTGGATTGATTCTGCAGCATGTGCAGGCTTTGCGAGGCTGGAGAATGGAAACAAGCTTTACAGCGCTTTGACATGCCAGGAGTGGCACCATCTCATTATGGTGTATGGCAGGGATACTCAAATCTGGCCCTGGAGGCCAGTAGCACTGCTGGTTTTCATTCTTTCCCCCTGATCAGGACTGATTTAAACCTGGGACAACGGGTGAGTTAAATCTCTGGCCAATCAGTGGCCATTAATCGATCAATTAGCTATCAGGTAGAAAGGAAAACCAGCAGTACTACTGGCTTGGTGTATGGAGAGGGGCCCCACCCCCACAGACAACATCAGGGCTCCACCATGAAACCCCAGTGCCTGGGACCACTGTCTCTGGCTCCAGGCCCAGAGGCTGAGTGACACCGCTGGCATGCAGGTCAGATCCCGCCAGTTAGGACGAGAACGTGAGCTCTAAACCTCAAGTGAAAAAACTGCCAAGGGGTAGTCCCAGGACACCAAGCCACTGAGTTTCCATCGAACTCCCTTTCTTCCCTCCATACCATCCCCTGGCAGAGAGTTACACAAGAGAAACAACCTTTCAGAATACGATTGCCAATTGCACATGCCTCCATCCCATTCCAAGGTCATAAAATGCTAAATTATGCACTTGAGCCATTTTAATTCTATAAACAAGCAAAATAATTACCATTGTTTTCTTGGTTCTTGTTTTCTCTTTTTTTCACAGTACATAGATGCTGTAACTAAAAGCAGTGCAGTTATTACTTTGGGTTTCCAGGAATTTGACTCCAGGGTGCCTGGTTTCATTGAGTTGACAAAGAATAACAGACTCATTTCCTCCAATCAGAATGGGAGCTCGGGGGTAAGAGCACGCAATCCCATTCTCTCTCCCAAGGGGAGCTCCAGCAGGCCTCTGACTGGGGTGAAATGGATGTGTCTCTGCAGAATAATTTGGCCCAGAATTTACAGTAGCTCAACTGCCAACCCCCTGACAGATAATGGTAAAAATGGTAAATGGAGGGGGGGGGGGGGGGGGGCGCAGGTAGTTGTGAGGGGGGCAGATGACATACATACTCTTGTCTTGACTGAAGCAAAAACAGGTAAAAAAAATAAGGCTCATGTACCTAGCATCTGTCCAAAAAGTTCATATATGCAGTTGTTTATGTTAAACCATATCTCAAGCACGACAGAAAAGCTGCAAATGACTCCAGCCCCCCAGTAGGACCAGGAAGCAGAGCTTCTGTGCCATTTGCAGACTGAACTTTGAAAAGCCCCCCCTGGAATTGGCGATGTTAGCAGAGGAGTCAGAATTAAAGCCTTAATCAAACCCGAGATAAATTAAGAGGCAGCAGTTGACTCAGCGTTTCGTTGGCCCCGGCCATCCATTGACCCTGAGGCTGGCGCAGAGAAATTGAGAAATGTTCGTTTTAATGTCTATTCAATATATACAGCATCTAACTCGAGATGGGCTGGGCAATCAACTACCAATCCATTAGACAGAGATGTTTTTCAAGATTGACGTGTCGCTTCGCCGGTGCCTGGGCTGGCTCGCATTCAAGGTTAACCTTTTAGAGGCGGCTGATTGTCGCGAGAAGGTTAAACAACACATTAACATGCATTAAAATATTAAATTATGGCTCCATTTGGTATATGAAAGAAAACAACGACGTAAAAAAAAGGCTCTTAGAATTATGAAGGCAATTGATGAAGTGGACGAGGAAGCACGTGTTTGCTGTGGGGAAAAAGGAGAGAAGTGGGTAAGATGCGTTTCAGATTGGTGTACGGGGATCAGCACGGACACAGGCACGACTTCTTTTAACGTCGAGGTTAATGAACTTGCAGCTGGGTCAGATATTGATGCCATTCACAGTAAGGTGCCTGTTTTCCCACACAGATCCATGGTAATAATAAAAGCCATTGACAACACAAAGGTAAAATGTAAATCTGTGCTAAATATAAAGCATTCAGGACTCATATAAAACATAATGTACATTATTAAAATACCTTTATAGCCTTCTACCAACAATGTAGTATCTCTCTGAGATGATAGGGAGGAAAGCCAATATACAATGGTTTTCTTGTTATGATAGTCTCAATTTTTTTGCCACAATAGCTTGACACTGAAGTGTTAATTTTGCATCCAACGATTAGTGATCTAGACAGTCAGAATTGTGCACAATCCAAAGTGGCGGAGGGTGCTCGGATCGCTCCTGCAGCTGTTGTCACAGACTGGGCCTGATTGAAAAAGACTGCATTCTTCCCCATCCCCTCCGTACAATACCCCCTCCACCTTCCACAAGATACCCCATTAACCCATTTGAGCGACACTGGATTGTAGGGAAGGCAGCACGCCTTCCATCCCCATCTCATCCATTTAGGTAATTGAAGGATTGGAAAAGCCATCCCACTTTAAATCTCGCAGAGAGAGCACTCCCATCTCCCAGGCTATCCTCTGCCATCACAACTTTTACTGTCCCCCGCTGACTGACAGCTTTCCATTTTAAACGATCCCGTGTCCCGGGCTTCAATTAACGTTATTGCGACATGACTGGAGAGCCTCGATATTGAGGGGGAGGGGGAAATGAGAGCGGGGGGGGGGGGGGGGGGGGGGGCAGAGGGGATGGCGAGTCCCCTCACGTGGACTAAGGTGTCAGGTAGCCCTTCGCGAAAAGGCCCCTCTTCCCCCAGAGAGGCCCACGTGAGCGCAGAGCCGGGAACTCTGGCCAGCAGAGTAATGCCCAGCGAGGCGAAGGCGACGCTGGCCGGGGAGAGAGAGGAGAGCCTGTCACATGGCATTTCACTCAGAGACTTCAGATAGCAGGTAAGGGGAGTTAAATGTCAACGGACGCGGCGCGAAAATAACAGCCCGGCCCAGCCCCGGCGCGTCTCGCTCGCTCTCGGGCGGCCCTGGCGCAAAGCGGGCACGGTCACACGGATCCTGCTTTTTGCGTGAAGCGAAGCGAAAAAAGGGCAAATCAGTGCCAAACTCCACTCCGCCGATGAACCAAACAGGATAATGGCACTTAAGCATATCAGGTCAGATTCAATTCTCCCGATTTTATGATTCCTGTCTAAGTAGTAGGACTGTGTTACTCTTCAGGACACTTTGTGATCGATTTAGCCTGACGGGGTTTGCTCTGGTTTTACGATCCAGACCAAAGAAGATCAGAATCAGGCCTTAATCACACCTGAAAAATGGCTGAAAATGGCGAGGTGAAGGAGCTGGGGAATGTTGTTTCTCCACCACATCTGTGGGGTCATTGCTACACTGAATCACACTTACCCTCCAGTTACACAAGGTTGTAATAGACACAAACTTTCAAAATACTGCCTTAATGTTCAAATATTGTCCTCTGTTGATTTATAATTTTTCTCAGTTGTTCAGATGAATTGAAAAAATAAAGCATTTATTTACTATCTCATATCTTTCCTGTCATTTGCATTAGCCCATAGATCTTCCTCAAACCTAATATTCCCCCTGGCAAGACACCCTGGATAAGAAATCTTTGCGGCGAATCCAACCTTGGCGAGCCTCTGCAGTGATGTCATCGCAGGCTAATTTCATAGCCTCAATAAGTATGGCCTGAACATGAGGGTTATGGTCATAAACTTCATACACTGAACAAACAAACCTCTGCATTGAGGAATGGTGAGTATCACCACTGATATCCTTGGGGCTTGGAACCACTCCCGAACCCCTGAACTGTGATGGAACCTCACATTATCCCATATGCCAATGAATATAGGCAACTGCTGCTCCTCCCTCACATCTCCCACCATCAAACGTTCTGCAAGCCCATCAAGGAATACTAGGGCTGTGTCCAAATACGACCCCTACACTCTTTCGAGGGTGACTATTTGAGTCCACTTCGTCAAAAAACTTTTGAGTGGGCGACTTTTCCTCACAAATGGGGGCACTTAAAATACCAGGATGTACCCCTTATTTCCGGGGTTTTGTTGAGGAAATTCAGGAGCACACCCATCTGCAGAACGGTGCACTCATCCGACAATTTTCAGTAAGTAACCCGGAAGTAAAATCGTAAAAGACATAGAGCATATATGCATATCTAAGGTCCAAGATTGGTTCATATTACGAAATACACTTTTTTATTTTTGTTAATTCTATCTTCATTCATAATTTACACTTTGTAACAATCGTCATATGTTAACTGATTGATATTCTCAATATCAATTTAAAATATATTACTCAATAAAAATAAAAATATATTACGAACTACTTCCTCACTAGTTTGGAAAGAGATTTGCGGGATTTCTTTCGCACACTGCTTGCAAAGTGAGGGGACAGGGCACAAAGTAGACAGGGGTCTGAGTGGACAGGAGACAGTGGACAGGGAACAGGGGTCGTATTCGGACACAGCCTAGGAGTCATTCTGCGATATACAACCCAATCACCCCACTGCTGGTGGAAGAACCCATTTTGGCCTATAGCCAGACACCTTGTAATATTCCCACCACGCTATCCTGAAGCTTCAGTTGTAGCTTTCTGACCAATTACATTTCAACCATGTCTTCTCTTCTCTGTCAGGATGAAGCCAGCTTCACCCAAAGAAACATATTGGACAGCACCGGCCTCAAGCTTCATTCTTCCTCTTCAAGACACGTATAATTGATCCCTCATGACTGCGTCCATGGTCAACAATCGTTGCCCTCATTTCATCTGCCACATATCTTGTTCTCCTTTAACAGCGTCGACTAACTCTTCCACCTCACGTTCACACATCCCTTCCCCCACCTCTCACAGCCGGTTCCCCTATTCTCTCTGCTTCCATTTTTAGCGACATAGGTAACCAATCTGGTGTGTCCTTTTACGTGTGACTTCAAACTGATTATCAAATCAAAAAGCTTTGTCCCTCTGCGTTTTCACACGCAGTGAACAGGCCAAAACAGCTGCAACAAATTTCTTTCAATTGGGGAAAAAGCTTGAGAGCATTGTGAGAAAAGGTCTCTTGGGTGTAATTGTACTCACAGCCTGCATTTGTGTGAAATGTTTTGCAAAACGTGTTCTCGGTGCGACAATTGCACGAAGACTGAAGAGAACTGTGTGAAGCAACCGATAAATCGTTACGAGTTCAGTGATAGCATTTGAGGTTGTGATCAATGGAGCGTTGCAGTTGCAGTCTTAGCTCACAGCTGCTAACAATGCATATGAACAAACAACTTATATTTCGCAGAATCTCTCATCCAGAGCGAAGTAAAAGAATGGCAAGGTACATTAAATATATACCACAGGGGAGATGGGAAATCTTTGAAAATTAGAATTTGCCACTTGACTGTCAGGATATGGGGGATGCCAATGAGCTCAAACACAATTTCATTTTGTTTCACCTCTGCATGCTCCCCAAAACCCAGTCAAACATATCTGGAATTATTTGTTTTGTATCGATCTTTTGGTTGAGGGTGTGTGGGGTTGTTTATTGGGTATTGAAGATGACCTGTCGCTGAGACCAGGTATGAATGAATGTGGGGAGGGAAAATACAACGAACAGCCTGTGGTATGTTTTGTCCTATAGTTTGTTTGCCTTGTGGTGTCACAGCTGTGGAATGTCCACTGCAAACCTGCAGCATCCATAAATGCAACCGCACTACCACACGTTTTTTTTATTAAAAAAATATTTATTAAAAATATCACCGATGCAGGAATGCAGAGCCCAATAGCTGTTGCTGGCATTTTTCTGTGGTAATTTGCATTAATAAAGAGGCTGTTCCTTGTCGGAATGTGTTTTATCCGGTTTAAAATCCCAGGGCGATCCCTCTCTGAAGAGCGCTGGGAGAATCCGACTGTCAGAGACGACAAGACAAATGAATCCCAGTGTCAGCGGCGTGTGGTTCAACGATGACAGATTGAGAAGAACTGTCCCTCTGTCGACAGGCATGCTTCATTTTCAAATTAATAAATCTGAATAAAATATTTTCCCCTTCATTATCAGTAGCGTCTGTCTGACAGCTCCGCTGACAGGGGGGGAGTGGGGACGCTGCTGAGAACAGCTTGCTCCAAATCCACCTGGGCCTCAGCTGCTATGCCTGTTTGTAATGTCGTGTGAGAGCGCGTGTGTTTATCTTTCCTCTCTCTCTCCTCAACCACTGAGTCCAACTGCAAGCTCTCTCTCTCCCTCTCTCTCTTTCTTTCTCTCACTTTCTCTCTCTCACTCTCTCTCTGCCAAGAGGACAAACAATGCAGACCAATGTCACCACAGTGGCATTGTAATGCCTAGTGTCTGTGCAGAGTGAAAAATATAAGGAGGCCTCATAGGAGCTGGAGATGCTCCATAACTCCTACTACCTCTTGCTGTTCCCATTACCACAGGGCTCGGAAAATAACACAAATGTTCAGGTCAATTAATCATTTTAAAAGTGATTAGCCAATTAAGCAGAACATACTTAGCCGTCTCTTTGAAGTCCTGGTAAATGTGAAGCCTCAGCCCCCACCCATCCACGCAACCTACAGATTCAGTCCTAATCCACACAAGTATACAGGATGCATGTTTTAACACTGCACTCGAAAGTGCCTGATATGCCTTGTAAAATCTGAGACAATTAGCACAGGTCTCGTAAATGCCTCA
Organism: Synaphobranchus kaupii; assembly: GCA_029718625.1. Lineage (NCBI taxonomy): Eukaryota > Metazoa > Chordata > Actinopteri > Anguilliformes > Synaphobranchidae > Synaphobranchus > Synaphobranchus kaupii. The sequence goes on from CM056377.1 coordinate 51,470,898, forward strand.
CACAGCACCAAGCTTTTTGGAGTGTCATTACGAAACAGCAAGCACAGCATTCTGATAGAGAGGGGTTGACTGTTGCAAGAGAACTGTTAACAGGATGTGTATGCGTGTGAGTGTGTGTGTGTGTGTGTGTGGGTGGGTGTACGCGCGTGTGTGCATGTGTGTGTGCGTCTGTGTGCATGCACAACTATGCATCTGTCTCTGTGTTTATTTAGTTCTTCTATTATTTAACCAGTTAGGTCATGCAGTGATTAACTGGGAAATGAAAGCAGGTAGGGAACGTGTGTCTGCATGTGCAGAGCAGAAGCATTTCTGGATGTTTAGTCCCGGTTCTGTTCTGATACAGTATTTCTAAGAGGGTGAGGATAGTGCAGTACCAATATACTTCAGAAAAAATCATACACGTTAGGATTTTTAATTAATTTGATGGTTTACTCATAGAACTGCTTGGACACAATTATTTTTAGTTATTTTAGTTTTTACTATCATAAATTGCAAGTGAATCAAAAATGTCACGCAAATATATCTTAATGTAAGTGCAACATTAAATTAAAATTTTTATTTCATTATTACAGACTTATAATGCAGAATAAGTATTTTTAAAATAATATATTTGTGTTTATAAATGGAAGAAAATCAATACATTTTTCATTTACAAATGAGTCTTTTGAAATGTCTCATTTGAAATGAATACTGGTAGCCCTTTCCCTTGATATAACAGAACAAAAACGGAAAAAAATACCCTTCAAACAATAAATCCCTTGAAGTAGTACAATGCAATGCTCTACTGTTCTCTGAGAAATGGGCCACATGACAAAATGTGGCCTTCCACCAGGACACATGCAGTGCGGTAAGAGGATGATAATATATGTGAACACATCTGGTATTGAGCATGGTGCCAGGATGGAAGACAAAGCCATGCATTTATGAATGGATCAATACAGATCCCCCATGGCACAGATTCACCTGGCTGCGAACATGGAAGACCTCTGGGAAATGATAAGGCGAGCAGAGGGGAAAAAAAAAACATTCCTGAGACTGCTCGCTGTATTCAAAACCAACCTCCTGCCCAGCAATGAAAAATATATAAAAATTCCTATATAAAAATTCCAACGGACTCAGTTGTGCCAAATTAATGTATGAGGGATTATTATTGTCATTTTGATCTAAGTAAAATGATGTACCGTAAGTATATTTTGCAATTGAAAAGGGAGCAAAAACAAAAGGAACGGAGAGACAACCAGATGAAATCAAAATAAAAGAATATATGTCACGGCTCCGGGGCAGGACCTCATAGATGGGGTAGACGAAGGGCTGCTGTCCAGTCAGAGTAATTCTGCATGCTCATAGGCGTACTGAATGAATATGCAACAGCAAAAATAATATGCCCTGTGAGCAGAGCGCTCTCTGAGACTATGTGCTGCTTGGAGCATTCCTGCCAGTCCTAATGCAAACTGATTTAAATTAAATAATGTAATGTAGAATACCGGAGAAAGGATATACAACGCATTCTGTTCTCCAGTAATATGACACTGACAGTCAGTCGCTGGCAAGATACATTCTTCCCTCCGTGCAGTGGAGGAAGAGGAAATATTGTGATCAAATCACTGAATAAGCTGCGAGGAGACCACAAAACATGCCTTTTACTGTCAAACAAACCTTACCTTAAGTGCTGCCTTCTAAAAACACACGCAGCGTGTCAGATTATGATTCCTGGCAGGCTGACTATGCCGTGAATATTTTCATATGTACCAGGGTTAATGTAATATGACAAAGCGTAATCTGTAATGTTAAATATTTACACGGCACTACAATGTTTACAGCAAAATTAAACGTAATTCAATAATAAAGCAAACAGAGAGTCAGTTCTACAGATTCTTTTGTCAAGTAAGATCACGCCTTTTTATTGCAAATCTTAGTCAGCCCTATGACAAAGATTAAAGATTAAAGCATACAGCGGATATAAAAGACAAGCAAAAACACAAACGTTGGTCCCATATTTTCCTTCTTGATAATTTAATTCCAAGCCCACCGTGGTCTAATTACAAAGGGATTTTGAGATTTGACTGATTAATTTACACAATACTACATATGCCAAACAATCTCAATAACTGTCATCACTTTACTTGTTACTTGTTTTTTTACTACTTTAGGTGTTTTTATGTGTCTTAAATATTTAAACATGTTTTTTTTAGGTGGAGGTAGAATAGGTAGAGTATGATAGCGTGTGTCAGTAAAGAATTAAAAATAAAGCTTTCCTTGTATGTAAAACAGATTCTATCCCCAAAGGAAAGACAGTGCTTTGTCAACAAATACAAATTAATAATAGAACAAAGGTACCTGCCATAATACATTGTGACGTTACATCGCCAAACAGAACTTCTGATAAGATTCCTTATATATTTTTTTTTCCTTATATTTTATCTTCCAATTAATCAGGGAGGAATGTGAATTGCATGGACTTCATTTATGGTGATAGACTAAATCTATCAGGAGCAGTTGCTATGCAAATATTTATACATGTTATTCACAGGTCTGATATTGATGAATGTGTGCTTCACGCATCATAATGTTCAGTATGGTATACATGAGTGTGTCTGAGGACAAACCTTTTCATTGCTTATCACACGAAAACATATTCAACGTAATTTTAAGGAAATTGCATCCAAAGCCAATGGATTTTTTTTTTGTTTCGAAATATGACTGTTGTCGTTTCATTACACGGAATTACTCTTCTATTTTTTGTTGTCCTCATTTAAAATAATTATGCGATCAGAATGCAGGCTTACAACTTCTTCTGAAAAACAAAGTGTGAATCCTACAGTGACGGCATAGTGCATACCGTGGCATGCGATTATTTTAGTCATAATGCTTTTCGGATGCGCAGGACAAAAATTAGATCGTCATCACTTGGAGCAAGACAAACACCACAGAGGAGCAATAATCAAGATGGTGAGGTGCATTGAGGTGTGACAGTCTACAGTGCATGCCTGTTACTGTGGACCTGAAAAAAGGGTGGTAGGAGGAGGGGGCGACCGGGGGATTAGTAACCGAATCCCGGCCAATAGCAACGAGACACATCCATCCAGTCCGAGTGCCTTGATTGGAAAACACTTGGCCATCGGGGGGGGGGGGGGGGCGCATTGAACAGAGAAAGAGTGACACGGCACTGCTTGTGATCTTGATTGGACCTGGCAGACAGGGCCGGGGTGTGTGTACTACGTGGGGGGTGTTTGGGAAAGGGTAGGGGGCCGACTACTGCCCATGTTCCGGCGGGGGGGCGGACAGGAAAATGAGCACAGCACAGGGAGGGGTGGACACACCACACCAACGATGATGAAGGGAGCAGGGGAAATGTCACTACTGTGTCACCACCCCTAATGGGTTATGGCAACTAATGTACAGCAGATGACACAATATTTCATGTCAGATATGGCCAAAAAGGCCCTTTCAGCACTATATATATATATATATATATATATGGTTGAAATTCGCAGTGTCATCAGATATTGATTAAATGTCAGAGACATCCACGTTAGCTTCCACTGTTGTGGCATCACTAATAAATGCATGCGCAAAAATGTGGATTTTAATAACTATATCTTGTAAATGTTAACGGTATGTTTGCCGTAAAAATATTGTTTCTTACCAAATTGACTGTCAACAGCTTGGAGCGGTCTATGGATTTTTGCAATCCAAGATCGGCTGGGCTGGCCTGAGTTCTCTTATTCCCAGAGCAGTCAATGTGAATGTATCTAATGTGCAACTTATTTGCTGGGGGCCTTTAGCTATTCAACCTATCAAATCTACTTCTATTTAAACCTATTTTATTTGAAAAATAGTAAATACTTTGCTAATCTGCAGTGATAAGTAACTTGCTCCTTGACAAGCAAATTAGTCAGATCAGACTTTTACACACAGCAAAAATGTCAATGTAAATCTAACACTGCTGGTGTACATTTAACACCCCAGGGAGTTTATATGACACCACAGCCTCATATAAACACCCTAGCGTGTTCAATGTACACCGCCATTTTTCCTGTGCATATATTGAAAATGTGATAATATTGTTTATTTCACTATATCATGTTATTTAAGCTTTATGGCATGTCCAGATACCAGTAACGTCCAGAGAAGAGTGCTACTGAGCAAATGATGTTGTCATGCCTACAAGCCAGTACTTTGAGCAGAAATAGAGAGGCCAGCCTTGTAAATAAAATCCATTGGTATGTATGCATATTTTATTGATTTATATTTTAACCAACCACAATTTATGATGGTTTCAAGATTAATTCTTGAAAGCTTCTTTGAATACATTTCTTATTAGTGTACATTCTTTTTCGGTTCTATTTTCAGTTGCGGTTGTGGATATGCAAGAAGCCTTATTTCTATTCTGCAGACAGTGCAAGGTTAAAGCAGTGCTGCTGTCTATAACACAAAAATGAACACCATGTTCCTTTCTTGCTTCTAATTTTCTCTCATTTTTTGAGCTGCAAATCTGTCAGTCAAAAATAAGCGCTACTCTGCCACAAGACAAATTAATTACAGTAAGATCTACAGATCTGTACTGTCTTACAGTGGAGCAGAATTCAGTTTAATTCAGCAACTTTTATGCTTTTGTAAGCTGCACTCTTGCTGATCATTGGTAGACAGTACAGCATAACAGTTATAGTTTAAGAATGTGTGTACGGGTAAAAGGTTAGTTCCTATCAGAGATAGCTACCAGTCAATAGCCTTACTGTATGTCTACTGGTAAAATACTCTGATGTCATGTATGTCTTATGTCTACTTGTAAAATACTCTGATGTAAAATTATCATATCTGTGGAATGTGTATGTACTGTAAATCAATGGAGGTCCTCTTGCTTAAGAAAAACACTGTGAAACACTTGCACTTGCAAAAGTTGGTCTGACAGCCAAATGTTTGGACTATGTAAAGACAGCCCTTAGACACAATGGTATGAAATACATGAATCTATTATATTTTTAAAAAAGCAATGATGATTACAGTCCTTGTCCAGTTACCCTTTAATATGAAAGATATAGGGGTCGATTGACTAAAGGTTTGCATGTACAAAATCACGTGTAAAACTGTTACCACCCGCAAAAAATCATCCGAGCTGATCAATTAACAAGGTGCAAAGAGGACTGCATGTGTTAAAACTGAAAGATACATGGATTTTTTTGTTTTTGCGGGATAGACTGAATGAATATGCAAAATAGGGTGTCCCTATGTTATTTTGCGAAATAGTGGGAGGAGGTCATGCAAATAGATTACGTTAGCATGTGTAATGTGATTTACTAAGCCCAAAAGCAAGTTTGAGAAAGGTATTTGCAAATGCATTTTAGTAGTGGAAAGCCGGTATTAAAAGAAACACAATCAATAAAATGACGGCTGTCATTGTTTGGAATATCCATAACTGAACGTTCTGAATGATTGAGTAAAAATGGGGGCTAATTAACTGGCTCATTGTAGCTAACACTCAAAATACACAAAAAGAGAATTTGTGGATACATACAAGTAAAAATAAATTAATTTTAATCATGAAGCAAATAGTTTTACAGAATACAAGAGTAACTAGCATTTGAATCAAATAAACGATACAAAGTCTATTATAACAAACAGTGGATAACAAAGCAAATAAAAACTTTATCAAAATAAAACCCATGATCAGATGGAAATGTGATTTTATGTGGCACTAACGGCGCAAGTAGTACTAGTAAGCATAGTTACGATCATTTCAGTCCTGACAAACATCTGTAACTCCCGGTAGAAACTAAAAGACATCCAGTGAAACAGTAAATTGCCAGCTTGTTCAGTGTAACATTAGCCTATACCTACACTGTAATACCATTAAAAAATGTTTTTTTAATTTAATGAAGGGGGGGAAACTATATGAATCCTGTTATTTAGCTGTAGCCTATAAATCCTGTTATTTTATACATTGACTGCTCTGTTAAATAATGAGTCATTGCTGTAATTGTACATGACTTTGACAGTGTTAAAAAATGGCAAAATCCAGTTTTTTTTACAGTGTACTGTGGAAAAAAACTGTATTTTTAATTTTTAATTCAAAACACTGCCAAAGCCATGTAGAATAATTATTTAATGGTAATCTCCTAAAATAACAGGATTTATAAATTTGTCCCATTCATTAAATGGTTTTTCACTGGCAACATTGCTGTCAGTCTTTTCACCATTCAGATAATTTTTTTTACAGTGTAATCATTCCAAACACGCAAAATCCATCATTTAAATATGACTGTTTGCAGCTGGAGTAATTTACATATTGACTCACCCGTAAAGTGTGAAATGATAACATGTACAACACGGGCTGCGCACGCAAAATTACACCACTTATTTGGAATCTTAGTAAATCGACTCCATAGTGAATTATGAATTATGATTATCAAAAAAAGGTAGACCATCAGAATTCCAGAAAACAGTACTCGTATTTTTGCAGCAGTATTATAATTGAACAATTTCTGAGACTAGCAGAGAGTGTTATGTCTCATACTCATAAACCCAGTGTTCTTTTTTCCCAACTCAGTTTAGTTGATATCGAAATGTGAGAACATTCCTTCGGCATTTCTTGAAAAGGTCAATTTTTATCTATAAAAAGGTTCTCTTCTGAATTTTCCCTCGCAACAAAGCTCACAAAAATACCCATAGGAAAAAAAGGACATGGTCACAATAATATGCAAATTTGTCTCATCATTTGGCTATTGCAATGCAGCACTGGAATGCAGTTTGTCTCTTCAAATGGAGGTAGACTGGTTTAATTCAGGAGAAATTGCATTATCTCCATTTGACAGCTTCCTGCACTGTCGGAGGGAAATGAGACCCTCAAATGCAACAATAATTACCCTGGTCACTTGGTGTCTCTCCGCTGGGTGAGTGAGACGGCTCAGCTTCAGTCCAGAAACAGTTAAAGCTATAAAGACGTCCCTCAGCCGTGACCCCTCGCACTCTATGGTGTCTCCCCTGTGCAGAATTCTTATTCAACTCCAAACTGACAAAGTGTTTTTAATCTTTTCTTTGCTTCTCTCCTGGAGATTGGGAAACAAAAATCAATACTTGCTGGCAGGCCATCTAGCAGGCTGTGAATTACAGGGCTGCGATTTCGCCACAGCGCACTCGGCAGCCTTGAGCGGGGGACCATGGGAGCGCCATTCGAGATGGAGAGGTCACGAGTTCAGCCCAGGACCACAGTCTGAAGAGCAAGGTATTTACTGCCAAGTGCACAGTAATGAAAAATAACTTCCACGTGGCACCAGGAGAGACGATAGGCGCCCAACATCTCTGTCTCTCTCGCTCCATTTTGGCCTGTCCTCTTTTCTCGCGGATCTCTGCTGCCGGCCTGGCGATATATCAGTGGGAGGGCCAGCGATTATGCCCACGCCACAAATCTGAAGGGAGAACATATTGACACCCAGGCCTGTCATTATCTGTTAATCATGCCGCTGACGTATATTCCAGTCCAACGGAAGCTGGCAGCCGCTCAAGCAACATAAATGTCCCAAAATAAATCCGCTTGGGTGGGTGCAAGCTTCCTTGCAAGGGAACGGTGCAAATCTGCAATATTTATAATTTTGGTTCAGCAGCAAAAGACTCCCCCACAAGGACAAACGTTATTCCACAGAAATTATTAAAAGACACAGCAACTCGCCTTTCAAGATGCAATCGTGTATTTTTAGGCCACCCGGAATGGAGACTGAAATGCTAGCTTCTTCTTTCCACTTCAAATGTTTTATAAGTAGCTGTAGCAGCCTTTCTTTTTTAGTCTTGCTATCTATCGTAAGAAATATATTTTGGCCCTCTGTCAGCATGAAAGTAATGTTCTGTGCATTTTTGTGCCATTCCACTCAAGCAAACATGCACCACATGCCTTCTCCTTAATCGTTATCCTCTCTTCCAGTTGCTGGTGGAAGTCTCCACCACATCTCCTCCCATTAACCAGCAAACTCTCCCTGCTGTAACCCTGACTGTGTATGAGCCCAGCTTGACTGCAGTAAATTACAGGGTTCATCCCATTCTTCGCACCAAAGCACTCTTCAGGAAGACACAAAGATCTCTCTCCATGTTGTCAGCTAAACATACTAGTACATTTGTTCAGGCCATTTCAGGGCTGTGTTGGGACTGTGGGTCTTTGCCATTACTTACTCTTAGCTATTCATAACCTCAAGATTTTTCTGTGATTTTGTATCAAGGAAAAATCTTCAATTTTCTCCCGCTTTTTTATAGAGTGGTGTTAACCCCAGTGCCCTGATCAAATTCCCATGAAACTGGCTCTCTACATCCAGCCAGTATATCATTCCCTACACACCTGATTAGCTACACAGTCCTTAGCATTCCCTACTCACTTTACTGCAAAAGAGTTGAGTTCTGCATTGACCTACCTGGTTAAATAAAGTTTTTAAAAAATCTAAGTTGTCACAGTTACTGTTGGAATTCTTATGAATAGGGACAAACTATATGAACACTGACACCTGATGAAATGGCTCCACTTAATATACTGTTAATTGAGGAGGCAGGCAACAAAGCATAGCGAACACTATCTCTGTTGCTGTCATTCCGAATGATGAAAAATCATAGATTTAGTCAAGAACTCATTGCCACCAATACGACTATCAACCATGCTGTACTCCAGACAAAAGAATGTGCTGTCCTTTTTTTTCAAAAGGGGAATAGGATGGCAGTACTTGATACTAAGGGTGCAACATCTCACAGATGTTGGATGAGTAGAAGGATGGAGCTTATCCTCAGTGATCAGTAATTACCGCTCACACTGTCACGTGCATACAATTTGCGATCAACCCCATGAAAGTAAACACCACGAAAAATCCTCAAGGCTGTTTAATTTCTTTAAGAATTATATTATCAGCTGCATTCAAAGTGATTTCTCAGGGAAGGTAATTGCAATATTCAGGATCTGTGCCAGGAGAAGATAGTACCTCACAAAATCATTTTCTTTAATGAGGGTGAGCTGCATGGTAGCTGCCCTTAATAAACCTGGCTCCCTGATTAGATCATTAGCTTTGCCTTTTAAAATCATAAGCACTTTCTCTCCAAGCTCAAACAGGCACGGACTACCGATTTAGCTGCGGAACTAAATATCTCCCATAACATTAAGCAATCCAATGTTGGTGCTGCCCATGAAATTAGGAGCCTACTCATCTATCAAAATTTTGAGGTCTTTTATCATCTATCTGTAATACAAAAGACACAAAGTATGAATTTCTGCCAATGGAAGATTTTTCTTTCAGGCTAAAATAATGTTAAATTAATGCTGCATTAAACTCCGACGGTTTTCTTTAATCGATATCCATGTGGTCACCTGTCAATACTGGGTTTCTTTAAGTAATTAGCTGATGTGCTCCAGCAATCGAGGGCAGAGCTGGTGACTGGAATGAAATTACGTAGCTTAAAGCTGCTGGGAAATGGTCGCAATGGCCTTTGTTCAAATGATGATAAATTAGAAACAGAGTCATTCTAATTCAAATAATATTACAAATGTAATACTTTTAAAAGGCCTCCCTTTAAAGCTGTTATACGGTCCATTCACTGACTCACGTAATATTTAAGCACTCGAATACCCCTTTCACGCCGAAGCAACGACCCGGGTAAATCCCGTGTTTGCCGTTGGTGTGAATGGGTCGACCCGGGTTATCCGACACTGTTCCGCGACCCTGCTCACAACCCGGGACCCTGCTCGCTACCCACACTCTGGAGATCAAAGCCAAATGTGACGCTTTGTTTTGGTCGCAAACCAGCCTAAAGCCTTTGTGAATCTGCCAAATTCGATTTTGTTTTAAGTATAGGTACTGGGGCCTTTAAGGAGAACACCATATATCATACATAGGCATTATGAAGTAAGCATGTTGCCTACATTAAAATCACATTGTTTATCCTTCTTATATTTGTGTGTGTGCATGTGTGCGTGTATGTGTGTGTGTGCATGTGTGCGTGTGCATGTGTGCGTGTGCGTGTGCGTGTGTGTGTGCGTGTGTGTGTGTGTGTGTGTGTGTGTGTGTGTGTGTGTGTGTGTGTGTGTGGCTTGTGTGAGTGCATGAGAGAGGAAGTGTGTCTGTTTGACAATCCTCATTAATCTAACCAGTGCTCCAGATCACTCGCAGTCCAAGTTATGAGTGAGAATACGAGCCATGTAGCTAACGTGGGAGTGTAGGAAATGAGAGTTGATCGCAATTAAAATGGTACGATGGAAGTACGAAGTACATTACATTACAAGGATTTTGGGAAAGGTTGGTAGACTTCACTTCGCCTTATCTTCCTAACAGCCAGGCAAGTTCCAGTCTTAGAAGGCAAGGCAGTCTTTGGAGGTCAACAACCTCAGGTGCAACCTCACCTCCAGACTCTGAGAAAAATAAAATGCATCAAATGTTACAAAGGCAATGTAGAGCATGCCTCAATAAAACAAATTTTCTTGCAAATCAGTTACGTATATGAAAATGTTATTCTACCAAGTTTTTTTTTAAACAAATATTTAAAACAGTCTTAGAAATTCAAGTCCCTGACTAATTAGAGCCAAGGCCAGGAAGCAGAACTTCTTGTCTGCTTGTTCCCCAGAACCATCAGCTAGGGTTCACCCTTTAGAAATTGAAACTGTGTCTGTCCCACGTATACAAAACCATGTCAAATCTCGCAAAAACCGTGAAGTTTGTTTTAATAATCTGATTAAGATTAAAACAAAACACAATCCTATTAGCTCAAGTGATACTACTACCATGAGAGTTGGCTTATTAAATATAAGATCCCTTAATTCCAAGGCAGCTCTTGTGAATGAATTAATCTCAGACTGCTCTCTTGATATACTATGTTTAACTGAAACATGGCTGAAAGTGGATGAAAACTTTACATTAAATGAATCCTCTCCACCTGGGTTCATATATAGCCAAAACCCCCGTCTCTGTCGAAGAGGGGGTGGGGTTGCTGTTATTTATAAATCTGTCTTTCAGTCAATTCCAAAATTAGAGTATGCATTTGATTCATTTGAAGTGTTAGTTATGAACACTCAGCCAGCAGTGGTTGGTAGAAACCGCCCCTCCTCTCAGCCTATTTTACTTGTAACTGTCTATAGACCTCCTGGCCCATATGCTGGCTTTATTCATGAATTTGCAGATTTTCTTTCTCATTTAGCTGTAAGTCATGACAAAGTGTTAATATTGGGTGATTTTAACCTGCATTTTGAAAATATAGATGATCCTTTTACCTCAGCATTTACGGTCATTTTGGAATCAATTGGTTTCATTCAAAATGTTTTTGGCCCCACGCATTGTCATAGTCATACTTTAGACCTGGTCTTAAGTCTTGGTATTGACATTGTTAATGTTAAAATTCACTCGCATAATCCTATTTTGTCTGACCATTTCCTCATTACTCTGCAGTTAAAATTAGCCCATTCTGTAGAATCTGAACTCAGAACGTATACAGGTCGCACTATCACTACCTCCACTACTGGAAACTTTATGCATGTGCTACCTGATTACCTTGATTTAGACACTTCATCCAGCTCCCTGTCAACCAATGATCTGGCAGAGGAATTAGCTACTGCTCTACGCAAAACCCTTGAAGTAGTTGCTCCGTTAAAAAGCAAAAAAGTAATTGAGAAGAGGCTTGCCCCTTGGTACACCGACCACACGCGGGCTCTTAAACAAAAGTTTCGGCAGCTTGAACGCAAATGGCGTTCTACTAAACTGCAGGTATTCCACTTGGCCTGGAAAGAGAGTCTTAGTGCCTATAAGCATGCTCTCTCCAATGCTAGGTCCTCTTACTTTTCAAAGCTTATACAAGAAAATAAGACCAATCCCCGATTTCTATTCAGAACAGTTGCTGAACTAACTAATAATCATGCAACAACTAACCCTCAAATTCCAGTCTCATGTAGTAGTAATGATTTCTCAAATTTCTTTAGTGGTAAAATTATTGAAATTAGGGAAAAGATCACACAAGTTAGTGACCATGGTTTTGACGATATAGAACTGCCTCCTAGACACACTGAACGTCTTGAATCATTTACTCCAATACTTGAGAGCGAGCTAATTCAGTTAGTTTCTTCTTCAAAATCATCCACCTGTCTTCTAGACCCCATACCCACAAAGTTATTGAAGGAGATATTGCCTATGCTCATCAAACCAATTATTCATTTAATTAACTCATCATTGCTATCGGGCCATGTTCCTACATCCTTTAAATTGGCAGAAATCAAGCCACTACTTAAGAAACCAAATTTGGATCCCACTGTCCTGGCCAATTATAGACCCATTTCAAACCTCCCATTTTTATCAAAGATTCTTGAGAAATGTGTAGCGCAACAGCTTTCTTCATTTCTACATACTTATAATGTGTATGAGAGGTTTCAATCTGGGTTTAGGAAGCACCATAGCACCGAGACCGCCCTTGCCCTAGTAATGAATGACTTGTTCCTCTCTCTGGACTGTGGCTGTATTTCTATTCTTGTTTTACTTGACCTGAGCGCTGCCTTTGATACTATAGACCATAATATTCTCCTCTGCAGGTTAGAAAATTTAGTTGGTATTACCGGGCATGCTCTTATGTGGTTTAAATCCTATCTCTATGATAGATCCCAGTTTGTTAGGGTAAACAGTCAGTCCTCTGAACTTTCTAAGGTGAACTTTGGAGTACCACAAGGATCGGTCTTGGGTCCTCTGCTCTTTTCTCTTTACATGCTCCCTCTTGGGAACATTATAAGCAGACATGGTGTTAACTACCACTGCTACGCAGATGACACACAACTTTATATATCAGTTAAGCCAGGTGAAGTTGACCAGTTGTCTAAACTAGAGACCTGTCTCAAAGATGTAAAGGCCTGGATGACCCAAAATTTCCTCTTATTGAACTCAGATAAGACTGAGATATTAGTATTAGGTCCCAAATCCCTTCGAGATAAATTCTTACAGCTTCCCTTAAATTTAGATTGCTTCTCTGTCTCCCCTAACAAGGTTGTTAAAAACCTTGGTGTAATTATTGATTCAGATCTCTCCTTTCAGCCCCATATTAACAATATCACAAGAATGGCCTTCTTCCACCTGAGGAATATATCTAAATTAAGGAAGGTGTTGTCCCTGGAGGATGCTGAAAAAATGGTTCATGCCTTTGTAACCTCTCGACTAGACTACTGCAATGCATTATTGTCTGGTTGCACTGGCTCAGCCCTGAATCGCCTCCAACTTGTACAGAATGCAGCCGCTAGGGTTCTTACTAGAACCAAGAAATGGGAGCACATCAGCCCGGTGCTCAAAACTCTTCATTGGCTGCCTGTCAAATTCAGAATTGACTACAAGATTTTACTTCTAGCGTTTAAAGCTTTAAATGGCATGGCCCCTGAATATCTGAGTGACTTACTCATTCCTTACTGTCCTCCTAGATTACTTCGCTCTCAAAATGCTGGCTATTTGAAAATTCCTATTATATCTAAAATTACAATGGGTGGCAGAGCCTTCTCTTACAGAGCCCCTTTTTTATGGAATAATCTTCCCATGTATGTACGGGCTGCAGACACACTTTCTGTCTTTAAGTGTAGGCTAAAAACGTACCTCTTTAGTCAATCCTATAGTTAAGGATGTCGGGGGGGGGGGGGGGGGGGGGGGCTAACCTTCTCTTTTCCTCTCTCACCCTGAGCTGCAGATTACTCCGGCCCGTCCCCCTCTCACCCTGAGTTTGCAGACTGCTCCAGTTATGCCCCTCACCCTGAGTTTGCAGACTGCTTCGGACCCGTCCCCCCTTTGGTTTGGTTTATCCTCCCGACTTCACGCAACCGGAGTCCCAGATGCATCACCCCGCCCCCTTTGAACTGATGATTGAACTGATGATTGAACTGATGATTGAACTGATGATTGAACTGATTATTGAACTGACTATTACCATTCAGTCCACCTTTAGTCTAAACCGGGCCGGCCAGCGAAGGATGGGCACCCCCTCTCTAGCCAGGTTCCTTCCGAGATTTCTTCCCACTGGGGAGTTTTTTCTCGCCACTGCTCAGTGTTTTTTTTTCTCCCCTACCGGGGAGTTTTTTACCTCATTTTGCTGGTTGGGGGCTATGGCCTGGTTTTTTTGCTCAATTTTCCTTCTGTCTCCCTGTGCAGCGTCTTTGTGACAGTTCTCTGTAAAAAGCGCTATACAAATAAAATTGAATTGAATTGAATTGAATTGAAAACAAAGGAGATACAATTTTAGACAACACCTCAGGTTATTACCTTAAACTGCTAAAGAGTTTTTTTTCCTCTGGGTATAAATCATCAGCTACATCTACTCCTTCATGTCAGCTGTTTCTGCCATGTTTCTGCCAATCTTTTCCCCTCCCCATCTCCACTTCTTTTTCATGTTTAATTCTGTTTTTAATTGGTCTTCACTTCCTCGGTCATAGATTTCCAAAGGGGGTCAACAACCTAATGCGGCCTACAGCCAGGTTCGACCTTGCCTACAGACTCCAAGGCCAACATCAAATGTTCCTATCTGCCATGTACTGTATGTCTCAATAAAAATACTTTTTTTGCATATCTGTTGTATGAAAATGTTATTCTGCTGAATCTGTAGTTAGTAAATTTCCCCATATTGGACCACTGAGGCATTATGACCAGTACGGTTATGGGTATATGTCTTTCTCTGTAATGGCTTTATCATAACTGGAACAATATTTAGGACATCACCTCTAATTAGTGCTCAGAGTTAAAATGCTGAGTCATATCAATTTGCAGAATTATAGAATTCTCTGAGATGGAGGAATAATGTATTACAACATCAAAGGAGAACATTACAGTTCTTTAACTAACCCTCTGAAAATGTTGGACTATCCTTCAGAGACTGCTAAGAAGCCCACATAGTGTCTTGTATTTAAAAGAAAAAATATTTCTTCTCTCTAAACAATGTAGTTAATTAGGACAGAATTTATTCAGTGCTACTGTCAAATGCATACTAATGAACAGCAGCATCTATGGATAAAAGTAGACTTGCGAATTTTTCAGTCAATATGAACAGAGCTTTAATCATGTCATCAGTAAGAGGTGTATTTGCGGAATACGTCTCTGAATCACCAAATCAGAAGCCCTTTGAAATGAGCCCCTAATTTAGGAAAACAAGCGTCGGCTTGTGATGGGAGATTGTCTGGGAATGCTGTCGCACAATGTCAAATTACTCAATTATCACAACTCCAGACAGATGGCAGCCAAACAATTAGGATTGTGAAGATGATAATGATGATGGTGATGAACAGAATCTGTAATGGTTTTTAAAATGGGGAAGAAAAATTCTCTGCAGAGCAGAGGCCTAAATGTCAACTTTACGTATAATAGACACCCATCACTTCTCTGAAACTTGGAATTGTATATTTTAAAGTTGTTGAATAACCAAGCATTTATTACAAAGTGCATTTATAAGCTCATAAATTTCATGTAGGCGTACTGTGTATACAGTTTTTTGGGTACACAGGAAATGCTGAGATTTCCTTGAGCAATTCAGACTCCAGCCAATCTATCAGACTCCAATTCAATAACAGCTGTTCAGAGAGGCCAGAACTGGCGGTATTGTAAATATCTATACATAAAATGACAGAGTATATCATTCATATGTCATTAGAAACAAGATATTACAGATCAATCAGAAATGGCAAGTTAATAGAAATGTAACATGACTAAACAGAGACCAAAGTGGAAAAAAAAGAAAAATGACTCAAAACGGCATTATCTGCTCTTTACATTTGGTAAACAATAGATAAAGAACAAAAAAGAACACAATGGATAAAGCAAAAATAAAGATATTCTGTTCAGCTTCAGGGCGTGAATGTCAGACTTTCGAGCGGCGAAGGCGAGAGTGCCGGCTTCTGCCAAGCCGCCCCTTTTATAGCAGCTAGAATATTGCGGGGGAATTCGTTGTGGCCTTTAATTTCATCCACAAAGCCCTAATTGAAACTTTCTAGCAATGTTTTGCTGCTTGATTTGACACTGGCTTTTCCCATTGTCACAAAATCGATGGGCCTGCCTGTCTTTGCTCTGGCTGGACGGGCTCCTCTTTTCATGCAGTGCGCTCGGGAGATCAATGAGGTTAAGTGATCTGTTTCTGATGCTGGGCTGGTCTGTCGGCAGATGTACCCGGGCCTAGGACGCTCGGCACACCCTCGCTCTCCTTTCACACATCCTCTATTAATGGCTAAGGAAGAAGTGGGGGGGGGGGGGGGGGGGGGTGCATCTGATTGACATTCCCTGGCATGCGATCTCTCATTATGGGCGGGGCCAAGCACAGGCTGCCCTTTTGACACAGCGGTCGAATCTCCCGGAGGCCGAGACAAAGGGAGAACACTAGAAAAAGACAGCCGGAAACAGCAACCCATTCGACCGTCGCTGTGGAGGTTGGCAATCTTGCAGCTGACGCTACCCAGATAGCGAAATGTGTCTGGCCCAGAACCAGGACAGGTTGTCCTGGCCTGGCCCGTAACACGGAATCAGCCCAGCGTCCGAGTGCACGGCAGGCAAACACCAGCACAGAGGCAGTATCTACTCGATCTGTACGCATACGAGCCAGTTTTGACACAGATCCGGCAATGTATTGTCACCTTTGGCCCAGATCGTGAACGTTACACTTGGCTCTGGCCCAAGTTTGCCCCAGACCCAACGACAGACAAAAAATGTTACGTTTGTTTTTAACCTCCTGACCGAATATGACGCTGAGGTGCAAGCCGGGTGTGACTGCTAGGCAGAAATGTTGGTCTGAAACCGGATCCAGATCGGAGTCGCTTGTTATCTGAGCATCCACGTGCAGTCAGCTTCTGACACGCCCATTTATTCTATTTGCGTTGGCACAGATGGACACACATGGATAAAACGGGGTGGTTATTCATTTAACAGGCTCATTTAGAGCATGGGTGAGATCATATTTCTCAGAGTTAGAAAGGTTTCCTCAGAATAATGGGATGGTAAGTGAAGGTGCACTATCCGAGATATGTGTCGACACTGACCCCTCGTATCCAACTGTGTCCGCGTGTCAACGTATAGAACATGAAGCCTGAGAGGTAAATGAGTCCAATACGAAGCGGCAATGAAAAGACAAGGTGGCAGGGAAGAGGGTGGATGATGCAAATCTGTTTTTCTGTTGTCAAACTGAAGCACGAATCCAATGAGCTGGTATTCTAAGTTAATGCACTTAAGCAAATAAAGAAAGCGAAAGCCATTTGGGTAAGTAGGGAAGAAATTACATGCAAAGATGATTTAGGGGAGTCCTGTCAGTATGGGGGAAAGCCAGGACCTCTTGGGAGGAAATGAAAATGGCTTTCGTAATGGCAAAGGCGACAGAGTGACCACTTTGGTCTGGGGGGACTATTATGACTTGTCAACACAGCAAAGAAAAAGAGGAAAACTATGGGGATTGTAATTAGAGTACATGACAGAAAATGGAATGGGTGGCACCACGCTGCGCAAAGCGCTCTTGAAAAGGACTTTTAAACAGGTGCTAGCGATCAAATTTATTACATTTTACAAAGTACCTCATGGTATAAATTACACTTGTATTAGTTGAAGCATAAATCACTTTAATGATACCGTGCACAGTCATGACGAAATGTCTGAGATTGGGTGCGAACTACCTTGGGCGTTTTAACCTGGCAGTCCCCGCATAGGTAATGTCACATAACAAACTTGGCTCATCCAAGTCCATTGGATGTACACCAATTGATTGTAACGGTAAACTAGTATAGGCTTACATCTGGTTTCAGTTACATACATGTGGAACAATCTCAATGTGGAACATTGCCAAAAAAAAAGCCAAAGCTCAATGTAGGCAAGGGTCATCCATTTCTTGCACAAGCACTTGAGCGTGACCACCTCCCCCGAAACTAAAGACTAGCCTCAGCAGTCGCCATTGCAGATCGACACAATAACACAAAGACGATGCAATAGCAACATTGTCACAGTGTTTAGTTAGCTGAGCTAAGTTAGCTTTTCTTGCAGTGAGAGTCAGTTCTTAGCTCACACAAAATTAGGCAAGCGAAAGCTGCACCAATGACAAGTCCCAGTTTTTGGAATTGCCCACAGTTCCCAGGGGCGCAGGAAAGGAGATTCAGCATTATGTGGATCCGAGCATTTATACAGTTTCTCCTTTCCCAGGCCCGATTAGGATCTGTACACTGCACCCCATTGCAGGTGAAAAGATTTAGACATGTGCAGTCCACTGCAGGCTTCCGCTCTCATTTGCATATTAGTGTGTTTTCTGAAAATGAGCTATTGAAATTAATTCAGGATTAATTGGTGTCTTTATCTCATTAGGACAATCTAATTTGTGGATGATGAAATTGTTTAGACTCCCGTTTGCATAATTGGATTGCCATGAATTGCTGTCATTATTGGCTCTTTAGCATCATCTGTAGGCCCCTCTCTCAGCCTCAGCCCCATAAAGACCAATCATGTGTTGAGGCACTGTTTAGTTAACCCTTGGAGTGAACCCTGAGCAGCCAGCAGAGCATGTGGTTAACAACACAGCAGTGATTAGCCCTCATATAAAACCATTAACACGTCCCCTGAATGGCCTTTCTACACTCTCTTAATTATGGATGGTCGCTCCAAAGTGAAAACTTTAAACACCCGGAATGGTAAAACATGCTGTGTGTCACACAGTGGGCCCTGTTCTGCCCAGGATTTCTGTTTTTCCAATGGCCCAGAGGTATCCCACAGCAGTGGTTCCTTTAGTTGTTTTATTCCTCCCTATAATTGATTAATTGGAGCCGATGAATGTAATTTAAATGATTTGTGAAACTGATGCCTTGGGTGGACTAGAAGGGGCACACCAGATGACGCTGAGATGTGCTGTTTGCACAGTATTGATGAGTAGCATGAGCAGCACAGCATTCCTGCCTAAAGATGGGCTGTGTCCGAATCAGAGCCCTGTCTTCTGCGCCCTGTGTCCTGCGTACAGTGCACTGGCAGAAGTGTGCTGTGTAATGTGCACTGTTTAGCAGTCCGAAAAAAATATCCACCATACTATTTTCCAACCGCACTGTGGAAGTGTCGTAAGCAGGTCATAAGACGTCTCACCAGTGTTGCCATGCCCGCAGTTTATTAGCTAAATTGGGATACTTTCAAAGTGCAGTCATGGGTAAAAATGAAAAGTCGCAAAGCATGCACTTATTTTAAAAAAGTAAAAACATGAAGATTTCTAATTAAAATACGTTGGTTTCTGTTAAAAATAGCCTATAATTTGGGCTAGTTTTGAGTCGCCATTTGGCTGGAAAGTCTTACAAGATCTGGCAACCCTGCGCCCCATTCTTGCACTGCCATGTCATGTGTTGTTTTTGTTGTATTTGAAGGAAAACATCAGCGAAGCTGCGCCTCATTTTTTTAAAACGAAGCTTCACATCATATTCATGTGACCAAAATGTTCGTGTACTTCTTGAAAAGTGTGCTCCCAAATGTACTCAGCGAAAACCCAGAAGTAAGTGTGTCATACGGGTGTTTGAAGTATACTGCAATTTGAAAATTTTTCGCGTACTCTACGACTTTCTCGCCCTATCTACTCACCAAGGCTACTCAACAGTGTGGAAGAGTGCTGATTCGGACACAGCCATGGAGTTTCAATAAGACAGAAGTTCTCCACAGTGTTACCAGAGGTGGATATCCAGGGGACATAAAGTAAAAGTCCTACCATGTGTTTCTTCCACCCATAGACTCAGCCAGCTGATTTCACTAATTAGTTCTACCTCCTAGCTGAAGAATTATGTTAATTAGCAAATCCAGGTGATTGGAGCAAAATACTGGGGAGGACTTTTACTTTATGTCCCCTGGATTTCTACAATGTGAAAATAAAAAGCTTCTCAGTGTACTACTTTCTTAGTTGGGGGGGATCACTAGAAAATATGAAAAAAAATATTCTTTTGTGGATCAAATGCCAATTCATAGCAAGCTCGCATTCCCTGACAAACATTATTTTTCCATTTTTTTCTCCTACAGTGTACACTTGTACTGGAGCCTGTTGCTTCAGTTTTAATATTTTATCAAAAGAAAGATTACATGATAAATTAATAACCATCATGTGCCAAGGTGCTTCACTGAAATTGTAAGTGATGGTGGGTTCAAAGTGTTTGGTGCTTAATCTTTCAAAAGATAACCCCTTTCAAATGTAAATTTAAAAAATGTAATAAAATGGAAATTAAGTAAAGGGAAGGATCAGACAGTAAGGAACTCAACCAGGAATGTCAAACCAGACAGAAAATAATACAACAAATTTTCTAAATTTTTTGCATAACATTGGGTCTTCTAAAATATTAGAAGCAGAGTAATGGTTTGAGGCTTGTTTGATAGCTCAGATCCCCCCCCCCCCCCCCCCCCGCAAATAATTCAAGCTTTTCTGGAGGCAAAAAGGGGTCCTACCGGTACAATAGGCATACCTAAGAAAGTGGCTGGTGAGTGTATATGGGCTGCTGAAATAAGCAGGGATGTCCCTGAAAAAGTGATTGTCTAGATCGCAGCAAATGTTGCTCCAAAATGCATATGTACCCTTCAGCGTTAATGGTGCTTTCACAGATGTGCAAGTTACCCATGCCATGGGCACTAACACCCCCATACCATGACAGATGCTGGCTTTTGAACCTTGTGTTGGTAACAATCGAGATGGTCCTTTTCCTCTTTGGCCGGGAGAACACAATGTCCATTATTTCCAAAAACAATTTGATAGGTGGACTCGTCAGACCACAGCACATGTTTCCACTTTGTATCAGTCCATCTCAGATGAGCCCAGAGAAGTCGGCGGCGTTTCTGGATGTTGTTGATATATGGCTTACGCTTTGGGTAGTAGAGTCTTAACTTGCATTTGTAGATGCAGCGACAAATTGTGTTTACTGACAATGGTTTTCTGAAGTACTCCCGGGCCAATGTGGTTATATTCATTACAGAAGCATGCCGTTTTTAATGTAGTGCTGTCTGAAGGATCGAAGGTCATGGGCATTCAATATTGGTTTATGGCCTTGCCCGTTTTCCCCAGATTCTCTGAATCTTTTACTAATATTATGGACTGTAGATGGTGAAATCCCTAAATTCCTTGCAATCGTGTGTTGAGAAACGTTGTTCTGAAACTGTTGGACTATTCGCTCATGCAGTTTTTCACAAAGTGGCGAACCCATCCTTGCTCATAAATGCCAGAGCCTTTGTGGATGCTCCTTTTATACCCAGTCATGATAGCATGACCTGTCACCTATTCACCTATTTACCTTTGGAATGTTCCAAACAGGTGTTTTTTGAACATTCCACAACCTTCCCAGTCCTTTTTATACCCCTGTCCCAACTTTTTTGGAACGTGTTGCAGGCATCAAATTCGGAATTAGCGTATATTTACAAAAAATCAATGAAGTTGCTAAGTTAAATATCTTTAAAATATCGTTTTCATTTAAATATATAGACAAGAGAATTTACAAATCACTGCTTTCTGCTTTTATTTGCATTTTACGTATTGTCCCAACTTTGGAATTCAGGTTTCAGTAAGAGATGTCACAACCGCTACAATGTGGTCACAACCGAAACACCTGCTGTTTTGTTATGTTATGAATAATCAATCAAATATCCAAGATATTGTGCTGGTGAGGGTATACATAATCTCATAAATAAGAATCTATCAAATTCATGTGATCAAATCTGTCCATTTTATAGAGAACATTTGTACGGAGTTTTCACTAAATTTAATTAATCCAGTGTTTTATTTGATTTAAAAATTCAGGGTAATTGATTCAAATTCAACAGCAGTCAAGATTTCTTTTTCCAAAATGTAATTTTCAAAGGGGTGAATTAAACTTATCAATTGGGTATGTAATTTTATTTCAAAAGCAGGTTTTACACCATGTTTCGGTTGTGACATATTTAGGAGCAGTCAGTAAATTCATCCTTATTCTTAAAAAAATACATGTGATTGCACTGTACATCTAGTATATTTATGTATCCAGATAAAGTGTAACACATATATTATAAAAGAATTTTGCAAAAAGAATACAAATTTACACTTTTCTCCAACTCTCAATTTGCACAACTTCTGTAGAATGGCCCATATACACTGGCTGCTTTATTAGGTGCACACCTGCTTGTAAACGCAAATAGCCTGCTCCTCCTATCACAAATAATGTGGCTGCAACTCAATATATATAACGCATACAGACATAGTGAAGAGGATTAGTTGTTGTTCGCCCAAATATTAGAATGGGCAAGACACGAGATCTAAGCGGCTTTCACTGTGGTATGATTATTGGTGTCAGATGTGGTGGTTCCAGCAGCTCAGAAAGGCTGCCCTCCTGGGATTTTCATGGACTACAGTCTCTAAATTCTACAGAGAATAGAGCAATAAACAAAAAAATTAAGTGAGCGGCAGTTCTGTGGGGTGAAAACACCTTGGCTGTGTCTGAATCAGCACCCTTCCATACTATTGAGTATGCTTGTTGAGAACACTGGATAAGAACATTGTTAAAGGGATATTTCACCTTCGTGTGACAGAAGTAATTTTGTGGAGCCCGGTTGTCAGGCTCCCCATTCACTCCCATTCATTTTCGGGACCTCACAAAAATTTATAGTTTTAAAGCACACACTAAGTACGGCAGATAATACATCGATAAGAGAACACGGGGGTGAAAAGGTACGTGTTTGTTTTGATATTTAATGTATTTTCAATGTTTTATTACCTTTTAAAAGAAAAAAAAGATCTGGCAAAAACCTTTGTGAAGAATCCTTGCGTACAATAAAGTTGACGTAAATTCACCAACTGTAGTAGGCATACCGTTAGTAGTAGGTTTACGTCATAATTGTAATGTCCCGCTCCATTCCTGTTCGTTTTCCGTGTTTTCCTGTTTTCCCTCCGTGTCATGTTGGATCCCTTTGTCCGTGTTTTCCCCGCTGCTACGGACTAGGCGTTTCCTTCCCTGACTTGTTCGTCTGGTTTTCTTTATTTACTTCCGCCTTTCACTCCTCTCCCTCTCGTTGCATGCATTCCTCACCTGGTGTTTAATAATCACTCCCGTTTAATTTCCACACCTGCGCCTTATTTAGGTTTTCATTAACTTCACTATTTATACCCGCGGCTGGCTGCCAATCGGCGCCAGTTCGATAACTATCCTCACTCTGTGTTTATGTTTGTCGTTCGTGGTCTTCTACGGTTCTGCTCGCTTGGTTGTGGGATTCTATCCCCTTACAGCGTGTAGTTCGTTCGAAACTTCAAGTTGGTAGTTTACCTCCCGTGAAATTCCTGTGTTGCATGCAGCTAACCTGTTTTCCCTCTAAACCTCCAGTTACCCAGTCATCCGTGGCAGTGTTCGTTCTCCCTGTGTTTGTTTTGTGTGTTGCGGTACCTCCACCTTCAGCTCACGTAGGATTCCGTGTGGCACTCCTATCCTGGCTACCCTCCAGTTGTTCCTGTCCGGCCGAAGCCGCCTACAACGTCTTCGGTTACGGTTCCGGGAGCTCTGGAGACCAGCCAGATCCTACCGGACCTACCTAAGCTACGCCGCACTACCCAGCTCTGCCATCCTTCACCACCTACCTACCCGTCCCGCTCTGCAACCCAGTGAGAACCTCCCGGTCCTTCCCGTGCCTACTCCCAAACTAATCCCCCTCTGTTTTGTTTTGACCAGTACCGGTGTAGTCATCCCGGTCCAGTTCCAGTCCTGCCGTAGTGAGTCGCCCTCCTACCTGTCCAGTCCAGGCGTGAGTCACGCATCTACCCGTACAGTCCAGTTCCGGTTTGGAACAAACCTGTTCCTGAACCCAATGTCCAGAGTGGACCCCCCCCGGTCCAGTTCCAGTCCAGTCCAGGTGTGAGTTGTGCACCTACCGACCCAGTCCAGTTCCGGTTTGGAACAATCCGTTCCTGAACCCATTGTCCAGAGTGGACCTCCCGGTCCAGTTCCAGTCCAGTCCAGGTGTGAGTTGTGCACCTACCGATCCAGTCCAGTTCCGGCTTGGAACAATCCGTTCCTGACCGCGTTTCCTGAGTGGACCTCCCGGTCCAGTTCCAGTCCAGTCCAGGTGTTTGCCTACACCTGGAGTCCAGTCCAGTTCCGGCTTGGAACCCGTTCCGGATCTTCCGTTCCAGCTCCGGCTTGGAGCAGTCCGTTCCGGGCTTCCTGGCATTACCCTGTGTGATAACGTGTTTGCCTTTCCTGTACAGTTTTGGGACTACCCCAACACTTAATTTATTAAAAACCCCTTCTCTGTGAATCTGTCTCCTGGTCGTTGCACTTGGGTTCGTCTCGTATCTGGTTCGTAACAGAACGAACTGGCCAAAAACATGGACCCAGCCGACCTGGATCAGATTCGTCACGCCTTCTCCTGCCAAACTGCGGTCAGCGACCAACAGGGCCGTCGTTTGGATGACGTATTGGAGGTGCTGAGGGGCATCACTGAACAAGTGGCACAGCTATCCCTTCACCAGCCGCTTCCGCGAATTCCTGTGGGTCCTACACCTCCCGCGCCGGATCCGCCGGTCGATCCTCCTGCTGCCACTTCTTATCGAGAGCCCCGCGTACAACACCCTGAATTATACCGTGGGGGATTGGGCAAATGTCGCGAGTTTCTCATGAAGTGCGACATTGTCTTCCGGATGCAGCCCTCCTCCTTCGCCTCCGACCCATGTAAAATCGCCTTTATCATGAGCAGCTTGGGAGGAAGTGCCCTGGAGTGGGCTACATCCATCTGGGACAGCCAGGTCGCACTCTGCAACAACTTCGCTGCCTTCACCGCCGAGATGCGGCGTGTGTTCGATCACCCTACCTGCGGGCGAGACGCTACTCAGCGCCTCCTTCAAGTCCGTCAAGGAAGTCGCAGCGTCGCAGAGATGGCGATCCAATTCCGCACCCTCGCTGCGGAGTCCGGGTGGAATGACACCGCCCTTCAGGGGGCCTTTCGCCAGGCACTCGGCGAGGAGCTAAAGGATCAACTTGCCACCCGTGAAGAATCCACTTCTCTCAATAGTCTTATTAGTCTGGCTATAGCTATTGACAACCGTCTCCGCATCCGGTCCCGTGAGCGAGGGGGGAACTCCGGTCATCATGTTCACATCCGTCCTCACTCTTCTGCTGCAGGATCCAGAGCGGCGTCTGGGGTCTCCGAGGAGGAGCCTATGCAACTGGGCAGAGTTGCGGTCAGCGCTGAGGAGCGCCAACGTCGCCTACGCTCTAGATCCTGCTTCTACTGCGGCAAGCCTGGCCATCAGATCGCCTCTTGCCCGATTCGCCCAAAAGAATAGGCTCGCCAGTTAAACTGGGCGTACTGACGAGCCCCATCATACCTAGCCATGCAGCTCAGAACCGCCTTGTTTTCAAGGTCACTCTCCTTTGGAGGGACAAGTCCGAAGTTTCGTCGGCTCTCATCGACTCTGGAGCCGACGCCAACTTTATGGACATCACCTTCGCCAGGAGGGCCGGCATCCCCACAGAAACTCTACCCTCTCCAATCACAGCCCTCGCCTTAGACGGTAGGAGTCTGGGGTTAGTGACCCACTCCACCGTTCCCATTCAGCTAGTATTATCCGGCAATCATCGGGAGAGTATTCAACTCCTTCTCATCAACTCCAAACAGTCCTCTATAGTTTTAGGTCAGACCTGGCTCCGCCTTCACAACCCTCATATCGACTGGCAAGCCGGTCGTATCCTGGCGTGGAGTGGCCACTGTTTGGCTAGCTGTCTTCGTTCCGCTCTGCCCCCTCCGGGGTCCAAGGATCCCAGCACCAACCAACCCGAACCCGACCTTTCCAACGTCCCTGAGCAATATCACGACCTCTGCCAGGTCTTCTCCAAATCACGCGCCCTGTCACTACCTCCTCACCGGCCTTACGACTGCTGCATCGACCTGCTGGCAGGAGCCAAGCTTCCGTCTGGTCGCCTTTACAGTTTGTCGGGGCCGGAGAAATTATCCATGGAGGAGTACATTCACGAGTCCCTCGCCTCAGGCATCATCCGTCCCTCCTCTTCTCCTGTTGGTGCTGGGTTCTTCTTCGTGGGGAAAAAGGACGGCTCACTACGGCCCTGCATCGACTACCGGGGCCTAAACCAAATCACCATCCGCAATAAATATCCTCTTCCCCTCATAAACACCGCTTTTGAACCCCTCTCGCAAGCCGTCATTTTCACCAAGCTCGACCTCCGTAACGCGTACCACTTGGTGCGTATACGGGAGGGGGGATGAATGGAAGACTGCCTTCAATACCCCGTTAGGCCACTATGAGTACCTGGTGGTCCCCTTCGGCCTTACTAACGCCCCCGCAGTCTTCCAGGGCATGGTGAATGACGTGCTGCGAGACCTGTTGGGGAAGTCCGTCTTTGTTTATATTGATGACATTTTGATTTTTTCCAAGTCCCCACAGGAGCACATTCTGCATGTCCGGGAGTTTCTCCAGCGTCTTCTAGAGAATCAGCTCTTTGTCAAGGCGGAGAAATGCGCATTCCACGTCTCCTCAGTCCCGTTCCTCGGCTTCATCATCGAGGAGGGCAGCATCCGGGCGGATCCTGTCAAGATCAAGGCGGTGACAGAATGGCCCCAACCCACCTCTCGTAAGCACCTACAACAATTTCTCGGTTTTGCTAATTTCTATCGCAGGTTTATCCGTAACTACAGTGTCATTGCTGCTCCCCTTACCAAACTCACCTCCACTGCCCTTTCTTTTTCTTGGAACTCTGAGGCCCAGCTAGCGTTTGAGCGGCTTAAAACTCGGTTTTCATCAGCCCCCATTCTTTGTCACCCTGATCCCTCCCGGCAATTTATTATTGAGGTGGATGCCTCCGACACCGGCGTGGGGGCCATTCTGTCCCAACGAGCCGCCTTGGACAACAAGCTCCATCCCTGTGCTTTCTTCTCCCGGAGGCTGTCCTCCGCTGAACGAAACTATGATGTCGGGGATCGGGAACTTCTCGCCATCAAGCTGGCTCTTGAGGAGTGGCGCCACTGGCTGGAGGGGGCAGGTAATCCCTTTGTTGTTTTGACTGACCATCAAAATTTAATTTATTTAAAAACTGCTAAAAGGCTTAATGCCAGACAGGCTAGATGGTCATTATTCTTTGCCCGCTTTAATTTTTCTTTGTCTTACCGCTCCGGTTCCCGCAATGTCAAGGCGGATGCCTTATCCCGTGTTTTTTCCCTTCCCTCCAGTCCTGCTGAACCGGAGCCTATTCTACCGGCGTCCTGTATAGTGGCTGCGGTCTCCTGGAAGATCGAGGAGATTGTGAGGTCCGCCCAGACTTCCCACCCTGACCCCCGTAGTAACCCTAACTCCTCCCTGTTTGTTCCCAACTCCGTCCGCTCCCAGGTCCTGGAGTGGGTTCACGCCTCCTGTCTGGCGTGTCACCCAGGTGTTGCCAGAACGACCACCCTCGTCAGGAGGAGTTTTTGGTGGCCCACTCTCAAGGAGGATACCCGTGCCTTTGTCCTGGCCTGCGCAGTGTGCGCCAGGAGCAAGGCATCCCACCAGCCTCCCGCCGGTCTTCTCCTTCCCCTCCCTGTCCCGGGCCGTCCTTGGAGCCACATCGGCGTGGACTTTGTCACCGGTCTGCCATTGTCAGAGGGTAATTCCGTAATTCTGACAGTGGTGGATCGGTTCTCCAAGGCGGTTCACTTTATTCCCCTTCCCAAACTCCCGTCCGCCCTCGAAACTGCGGAGCTCCTGGTGTTACATGTGGTCAGGCTGCACGGGATCCCGTCCGACATTGTTTCTGACCGTGGGCCCCAATTCTCCTCTCAGGTTTGGAAGGCGTTCTGTGTAGCCCTGGGGGCTTCGGCTAGTTTGTCGTTGGGTTTCCATCCCCAGTCTAACGGCCAGGCAGAGAGGGCGAACCAGGACCTGGGGGCCGCCCTGCGGTGCGTCACCGCTCGCAATCCCGCCTCCTGGAGCCGTTTTCTCCCCTGGGTAGAGTACGCTCACAACTCCCTTAAAAGTGCGTCCACAGGGTTGTCCCCGTTCGAGTGCTCATTGGGTTACCAACCCCCTCTCCTGTCGGCCCAGGAGGCCGAGGTAGCAGTCCCTTCCGTTAGATCTCACCTCCTCAAATGCAAGCGCATGTGGAGACTTGCACGCACCGCACTCCTGCGCTCTAATTCCCGTTCCCAACGTCTGGCGGACCTTCACAGGACCGCAGCCCCTAAGTATAGGGTCGGTCAGCAGGTCTGGCTCTCCACGTTTAACATTTCCCTTCCCTCCTCCTCTAAGAAACTTCGGCCCCGTTTTATTGGTCCCTTCCCTATTATTTGCTTAATCAACCCAGTTTCTGTTAAGCTCTCCCTCCCTGCCTCCCTCAAAGTTTACCCCGTTTTTCATGTTTCACAAATAAAGCCTGTCGCCTCCAGCCCCCTCAGTTCCCCTACCCTCCCTCCTCCACCTGTCCGGGTCATCGACAACGCCCCGGCCTACACGGTGGACCGTATTATTGACATCCGCCGTAAGGGTCGGGGTTTCCAATACCTCGTTGACTGGGAGGGGTATGGGCCTGAGGAGCGGTCGTGGCTCCACAGGAGCCTCATCCTGGATCACTCACTGATCCAGGATTTCCACAAACGCTTCCCTCACAAAACCAGGCCGCCAGGTACGCCAGGAGGCGTACTTTGAGGGGGGGGTACTGTAATGTTCCGCTCCATTCCTGTTCGTTTTCCGTGTTTTCCTGTTTTCCCTCCGTGTCATGTTGGATCCCTTTGTCCGTGTTTTCCCCGCTGCTACGGACTAGGCGTTTCCTTCCCTGACTTGTTCGTCTGGTTTTCTTTATTTACTTCCGCCTTTCACTCCTCTCCCTCTCGTTGCATGCATTCCTCACCTGGTGTTTAATAATCACTCCCGTTTAATTTCCACACCTGCGCCTTATTTAGGTTTTCATTAACTTCACTATTTATACCCGCGGCTGGCTGCCAATCGGCGCCAGTTCGATAACTATCCTCACTCTGTGTTTATGTTTGTCGTTCGTGGTCTTCTACGGTTCTGCTCGCTTGGTTGTGGGATTCTATCCCCTTACAGCGTGTAGTTCGTTCGAAACTTCAAGTTGGTAGTTTACCTCCCGTGAAATTCCTGTGTTGCATGCAGCTAACCTGTTTTCCCTCTAAACCTCCAGTTACCCAGTCATCCGTGGCAGTGTTCGTTCTCCCTGTGTTTGTTTTGTGTGTTGCGGTACCTCCACCTTCAGCTCACGTAGGATTCCGTGTGGCACTCCTATCCTGGCTACCCTCCAGTTGTTCCTGTCCGGCCGAAGCCGCCTACAACGTCTTCGGTTACGGTTCCAGGAGCTCTGGAGACCAGCCAGATCCTACCGGACCTACCTAAGCTACGCCGCACTACCCAGCTCTGCCATCCTTCACCACCTACCTACCCGTCCCGCTCTGCAACCCAGTGAGAACCTCCCGGTCCTTCCCGTGCCTACTCCCAAACTAATCCCCCTCTGTTTTGTTTTGACCAGTACCGGTGTAGTCATCCCGGTCCAGTTCCAGTCCTGCCGTAGTGAGTCGCCCTCCTACCTGTCCAGTCCAGGCGTGAGTCACGCATCTACCCGTACAGTCCAGTTCCGGTTTGGAACAAACCTGTTCCTGAACCCAATGTCCAGAGTGGACCCCCCCCGGTCCAGTTCCAGTCCAGTCCAGGTGTGAGTTGTGCACCTACCGACCCAGTCCAGTTCCGGTTTGGAACAATCCGTTCCTGAACCCATTGTCCAGAGTGGACCTCCCGGTCCAGTTCCAGTCCAGTCCAGGTGTGAGTTGTGCACCTACCGATCCAGTCCAGTTCCGGCTTGGAACAATCCGTTCCTGACCGCGTTTCCTGAGTGGACCTCCCGGTCCAGTTCCAGTCCAGTCCAGGTGTTTGCCTACACCTGGAGTCCAGTCCAGTTCCGGCTTGGAACCCGTTCCGGATCTTCCGTTCCAGCTCCGGCTTGGAGCAGTCCGTTCCGGGCTTCCTGGCATTACCCTGTGTGATAACGTGTTTGCCTTTCCTGTACAGTTTTGGGACTACCCCAACACTTAATTTATTAAAAACCCCTTCTCTGTGAATCTGTCTCCTGGTCGTTGCACTTGGGTTCGTCTCGTATCTGGTTCGTAACAATAATAAAACTAAAAATCAAACTAGGGCTTCTTGTATTTCTACGCAGTAGCATATCCGAAAATAGTTACACTATTATAGCTAATTTAAACGTGACAACATCTTATAAGCTCAAAACATACACATAACTTTTCACCGTCGTGTTCTCTTTTATTGATGTATTATCTGCCATAGTTAGTTTGTGCTTTAAAATGATAAATTTTGGTGAGGTCTCGAAAATGAATGGGAGTGAATGGGGAGCCTGACAAGCGGGACTACCGGGGATGCCGTTAACGGTCAGCTGGGACAGCTGACGTTGCTAGTATTCACGCTATGCAAATATAATGGGGTAGGCTCCACAAAATTACTTCTGTCACACGAAGGTGAAATATCCCTTTAAGTAGGCAAAATCTTCTCAAAATGTTGTGTACTGAAAATCCCCAGATGATATACTTATTTCAGGGGTTTTGCGGAGTATATTTGGGAGGTACAGCTTCGCTGACATTTTCCTTCAGCAACAACAACACGTGACATGGCCGTGCAAGGGCAGATGTCTTATATTATATATAGCATATTCTAAGCGTACTGCAAGTCACTTACGAAACAGTATACCGTAAACAGCACACAGTCTGCTAGTACACAGGACGCAGTAGATAGGGCTCTAATTCAGACACAGCACTTGTTAATGAGAGAAGTCAGAGGAGAATGGGGAAAGGGACTTTCAAATTAACAGAATGGCCACAATTGCTCAAATAACAGCTGTTTACAGCAGTGGTGTGCAGAAGGGCATTTCTAAAATTTCTAATGCACAACGTGCCGAACCTTGACACGGATGAGCTACATCAGTAGAACACCACACCGGGTGTCACTCCTCTCAGCTAAGAACAGGAAGATGAGACTACAGGCACATGATCACTAAAACTGGATGATTGAAGACTTGAAGAACATTGTCTGGTCTTACGAATCCCGTTGCCTGGTCTGACGATTTTTTCTGCTGGTGGTAGGGTCAGAATTTGGCGTAAACAGCATGAATCCATGGATCTATCCTACCTTGTGCCAATGGTGCAGGCTGGTGGTGGTGTAATAGTTTGGGGAATGTCTTCTTGGCAGACATTAGGCCCCTTAATTACAATAGATGATTTGAATGCCACAGCACACCTAAGCATTGTTGCTGACCATGTGCATCCCTTTATGGCCACAGTCTACCCTATATAAAAAGGATACTTCCAACAGGAAAATGCACCATGTCACAAAGCACGCATCATCTCAAGCTGGTTCCATGAACATGACAGTCAATTCTGCAGGGATTGCGTGATGCTCTTGAGTCAGCATGGATTCCCTATGGATGATGGAGTTGTAGGCTATTGTTTTCGCTTGCAATACATTTACGTTTAGGCTACAATAAATATTTAAATCATATAATTTTAACAATAAAAACACAAAATAACAGGATAATTTAAACATGGTAATGCGATTATGGTGAGCATTTAAAAAATTCTAACTCGTGTTTTCTTTTAAATTATCGAAATTGAAACAAGCCAGTTACTGGGAATATCATTTAAGCGTATTTGCTTTCGTGAAAAAACAGGTGTAACTCATTCGACAGGTTGCGACCACTCTTAAATTTTGTTCTTACCTACGAGTAAATCCAAAATAAGAGGAAAATGGTGAATGCCATAAAATCGTGTAAATCGTTCTTACCTGGCACATAAGAACAAATCTGTGCGTACGAGTGTTTCTTGCATGAGGCCCATTGTTATTTTCTGTAGATTACCATGTCAATATTGAATGTGATACACATTTTACTCTTTTATTCATATGTAAACTAAAAAGACCAGCTTGCCTCCCTCTCCATTCAGTTGAAGGCCTATCAGCTTTTATATGAATATTTCATATCATATATACTTTTATATGATTTCATCTGCCTCATGTATATCAGTTGTTTTTTAATTTAATCATTTCTCCACTGAGATTCTGCAATGATTTATTGTCATTTTCCCAGACTGCCCCTTTAAAAATGCCAGGTCTTTGGTGGCTAATGAATGCATTTAAAACTAGAGTTTTCTTTACATTGATGAAAAACTAAAAGGTAGATTGATTCATATTTAGTTTATTGGTGATTTTTGCAAATAACAACATTTTAACACTAACGTTATAGTAGTGGGGGGCGTTTAAGGGCTGGTTGTAAAATTAGGAATACTATTGGTCATTTACTACAGCCCTTTGCACCCCGGCTTCCTTTGCAGTATTTCAAGGTGATGACGGGGGAGGTACCTGGAGTATTAATTATAACTGTCTGTCAGTACCCACAATTCTCCTTCTCTTCTCCACCTTTGTAACTATGGAAACAACTTAACAAGGCCCGCTGTGCCTCAGGTGTGGAGGAACTTCTGTATTATGACTTGCAAGATGTATGAGAAACATGAGAGTGGGAAGGAAGGGAAAGACAGAGAGATGGAGATCTCTCTGTTGAGAGAGACACATAAAGAGCAAGAGATCGATTTTGTGGTGCACAAACTTTACACCAGCCAGTAACTTCTCTAAAGGGACACATCAAGCTTTATGGGCACGTAATTATTTCACCTCCTCTTAATGTTAAGAATTGGACATTCAAAGAATCGTTTTCCTTTGCAGCCTCGTAGGCTAGGTGTGCAAGGGGGAGTCGTACCCACATGGTTTTACAGGATAATAAAATCATAATCCATTCCTCTGAAATACAGATCCTAATCTTGTTTTTTTTTTCTTCTTCTTTGACAGGCACTCTCTTTGGTAAACAACAGGCAGCAGAATCAAATTTACTGTGCTAATACCCCAGAAACGCAAGTCAATGAAGTCCTGCAGGAACCGTTTAAAACACGAGGGTAGTGATTCATTCAGCGAGGTATGCAAGAGATGGCATCGATGTTATGAGATGGCCCGTAGGATGCTTCTTCACTCATTTGAAGTCTGCACAAATCGGAGGGGGAGTAATATGGATGCTTTGGAGTTGGGGTATTTTTGGAGGCTGTAAGATAAGATCTAATGAAAGATAGATGAAAAACTCTGACTCCAAGTGTATAAAAGTTTTAAATGCGAGTATTTCAGAGAGGTACTTGCAAGGTACTAACATGCAATATGCTGTGGTAATAACAAGCGATAATAACAAATAATACATCTAATAGAGGTTCTAACAGAATTAGAGTCTGCAACTTTGCAATGAAATTAGAACTGTGGGATTAGATTAAACGCTCAGAGAGGGTTGTGTTTTGGTTGCAGTAGATACTGTATTTGTATGCTTAGATGTGCTCTTATCAGTGTGACTTTCACAGCTAACATGGTAGCTTTTTTATCAATTTATACAGCTGGGTAATTGCTGAAATGATTCAGGGCAAGTGCTCTGCTTTGAGGTACAAATGCAGTGTTCTGTGCAGCAATTGGTGACGTAACCTTCACTGTTCACTGTCATACTGCAGACCTGCATTAACTACTGGCCAGAATATATTGAAAAGGGCTACAACTCATGGATCCAAGCACTGAAATGAAGGTAGTTCCTAGAGCACTTCTTGTTTTCCTGATGCAAATATCAAGATTTTCCAAAACATTTCTCTCTCAATTCATGTTCGTAATGAGTTTCAATAACATTTTACCTCCTGTCCCCATTTCTCGAACAATTTTATAATTCAGTGACTTGGGAAGATATTTATGATTTAAAGATAATACATCCCTGTTGACTGCTTTCAGGGATGAGATTTGAACAGAGGCAATCTCTGGAGTGAAAAATATTAGGTGGCATCAAACAGACAGAGACAAATCTCTTTTAAACATAGACAGAAATATGAGAGTACAGTATTTTTTAATTATACAATACCTGTTTCCAGGCTCTGCAACATTGTGAAAAACTGTAGCCATCATCACTCATGCAGAGAATTCAGAGATAAAGAATGTGTGTTGTATTTTATTCAGCATACCTTTGAATAGTGCTTATTAACCTTGCCCTTATTCTGCACATTTTCCTGTCTTTTGGTCTTTTGTTCTCATCTGTCCATATGACTTTGTTCCAGAAATAAAATTTTAATTTTTTTTTTTAGCAAACTCTAATCTGGGCGTTCTGTTCTTGAGGTGTACCAGTGGATTGCATCTTGTGGCGAACCCTCCAGGGGTATTCTGGTCTAGTCTTCTCTTTATGGTCATCTTTGACACGGCTACATCCTGGAGAGTGTTCTTGATCTGCATGACAGTTTAAAATGGGTTTTCCTTCACAATTGAGTGTATTTTTTCATCCGCTACAGTGTCTTCCTTGGTCTAACAGGATGTTTGCTATTGTTGAGCTCACCAGTGCATTCTCGCATCTTAGCAACGTGCCAAACAGTTGATATTGTCACACCCAATGTTTTGGCTATGTAAAATTTATTCCTATTTTCCATCTTAAAGATAGCCTGCTTTACTGGCATTGATATTCTTTAGTCCCATGATGAGAGACAACAGCGATAGACTCCAAATGCAGAATCAACTCTAGACCTGTACTCATGACGCCTTTTTCATGGACCAAACAAATGAGTGAAAGCAAATGGAGAGCTGGGATTGCTGTGTCATTTCTCAAGACTAGAGCATAAATGAACATCATTCCTTTTTAGGGTGAAATGATACGATATCCCTTTAAGAGGTTTGGACTGCATTACGCTGCAGTCATCTTGTTCATCTTACTAATACATTTGTTTACACATCTCTCAGAATAATGTGTCATGAGTTTTACTTGTTTATGAAAATAAAGTTTCACCGAATAATTTGCTATGGCAGATTTTAAGTTCATTTGCATAACAAATCAATACAGAACACATTATTTGTCTTGGGCCATTTCTCAACAGGAGCATTTATGCAAGTTTTTATTTTTATTTTTTATTATTCATCAATGAATACTCAACTTTGCAAGTTTCTTAAAGTAGACAAAGCGTTCAGTCAACTGGTTTCTAAAAACCAGCCTTTTTCCCACCTTGGCCATGCAAAAAGCCATCTGTACGGTCCAGAGAAGTCCCTGTTTGTAAAGCCCAGTTTGGACCCAGGGTGTTTATGCAGTTCCATCTTGTGCAAGCTGTTCAGGGCTGGAAAGACGATGCCACTGTTACTCAAAGAGAAAAGCAAGCCCGGGCTTTTCTGTTGCTGCAGAGCAGATGTGTGTTTGTTTACAGAACCAAGAGACACAAGGCGGCCCCCTAGTTTGAAAGATTGAATAAAACAAGAATTGATTCTCTGCTGCAATGCTCAGCCACAAACCAACTGTTAGGTTCAGCAGAAGGAGGAGAACATATTGTTCTGGATCTGTGTTCTGAGTTCTGGATCTGAGTTCTGGCTTTTGCATGTCTTTTGGCGATTTAGGCATTCACTATCCACTGTTGCTATGGAAGATGTCTTTCACACATATCTTCAAGCAGTGTCACTTCTCTATCAATGTGACTTTTGACCTACTGGGTCCTAAGTAGGCTGCTTGATATGCCATATAAAACATTTTCCTTGTTTTATGATTGTATTTTTCTAAAACAAGAGCATGCAAGATCAATTATTTTGTGTTCATTGTGAAAAAAATATATATAAAATGGGAGACACATAATTATCGATACAAAAGTGCACTGATAAATAACTTCCTTAAACAAACATTGATGCACTTAAGGGTAAAAGTAAACAATTTCTGAAGCAGTGAAATATTTATGGTGTTACATATGTATAAAGTATAAAAATGAAAGTATTAAATGAAGGAGGATTTTCAAATATTTATAGCAAATTAGCCTTTACCGTGTACCTTGCTGAGTATTGGATGTGGTCTTACATGAGTATGCATACATACATCAGTCACAGTTGCATGTTCACAAAGATGCACCACGCGCACACACACACACACACACACACACACACACACACACACACACACACACACACACACACACACACACACACACACACACACACACACACACACACACACACACACACAGTTTTCTCTTTGTCTTCATCTGCCTCACTTTTCTTCATCCCTGTCCTCCCATGCCATTAAAAGGTTTAGGGATGGCCCTTTTTATAGTATCCACCATCATATTGTACTGTTTGCTCAGATTGACTGATTTCTCCATACAGCATCTTGAGAAAGCTATGGGTAATTAACTTTCCCCTACCTTGATTAAATGAAAGCTGCTGCAAAAAAATCACACCTTACAACAGCAGAGTGTTAGTCAGATTCAAATTATGTGGAATACCAACCGATTATGTGGAAAATCACTTATTACAGCAACAAATGCATTC
Source organism: Synaphobranchus kaupii (assembly GCA_029718625.1). Lineage (NCBI taxonomy): Eukaryota > Metazoa > Chordata > Actinopteri > Anguilliformes > Synaphobranchidae > Synaphobranchus > Synaphobranchus kaupii. The sequence continues at coordinate 51,507,195 of CM056377.1, forward strand.
TTTTTCATATCTCTATTTGAAATTCAGACCTTTTAAACTAGCCAGACAGTGGCAAAAGAACACACTTATTTGAACTACAAATACCATTGCTTTAGCTGTTTAATTGAATGACCAAGCCTATGGCAATTTTTGGGCATCATGTATAACTTCTCAAAACAGGTGTAAACTAAATCAGTGTAATAACCAAAGTATCCCAATTAAATAAATCAATAAAAATAGAAACAGTACTGGTGTTTTTCTACAAGTTATTAGAGCCGTAAACCTCACACAAGCAGATGCAGATGGTTGAGACCTCTCAAACCAAACATCATTCTACAGCTTACATTCTTGTGACAGAGGCATGGTTGGTGCCACAGTCAGTGCACATGCGCATGGAAGAATGAGGCTTATTACAACCCTTACCTCTCATTAGCTCAAATAGTCCCCGCTCAGTTTGGCTCTCATGCAAATTACTTAAATCGAGCTGCACCTCTGTTTGGAATATCTCGTGCACCAGTCTGCTTGAAAGTGTGTAATTGAAATTTAAAGCCTGTGATCCTTCTAATCTCCATACAGAAAGGAAAATGGCTGCTCTTTCCAAGAAGCCGAGGCGACTTGGCTGTCGGAGCTCCCAGGTCCGCCTCTCTCTGGCTGCAGAGAGGCTGCCCCGCTGCGCCCCACAAAAGGGCCCGCAAACCCCCCAGGTCGCCAATCACAGCAGGCGTGAGTCACAGAAATGTCAAGTCCACCATAGCATCGGGGGGCCCCAGCAATACCCATCATGCACTGCCCCTGCCCATCCGTCTTCTGTGCACTTCCTCCCGTGCAGTGCAGAGAGAAGTACGATGCATATATGCTCGGAGCTTGTGCGGCATTATTTTAATGCTGATAGTGAGCATTGCGGTCATGAGCACGATTGCTGTGTTTATGGTCTGCTGAATCTTGTCTACCTGAGTGCTGCACACCCTATCCAGGATCCAACCTTATTTCCTGTGACCTCAACTGCAAACGGTTGACCTCGTTGTCCTTGATGTCCATGTTATCAATCCTGTACAGGGTATCAGTGCTGCGTGCTCACTGGTCAACAGAGGAATCCCGCAGCTTGTTCTATTGCACTGCATTCTGTTCCTATTAAATTTGTTGCTGGAGACCACAAAAGCTGTTAAGTTTCAGATTGTAATTGGTGCTGTGAACTATTGAGCCAACCTGTACATAATATGCCATTTAGAAAGTGCTGATCCTGATATTGCATGTTTTCATAAAACAAAAGAGTGGTAGTTATTACTACCTTTACACATAGGCCAAGTTACCCATTGCAGACAGGTAAAAGCACAGCAACATTGATGCTTTCTGAGAAGTACTTATTTTGTTTATGCCTAGCAAAGTGTTTTTAAACAGGAAACACAATTTGAAAAAAGGCCATAGTAAAACAATTCCCACATGCCCCTGGCATAACAATTTCTCTTCATAGCACTATCTGTGATGGCATTATGTTGCAGCTATTTTGAGGTGACAGAACGACTTGGCAAAGGCATCCAGGTTTCTGAAGTCACTGCGTAGAACCCGCCCACTGAAATTATGTTTTCCTCAAATTCCTGCAAAACCTCAGAGATTAGGGAGGCCTGGACAGCTGGTTCTGTGTAGTGTGTGAACAGGCTGCACGCCCAGCCTGAGCTAAAGAAGAGGCTTGAAACCAGTCAAAGGGACATCCCACGGCCTCTGCTGTCAGGACTCCTCATTTAGCATGTGAGACAATTTTTTTTTGGGGGGGGGTGGGGTGTTGGATAAACTCTATTTCCCAGAGTTCAGTAGCCCTGACATTTCTATCGGATTAGGGCTCACTGGGTGGAAATGGGGCACCATGAAGCAGCAAACTGAGTACATGGATATGGCTCTGCTGTTGAGTTTGTACTCACTCAACTTCCTCTCCTCATCGCAGGAACACTGATTCTTTGCCCTGTATGTGGTGCGTTTAATTGGCCACTGGATGCTTGCAACATTGGCCCCCTTCAAGTCTAATCCTTGGTTTCTAAATTGTATGAGTGACAGGTGCAGTAAATGCTGCTGGTGACCAAAATGTGCAGTACACTTGGAAAACGGGATCGAAGTTGCGCTGATGAAATGTTTTATGTTTTTTAATGATGCTGTTTGCTTGATTTCTGCATCCGTTCAAATATCCTGTGTTGGGACTACCCATATGCAAAAGGTCTGTAAAAGGTCTATAATAATCACATGCCATATACAAAACTTATAAAATAAATACAGCATGGTATAGAACTAGCATATACACTTCAGACTAAAATTGAATAATTCCCTAACATACATGGTACTCCCTATAAAAAACATTGAGAGATTGTGTAAGAATTGTGTCAAATACAAATATATAATACTAATCAATTTTTATAAAACTTTGCAAGTATGATCACATATGATTTTTACAGATGGGTAACACCACTTCCTATGGTTTTTCCTTAATCTCGTACGTATATTGTGTAATCATATATATTTTGACTTGGGTACAGTAGTGCCAGCTTGTTGCTGACGCTTGTAGCAGACATTACAGTTGCACATTTCAGCTATGCAGTAAGATGAGGAAATTGTGCAATCTGGGCGGAGATTTGTGTCATGTGTATAATCCACAGGTAACCTTTCGTTTGCAGACCAAACTGACCTCCACCGGTTTCTGGCAGAAACTTGGCCACACCTTCTTCCTTCCTGGTCCACCCAATCCTCATTGTGCTCTGTTTGCCTTCCAAACAGGTATCTTCTCTTTGTTTGTGCACAACCTTTGAGGCCTTTTTTTTGCCTTTCCTGCTGCTGTGTGATCAATGTGAAGTGTCAGTGTTTGTTCTTTTGCCTTCTATTCTATTTTGGGATACAGAAGGTGAGGCGGTCTGGGATGTGAGTGTGGGGGGGGGGGGGTATGGGGGTTTGTTCTTTTGTGTCTATCTGATGTGGCCTCGGCTGAGTGGTGGCTCGGCAAACAGCGCAGACGAAACCCGAAGACAGGCTGGATCCCATCCCTCTCCGGCTGTCACGGGCTCCTTTTTTTTTTTTTACAGGTCCTTCAAAATTACACTCTGTGCTTTCAGCCTTTGCCACTTATTACAGGACTCTTTCATGTGCTCAGGGAGACTGACATTTGTTTCATGCGGTATAGACAGAGTTTCCACCTCATGCACTTTAAAGCAATTACACGGGCGCACACGGAGAGCGAGTTTTAAAGAGGGCCTCGCCTCTGGACTCAAGTACCTGCTCCCGTTTAGAGAGTTGGGCCAAGATAGTTCCACAGCAGGGACACGTGTTACCTCTTAGTAAATATCTCCATGACCATCCCTGCCTGTCTCTTCTAAGCCAATGACAACATTTTAATAAGGAATGTGCCCTTGGGTCTATGGACACATTGTATATTACACAATGCTCTGAAGGCTTCCCAGTCAATTAAATTCATATTTCACTATAGATTTCAGATTTTGCTCAGTTTAATCTCACGTTTGTCATTATTATACTATTTTTGCTGGGTTTTTTTCCCCCCACCGCTGTTATTATTTAGCGGGTTGTAAACCGTGTGTATTGCTGTGAAGCCACAATCCAAGGAGATTTAGGTGGGCGCAGCAATCAATGACAAGCCTCTAAAATGGCAGGCTCTAATGTCTTAAGCTAATGTTCCACAAATTCTCATTTAGGACCCAGTGCACTAACCTCTTTAGCTCATCCCCTTGAGGAAATGTGGGATATGATTAGGGATTCCTTAGCAGGCTGCTATTTTTACGCTGATGGCACACTTTTTACGTTGTCCTATCTCATCATTGCTGGCTCTTGGCTTTCTCTGTCTTTTTAAAAATGGATCAGCTCTCTACAGTTTCTTGCTAGTTTACTGCTGTGCACACAGACTGTGTATGGTTTTAAATTCCTTAAAGTAAAAAAGATATATCATTTTTCTTAATCTTACAGAAAAGTAATGGCAGTTCACCGTAAAATGAGGAAAATCTAGGAAAATAACAGTTGCACATCGATTAATTGTTGGCCCATCTTTCGTGATTCAGTCCCTAGTAAGCGAACCTCACAGTGCCTTCTAAGGCACTGCTGTAAACCATTGGTTTCTCTGGAACAGCAAATTAAAAACAGCTGGCGCTTAAATACTGGGGCCCGTGGAGTGTTGCTAACTGGGGAGACGTTCATTACGTGGCCTGTGACAGCACCAGCCTGTCTCCTCCTGTGAGACCTCTGTGAGTTACAGTGCTCACAGCGCTCTTCCCCTCTCCATCGCTCCTGTGATGATTTCTGAGGTGATTTAAAGCACAGTCGGCTCCTGTCCTGCAATACCTTCCTCGTCCCGTTCAGCTGTGGTGCTCAACAGGATGCTCTCCAGAGGCCTGGCATTGCCAATGTTTGAAAGGGTTAAAGCACTGCATGTGGAGCTTATCTGAAAAGCTCCAGTGGATGACTCTTCCACTTCCATAACAAAGGTGCACATCGCCATCTCCGAAAACCTTATATCCAGTTTTTTTCAGACTGCCCATTCTTCCCAGATTGAATTTAAAAGTCTGTTGAGCATAGTACCAAGAATAATGATAGTGTTATGTGAGTTTGGCAGGGTAAGTGATGTAGTGAGTCACTTAGTTGTCAGTCAGTTGCTTAATTGTATTTTTGAAGACGGAGAATTCAAGATAAAACCCTGAACCAGTGGACTGATGTGAAACAAGAACCCTTCGAACTGTGCGTCTCTGGCTGTGACCCTTCACCCCTACCCCCTGGAAGCTCAGGTATTGTGCACATGCAAACATGATTATGGCCCTGGACAGGGGGCTTACTGTCACTGCGTTTGTTTTCCACTGAAAAGGATTTACAGATTCTGACATCCATGATTAATCGCTGCATGCCAGACATCTGAATGCGGACCAGGAAAGGTTCAACTTTTAATTTATTCCACATACAATCTATTCAAAGCAGCTGCTGGCTTCGCTAATTCTCCCTTTTCTTCTGAATGACCACTGCTTTCTACCCTCTCTTTCTCTTTTCTCTCGGGCTTCATAATTAGACGGAGAAAATAAATATGGCAGAGCTGTATTGTTGGGTTTTGGGATGTCACAAAAGAATGCTTTAAGATACAAAAGAAAAAAACATTTTATTAAGGATTTTGCAATATTGCCTCATTTGGCAATGCACTTGGTGATACACAGGACTGCATGTTTTGTAAATAACACAGGCACTGGCTTTTAGCCTGGGATTGATTTAGATGTTTCTGACAACCAAAGAGTCAGACAAAAGTCAACGTATGGATTTTGTATTCAGTCATAAAATGTTCAAACGTAAAACTCAATAACATGTAACCACATTACTGTGTTTGGTCATCTATTCAAGTTTTTCATGTAGCCATCTGATTATTTTGGACTCCGGTTCAACCTCGATCTGCGACAGACTGCCGCCCACCGCAAAAGGTACACGCCACCATATACGAGCGCTTTCCCAACAGATGGACAGAAGATGTGTGCTGCGCAGAAATCTGGCACTTTTAATAATTCCGCCTCTTCTTGTGTGACATTGACTGCAGTTCAGCTCCCTCAAACTGGGTACAGATGGAAAGGCGGGAACGTTTTTCACTGATAAGCTAAACAAATAGGAGAACTCTCTGAGGAAGTGCAAAAAAGGCAACATAGTTAGGGGTAGACAGAATGTTTTTCAACCCCCTTGAGGCCAAGGAAATATTCTCCTTCTCTCTCTTCGAGCAGCTGAGAACAGCTTGAAATGTTCATCGAACACCCTTGTGGAGGTGTCCTTCTCTTTATCGCTTTAATTTCTGCATGGATCCATGACTTTCTGAAAGGCAGACATCTTCAAAAAGTTGAGTCATCCTCTTAGGATAAATTGGAATGTGTTTGCCAATAAATATTAAGAAGCTTTGTGCAGTAATTAACTGTGCCAAAACCAATGCTTATTTTTCTGCTCAGCAAACGGCCAATGAAAAGCTTAACCTTCTGGTCACTGGCTGCTGATGACATAGCAACAAGAGGTTGTTGCCTGGGAGCAATACGTAGGGTGTTGTGGAAAAAAGAAAACGGAAGCCTTCCTTCTTGACATTTCAAAACAGAGGAAATGTCTGAAGGCGTATAAACCATTTCATGTCTATAAAGCTAACTGTTGTAGACAAGTGTCGCAAATCATTTTGAATAAGCCCACCCTCCTTTCTGGTTGACTTTTTTTCACCCTTCTCAAATTATATGAGATGCTGTTCCCATTCACATTAATGCTGAGTACAAGAGGATGAATCACTCTGAGGTTTTCAAGGTTAGCTCAACAACATAGTGGTGAAGCAGCATGCAGTTTGCCCTCTGCTAATGAATGTTTTAATACTTTTAAATCATGTGAAAGAATTCTCTCCTCTCGAAAGGTCAGGGTTTGACATTTATTCCTTGCTGGTCTCTATTTGTGTCATTTCAAAGCTAATCAGCTCACTTAAATGGGAAGCTTTTATTCTTTTTTTCAACTGCCAGCAACTTCTCTAAGCCCTGTTTAATTAACAGCATACACTTTGCCTTTTTTAGAGAAGTGTTCTTCTGAAAATAGCCTGACACTTCTTTTCCACTGGTTGAGATTCTTTAGTATTGATATTATTTCCACAAGTGTTATTCATTAAGATCTTATGGCATCACCAAAGCCTGAACATATTGTAAATGCTAACATGGCATATTCATTGTGCTCAGCATTACTGTGAATGAGAACAGCATCTCATATTATTATTCAGAAAAGTAAGGCTTTACCAACAGTACGCACCTATCAAAAAAAAACCTCTTTCTATTCTGTGGAGATCATTTGATTCCCGATCTGATTACATCAGGTGTCGATCGGTGGCATCCCCCAAAAGTTGCGTTGTGAGGCCTCCTCTCTTCGGCAGATGTTTTCCCTTTTGATGCACTAATTTGAAATCTGTGGCTGCATTCTTGGCATGAATGGCTTCTGGGGAGGACTTCTGGGACAGGCAGCTTGTTCCTGACAGGTTAGACAGGGCTGCTCTTAACACAATGACAACTAATGAATTCAGGGGAAATTTTAGCCATGTGGTGTTTATGTGCACAAAAAAACTAAAATAGTCAGTAAAAAGATTTAGCAGATGGGCAAATAAGCAACAAGGAATAAAAGGAAATTCATATTTGCTATCTTTATTTAAGAGTGCAATAACTGTATAGTGACTGCTGGCAGCTAGCGGAGCTTCCACACAACTTGGCAGGGCTTCGTCTAATCCGTTACTAAACCCCTGGCAGTGTATGAGTCACATACTTTGTGGGGATATCTTCCAGTTCAGCTAGTTAGGTGGGCCACAGACTTTCTTTCTCTCTCTCTCTCTCTCTCTCTCTCTCTCTCTCTCTCTCTCTCTCTCTCTCTCTCTCTCGAAAGTGTCTGGCATTTAGGAGGAGGCAGGGGCTGGGGAAAGAGGTGTAGTCTCATTACCTCCGCATGCGCACGCCACCGCGACTGCGGCTGGGAGAGGGGGCGAGAGTCGCAGGGTGGCAGGGAGAGACTGATTCGTCTGGATGTTTGAGCATAACGAGGCACCCCGGTGTAACTCCCGACCTCCGAGCGGCGCCCGCAGCGGCAGCAGGGATACTAAAGCGTGTCTAATTCCGTGGCCGCCCCAAAGCCGGCTTCTACACCAACTAAAACCACGCTGGCGCAGCGCTGAAAGGTCAGGGAGTAATCTCCACTGGACGTCTGCGTCTCGGGGGCCTGGCTGTTCATTTTCAAGCTAAAGTGGGCGGCTACCGCACCGCGGGAGACCTTCAGTTAATCAGAGGCCTTGTTTTCATATGCAGCTCGAATTCATAATGCAAACACAGAATTACAGAGAACTCACTGGCAACAACATTTACCTCGTTGGATAATGATATTTCAACACTGATACCGCACACAACAGATGCAAGATATCTAAATGGCAAAGATTTAGAAAGTTATTGAGTCCAATTAGTTGTGATGTGTGAACTTGGAATCTTAAAGCGCTGTGCCAATGAAATTATAGCCTGACCTGAGGAAAACAAGAGAAAAATATCAACGTGGCACTGATTTGCATAATATCCTTCCTGGGCAAATATGCAAAATTTGTAAAATTTTGATAATTGAATGGGGAGGAGAATCAGTGAAATATTTTTGATGGAAGCCTAGCGAAGTTGCTACTTAATTGCACTGAGCCCTGCAGTCCTCCCATGGTGTTTTTTTTTTCCAACACAAATATCGCGACCATAACATCACGGCCTCATGTTTTCTGCTTGATAAGGAGCTGCTATATGGATTCGGTTTTTCCATTACAGCTCCCAAAATGATGATAGAGAGTACATGCACATGTAAAGCTAATTTCCAGCTTGACTTCCTCATTGACACTCCTCACTGTCAGCCTTAATACCTCCTTATCACTGACTAATACAGGATTCTGCCACCAATGCCATTGGCCCTCATTCCAATTTCTCACTAAACCAAGCTGTTTGATTTCCCGAAATTATTTCAGGGTTTGGTTCCACACGGACAAGCCACATCCATAATATCGTCTCTGCAAGGGAGCATAACAATGGCTGTTCGGAATGATGTAGATGCTTGGTTTAAAGGTTAAATTAATATTTGATGGACTTGAATAAATATCAGGCGGCTCTCTCTAAAATATTGCAATGGCGTGAAACGTGATCTGCATCAGGAATTACGTCAGATTTACATTTTCGTTTTGGCTTTTGAAAGCGAATAGACAATAAATGTAAGACAAGTGGAACAGCATCACAGAAGCTTTGTTGGTAATCATTTGTGTACATAATTGTCTTTTTAGTCACGTTCAAATGTTATCAAAACAGGAGGTGAATACTTCACCTCCTGTGAAGATGAGGGCATTTTCAAAAACAATTGAGGTATGGTATAGCAAAGTTTGATATTTGTCATTCAGAAATATTGAGGGTTTTTTCTTAGAAGTGCAATTTTTTCTCCTCATATTGGCCCACTGGCCCAGAGACTAGTGTTCCCACAATGCTAATGCTATCTCTAAATGAGCTAGAGTCAATGCTTTTTCCCCCCCCAAGTTTAACCTGTACTGGGGGGGGGGTTATTCTCCTTTCCTTCTAGAGTACCTGCGCAGCAGTTTCTCCACCTGCAGGCTTGTCACAGCACTGGCTTCAGTTGGAATACTTTTAAATCCCCGAGCGCCAGAGGAGCATCTGTCTGGAAAATGGAGACGCAAGCACTAACGATAACAGGAAAATGGGAACAAAGCGGATAAAGATGTCAGCAGCATGAGATCCACAGTGCAAAACTCCCTTCATTTACACATCACTCTCATATATTCGTCAGACGAGAGTGTGTGTGCGTGTGAGACTTAGGATGGTTTTAAGAAAGCAAAATAACTGATATTGCTTACGTTACATACGCGTGCGAGTGAATTCAGATCTGCGTCTGCAGGAGTACCGGGTAAAGGGTTACAGAGAGATCCTGAGTTTTCCTATTCTCTGTGACTACCGGGTGATGCTTGTGTCTCCACCATACTTACCTCAGCAGATTGCCAATTGTTTCCCTTTGTGAGCATTCTATCAGACGGGACCTCAAAGAACGGGTCTCTGTCAGTCCTCAGACCAGCAATTCAATGCAGTTACAAACAACAAAGTAGAGAGCATAAAAACAGATGGCCAGCAGCTACATTACTACGTTAGCTATTTTTAACTGGAGATTAAAAAATACACGGTTGTCTTCTAGGTTATTATCAATAATAAAATAATAATAATAATGATAAAAGTAAAAGGACACTTTCCTGTTCCATTATAATGGTGCTGAAAATACTGTTCATTATTTGTCTTGGCTTTTGTGAGCCTGATTAATCCTATAGAAAATGTATTCCGATTGCATTCCGAGTGTATAGATTATTATATTATATTATATTAAAATACCCAGGTTTTTGGATAAGTAAAAAAAGGCAATGCTTAAGCCAATGGAAGTGACAGCTTCATTGATCTCAGGGTGGGCTTCAGGAGTTTGCTTTATTGAAATACAATAGACAGTAATATATTGTAAATATGTGGATTCTTAGGGAAATACAATGATACAAATATTTCACAGCAGCATTATATATTACATATATGATTGTGGCATTATTTTGTATTCTAGCCAAAGTATTGTGAAGTGTTAAAATATATTATTAATGTATTTATTGGTAATAAATGTTAGCATTTGACATAACTGCGTCATATAATTGACCTTGCAGGTCTGGTTGTGTTCTTTTGTGTTTTACAGCTAAATAAAATGCCCAAATGGTTTAGGGGCCCTCTGCTCTGTACCTCCAATTCTATGAGCCATGTTCACCAGCTCGAGCTGTGGAGACTATCAGGGTCTCTGTGTCTCACGCTGGAATGGAGTTTTGTGATAAATTTCACTACACTCACACTGAACTCCAATTACACTCTGTAGTATAGTAACACTATGGGGCATCTCATACACACCAGAAAATGGGTTTAATGGTTATGTACAATATGGGAATGATCATCGGAGTTTGTGCAGTCAATACATCAGAGGAGTACACTACAGGTGCCCAATTGACCAGAGGGGGTCGCTGGTGCGTGGTAATATACAGTCATTTCACCAACCGAATCCCTCAACCCCTGGGTTACATTACGGCTAATTATGATTTGGATTCAATTCCGGGCCGTGGGGCCCATCTGCAAACTGGAACAGTTTCTTGACAGCATGAGCCATCCAGCAGCTGCCCAAAAAAAGCAGAGAACATAAAAAAAATCAATTCCTAATAATTAGCAAACAAGACTTCAACTGAGAACTTTTTCTCAAGCTGAAAGAAATCACGATTGTCAAAAATCCAATACTAAGAACCAGCAGCGGTGGGATAATACCCGTGGCGATTGCATCTGGGGATATTGCTTTGCTTGTCTTGGGCTCCTCCCGCCTGCTCCGGGGAGAGTGCGTGCCGGGCTTATTTCACCACCCTGTCTTCCATCTCTCCGAGGACACTCCAGAAAGCAGGATGTGACACCTCAGAAAGAGGCTTTCTCATCTGAATCATAAGCCCAGAGAACATCAATATCCCATTTTGTTTTAAACTGTAGCTCTTGAACTGCACTATTTGTTCCTTAAATGTGACAAGCGGGGGCGTAGCTTTCATCAGGGAGCCTGAGCTCACCGGGAGAAGAGACCAAGGAGGAGAGTGAGAGCAAGGGAGAGAGAGAGAGAGAGAGAGAGAGAAAGAGAGAATGGGGAAGAGGAGGGTGTTTTAGATCTCCTGCTAGGAGCCATATGGCTGCTGTTTGATCACGGGAGCTGTGTTTACCGATGGAGAGGGATGAGAACCTGCCCCCCTCCAGCTCTCGCTGCACTGGGGCTCTGTGGCCCTGTCTCGCCGCACACGCTCTGGAGAGGTGCAAACTAAATACCCATTTGCTCAGAAGTGTTTTGTACACAACATATTTTTTAATTTTGGCAGCTTTATTAAGGCTGTCCATTGCCAGATTCATATTTGAAATGTTAAAATGTTATTGGAAATGCTTGAAGCCACGAGTTGTTAGAGCACTTATTTCAAGATTATGAGAGAGAGAGAGAAAGAGAGAGATAACATACATTACCCATAAATACATTAATAATACGTATATTTCAACACTTCACAGTATTTTGGCTAATAAACAAAATATTTTTTCTTTCATATAATGAATATAATATACATTATATGAAAAAATATTATGCTGAAATTAAAATGCTGTGTATATTATGCTGCTGTGAAAGATTGTTTTTACATTTTTATTTCCCCAAAAATCTACATATTTACAATATATTGCTGTCTACTGCATTTTGATAAGGGAAACTCTGACACCAATGAAGTTGTCACTTCCAGAGTAGGGCAGCTGTTCATTACAGGCCAATCCGTTTTGGTTAAGAAATATTACACAGAATGTAAAATGATTCAATTTAAAAGGGTCTGTACTTTATTTTTTAAATATTTTTTAAAAGGAGAGAAGAAAGTCCTCCTTTCATATTTTTTGCTTCATTCAGACCGGCAGAAAGCAGAAAGGGTAACAGATAAATAAGGGACCACAGCTGCGAAGGTGCCATGGTCGAGGATGAATCCCTCGGCCACACAGGGGGCCTCCCATATATGGCTCGAGAGTCAGCCAACCTACAGACATCTCACCTGATCCACTGAATTTTTAATCTGTACTTATCACATTCTCTTTCCTTTCTCTCCTCTGTAGACTGGACTGCACTGCATTCATGGAATGAATGATAGTTTTACCTGTCATATCACATAGAGCATGCAGAAAAGTCTATGGGCTCTACTTTTACGATCTTAGCGCTTGGTCTAAAACGCATGGCGCAAGTGCATTTAGGGCGTGTCCAAGTCAACTTTTGCCAGTTAGACGGCGTGTTATTTGAGTGCTAAGTACGGCGCAAGGTGCAATTCATTCTTCGTTAATTATAGGTGTGTCTTGGGCGTAACATGCAATAAACCAATCAAAATGTCATATCCCTTTAAAAGCCTGCTTTTCCAACTTGGCGGATTGCTTATATGATGACGAAACAGACATGCTTGTGCTTGTGTAGTTAAAGCATGCGAGCAAGGAATAGGCTATATAGATCAATAGTATGATCAATATTACTCGGACTAACCATTATTACACATTTTGATATACACAATAATAATCTTTAACATTAGGGTTTAACGCCGGCACGGGTTCCCGGTAATTCCCGAAAGTGCTGTTATTTTAGAAAATATATGCGGTTTAATTTAGTTAAAAAGCACCTGGCTGCAACCACTGAGAATAAGTTAACAGAATATGACTTCTGTCTCACCTTAGAAAACACCAAATTAGCCTGCTTGTTTAACAAATTAACACAGTTTAACATCAATTCCATGTTCTCACAGAAGTCAGATCACAGACAATACATTTCAGCTAGCGAAGTTCAAGCTTCATCCGAAATTCATATTACATTCTCATAATAACATAAATACCATTATTTCGGCTTTTGGATGATACTAAATACACGAAAGCTGTCAGGTTGGGAACCCATAGGTTCACGCATACTTCCCTTGTTTTATAATGTCCTGCTTAACAAAATATGACCAACATGTCTACTGGTTGTATTTCTTTAAAATAAGCCCATTTCCCCAGGATTGCAAGGACAACTTCGTCTATTGCGGGAGACAATTTTCTTTATATTTCTGAAAAATATCCCTATTTCACAATGTAATCTTGACATCTTGTATGGATGCTTGTGTGCGCCCCTGTGTGTAACAGGCAGATGTAGATGCCTACGTAGACGCACTTATATTGCACTGTTAAAATAACATAGAAATAACTACGACATGACTTTTCACCAGGTTTGTGGTGGTTTTAGCGCAAGCGCTTTCTGCTGGCTCAAGATTGCAATACGCCAAAAATTATCCTGGCCACACCTCATCTTAAGACCAACACGCCCAGTTCACTTGCTATGGGTGCGAGTTCACTTGGTAGTTAAACAACGTGAGCGCTGGCCGCTATAATGACCCCCGCGCCAAGTGTAAGATAGCAAAGACACTTGTGTTTGGGTTAGCACTGCTTAGTGCCGGGTGTAAGATGGGGCCCTATGTACAAACCCAAATTCCAAAGAATTGGGACAGTATGTAACATGCACATAAGCATAAATTCTGCTCCATAAGCAGAAAGCAGTGATTTGTAAATTCTCCTTTACATATATTTAATTGAAAACAGTACAAAAAAAAAAGAATTCATGTTTTTCCTCATCAACTTCATTGATTTTTGTTAATATAAGCTAATTCCGAATTTGATGCCTGCAACACTTTCCAATAAAGTTGGGACAGGGGCAAACAAAAAGAAGTTCAAAAAACACTAGTTTGGAACATTCTACAGGTAAACAAGTGATGCTGTGTTGTTGCTGGGGCTACAATTGAAGTTCCCAAACGGGAAAATAAAAGTTATTCTATTCTATTCTATTCTATTCTATCATGACTGGGTATAAAATGATATCAAAAGACTCTTGAAATCTTATTTTCAGGTTCTCTTACAAACGATACTATAACCTCTCTGCATTTGAATGGATCTCTATGGGAATTGGGGGATGGGACTAGATTAAGCGGTAAATTACACAGATCCCATAGATATCCATTCAAATGCAGAGAGGTTATATTATCGCTTGTAAGAGTACCTGAAAATAAGATATCAAGAGATTATAAGATATTTTACCTGTTTACCTGTGGAATGTTCCAAACAGGTGTTTTTTTTTACTTTTTTTTGCCCCAGTCCCAACGTTTTTGTTGTTGCAGACATCAAATTCAGAATTAGCGTATATTTACAAAAATCTATAAAGTTAGTAAAATAAGGTAAACATTAAATATCTTTTATCTGTAAAGTTTTCAATTAAATATATGTAAAAGAGAATTTACAAATCACTGCTTTCTGCTTTTATGTGTATTTTACATACTGTCCCAATTTTTTAGGAATTGGGGTTTGTATTATCTCTTGCCCTAATACTCAAAGGAAACAGTTATTTTAGCATCCATTCGGTGGTCTGCATTAGGCTTCTCATTAGGCTACTGCCTTCCTCAGTCAAGGCTGGAGTGGAATATTACCTCATAACACCTTTCACAAGATATCTTTTCAGACACAGGCCAATGGAATGATTCCCTCTGGCTAAATGTTCTATTTTTATAAATTCGGCTCAGTAGCTGGTGCTCAATCAGTATGTGTTGAGCACCAGCACCAAACTATGTTATGTTACTAATTAAGTACACTTGCTGGGAACATTAAAGAAAACTACAAGAACTCTGGGCTCCACTTCCTGCTAGCCTGCTATAAGGATGAATAGAGAGAAAAAAAGGAAACACACTGGAGGAAGAGTAATCTGCTTTATTTTTTTGTTTCAATTTGTTCATATCCTCCTGGGAGTTTTACGAAATGTCATTTTGTAATTCCTGAAGTTATGTGTTGAAAATTGATGGAAAAAGTTATATGATTTTCTGTACTGTACTACAATCTGCCACTGCAGTAATTTCCATTTGACTGGCTAGCTTTTGACCCTTGTGCTTACTCCTACCCAAATTCATTCCTAAACAAAATTCTGAATAAACAACAATAAAAGTGGAAGCATGGAGCTTACTTATACATTTCAACAAAAATACAGACACAATAAATGTTAAAAAAGGGTTATTGCCAGCTATTTGTTTCCTGTCCAGTATTTACACATTTACACAGTATTTGCACATTTACTAAGATCCCCAAATAAGGGGTGTTATTTTGCAGATTTGCACATAATTTTATCATTTCACACTTTGCAGGTGATCAACTAAGAGTTATTATGTAAATTACTCCAGCCGCAAACAGCCAAATTTAAATGAGAGATTTTGCATGCTTGGAAAAAATGTCTCAAGAAAAGTGAAAATACTGGCAGCAATGTTGCCAGTGAAAAACCATTTAATAGATGGGAAAAATGTATAAATCCTGTTATTTCTTTTGACCGTTAAAAAAAATTTTCTACATGACTTTGACAGTGTTTTGAAATTTTTATACAAACATTTTGCCTGAAAAATACATTTTTTCCACAGCACACTGTAAAAAAAACTGTTAAAGGATTTCAATTTTCTCTGTCATGTAGAATAACAGCAATAACTCATTATTTAACAGTCATTCCATAAAATAACAGGATTTATACAGTTAAATAACAGGATTTATGGGCTACAGCTAAATAACAGGATTCATACCGTTTTCCCTCTTCATTAAATTGTTTCTCACTGGCAACACTCCTGCCATTTTTATGGTATTTTTACAGTGTAGGTATAGGCTACTGTTACACTGAACAATCTGGTGCTTTACCAAAAACTGTTTCACATGATGTCTCTTAGCTTCACCCAGGAGTTACAGATGTTTGCCAGGGCTGAAAAGGTTGTAACTATACTCACTAGCACTACTCGCACCGTTAGTGTCACACAAAATTACATTTCCATTTGATCATGGGTTTTATTTTGATAAAGTTTTCATTTGCTTTGTTATTCACTGTTTGTTATGATAGTGAATAACAAAGCAAATTGATTATTTGATTGAAATACTAGTTACTCTTGTATTCTGTAACACGATTTTCTTCATGATTAAAAATGTATTTATGTCATGGGTTTTCTGCCCTCCTTTATTTCTGTGGTCGTGCCTCCTCGGAGAGGCTAGAGGGCGCCCTTGCGTTATTTTTCCGTCCTCCGCTCCAGGTCTTCGCTCTGACTTCCTTAATTCGCTGCACCTGCCCTTGTTACCGGTCGGCCATATAAAACCTGTTTTGCCCTTTGTTCTGTGTTCAGTTGTTGTCTTGTGACCAACTTGGCCGGTAAAGCTATAGGACTTGGGACACTGCTTTTTCTTGTTGTTTCAAATATGAAAACGCTGGAAGAAAACCATTAGCAAATTTAGTTAGGTTTAGATCTTAGGATCTCTTTTTCCTTTCATTTGCTCTTTTTTTTCTGCCTTCTTTCTCCCTCCATTGGAGGGGTACCTTTGTTTACCTCTCTTTCCCCTGCTTTCTTTATTGAAAGCGAGAGGTCTTTTATTTTTATTTTCCTACCACTCGTTTCTCGAGTCTATTCGCCCTGTTAGGGTTGTTTTCAGTTCTTTTCTGTTTCGTTCGCCTCCTTTGTTTTCCTCTCGTATTTTGAGAGCTCGAGGCCTATTTTTCCCTCTTTGCGGATTTTTCCGCTTTTGTGGCTGTTCCTATGGGGATAGCTTCTAGACTTCCTCTGTCGCATTTGGGTCTCCAAAACCACCCCCGTTATAATTTATTTTTATAATAATAATGATGCCGCGCATTTATAGTATAAAGCACCTTTCTCACACTCAAACCGCTTTACAATAATGAGGAGAACTCGCCTCAACTACCACCAATGTGTAGCACCCACCTGAGTGATGCAACAGCAGCCATTTTGCACCAGAATGCTCACCACACATCAGCTGAGGTGAAAAAACTATTTTTTAGCCAATTAAACTGGAGGATGATTAGGTAGCAGATTGAAAGAGTCAGGTTGGGAATTTAGCCAGGACACCGGGGAAACCCCTACTCTTTGCAATAAGTGTCATTGGATCTTTTATGACCATAGTGAGTCAGGACCTCGGTTTAACGTCTCATCTGAAAGATGTTACTGTTCATGATGTATCCACAAATTATTTTTTTGTGTATTTTGAGTGTTACCCAGAATGGGCCAGTTAATAAGCCCTTATTGTTGCAATCATTCAGAACGTTCAGTTATGGATATTCCAGAGATACCCGTATGTGTATTGCTACAATGACAGCCGTCATCTTATTGATTGTATGTCTTTTAAAGGCCCACAAGCATATTGTTTGTGTTTTTGAGCTTTTCACATCATCCTGGAGCTTTTCAAATGTGGTCTATACTTGTTCAAGTAAAAAATAATTTAAAAAATGGACTGGGAGCAGGGTTTCTGACTTTTGAAAAAAACCTACATCACTGCCCTTTGCTAATGTTTTGGGGGCGTTTCAGATACTAAAACCAGGATGAGAATGCTGATGCGTGTGGGCCTTTAATACCTGCTTTCCATTTGTACTAAAATGCACATGCAAATACCTTTCCAAAACTTGCTTTTGGGCTTAGTAAATCACGTTACACGTGCTAAAGTAATATATTTGCATGACCTCCTCCGACTATTTCGCAAAATAATGTAGGGATGCACAATTTTGCACATTATTTGATCACCTCAGATGTTTTTTTGCGGGTGGTAACAATTTTACATGCAAACCTTTGATTTTGTACAAGCAAACCTTTAGCAAATCAACCCCTAAGTGTAAAACCAGACTTGGTTTGTAAATAAATAGATCACTGCTACTGTAAAAATGTAGCTTATTTAAGAATGACTAATGATATATAACTTGACAATAAATAAATCTGTTACACCAAAAAAAAAAAAAATATATATATAATATTTTCCAAACATGACATATGTTGAGCAGGCTTGAAATGAACAAGCACCTCCTTATAAGAGCACTATTGAGAGAAAAGAAGACATTTTGCTCATTGTCTGCATACCGTAGTTGTGAGGTGGGTGGGACCTGCCATAAAGTCTGTCTGGATTTGAGTCAATTGAAATGATGAGAAGTGAATCGGCCTCAAAACACAGAGGAGGGAGGGGTGGAGGACGGGCGTCCACGGATGGGCAGTCGGAGAGGCTCTCGCTAAACAAGCTCAATATGTGAGCCAGGATCCTCGGGCTGTTTTCCCTTTCTCCAAAGTGGGAGACAGGGATCATGGGGTGAAAAGTCGAAGGGAGGACAACTTGACAGATAGAGGCGGGGTTGTGAGGTCAGCACAAGGCGTCTGACTCAAACCCCGGCAAGGTTATTTCCTTTGCGATTTCTATCTGTGTCTGTTAACACAATAGTCCACCTGGCAGTAATATGCACACATTTCCCAGAGACGGCTATTAAAGGTACAGTGGCCTTTACCACATGACATAAGCTGGCCATTTGTGTCATACTCATGCTCTACATGCTATAAAAAAGTAACACAGACAAACGTGTGCTTCACGGATGTAGATTTGAGCCGCAAATAACATTTTTACTGCATTTTGATTGATGAAAAGAAGACTTTTTGGTGTTTTCATTGCAGTGTCTTGTAGTTTTGTCAGTTGTTAAAACTCAAATTCTAACATTTCAGTACATCTTAATACAAAACATAAGAGCTGAACCACAGAATTCTGAGAATGTCATGCATATTGCCTGTTTAATTATAAGGTATTATGCATAAGAACACACTTCTCTATGTGCAGTTCTTTCTTACACTCAAAGCACATTTCAAATGATTATGTCTTTGTGAACAACACTGAAGTGAAATGATTTGTGCTTGCAACTATTGTTGCTATGGTTATTTCTCAGGGTAATTACAAACCTCTTTGCTGTCTGTGCTATGCTCTGTCTTAAGATTTCACAGAAACAGACAACCAGCACAAGAATATGACATTCACCTTTTAATTGCTACAACACAGTCACCATATCACAATCAATCACCTAATTCAGTGGCTTCAAAACACTGCTATATAAGGTATTACAGCCAAATGACATGATAAACAGAATTTCATAACTTTAAGTCTCCTGACAGTAACCTTTAGTCTTATAGTACTTTCACCACATATTTTCCTATCCTAAATTGTGTGTGGGATCAAATTAAAGGAAACCCCCCTACAGTGTGGGGGGTCCGGTGGCTCTGTTATGCTGTGGGGGGCATTTTCCTGCCATGCTTTGGGTCCACTTGTCCCCTTAGATGGAAGGGTCACTGCAAATCTATGCAAAGTTATTCTAAGTGATGACCTTAATCCTATGATTGATATGAGAAACATTTCTATCCTGATGGGAGTGGTCTCTTCCAGGATGACAATGCCCCCATCCACAGGCATGAGGGGTCACTGAATGGTTTGATGAGTATGAAAATGAAGTGAATCATCTGCTATGGCCTTCGCAGTCACCAGAGCTCAACCCAATTGAGCACTTATAGGAGATCTTGGACCGGCGTGTTAGATATCAGCGCTCTCCACCACCATCATCAAAACACCAAATGAAGGAATATCTTTTGAATGAATGGTGTTCCATCCCTCCAGTAGAATTCCTGAGACTAGAATCTATGCTAGACTAGAGGTAGAATCTACACCAAGCATACTGAAGCTGTTCTGGTGGCACCTTACTAAGACACTTTATTTTGGTTTTTCACCATCTGTGAAATTTCAACATAGTGACACAGATTTCAATGGTAACCTCAAATAATATCACTAACTTAATTTAATAATCCCACCATTGCCTACTTGTATTTTGCAGGGAGAAGGACAACATATTCACTGTTGCACACTTAGGACAAGAGATTATATCATAATGAGGCAGGCTGTTGCCCCAGATTTGACAGACAGGGATGTCCAGAGAATGGGGCTATATGTAGTCATCAAATGGTCAGCATTTTGATTGCTTATAATGCATAGATTTCCATTTTAGAAGCTCTGATTGCTTGAGATACAGGGGTTTTCACTTTTAAAATGGATGAACAGTTTTAAAAACAGCAATTAACAGTTGCTAAAACACTTCTTTGGTATAAAAACTGCAATTACAACACCACAAGTACAAAATAATTATTATCTGTGAAATGCCTGAAATATGCATCCCACTCAACAATTTAGCAAAAGCAGATGGAGGTCTGACTTTTCTTGGTCTCACAAAACATTCAACTGTTACTCTGTAAAGCACTTGAATGGGGAGGTTATTTTTGATGTGAAAATAAGAGATTACTAAAACCCTAGAAAATAACCTCAAGATTTTTGCTGAACTGGGTTTTTAAATAATTATTAAATTCCAGTGTAGCCCTTTGCAATCCAAGTATGCTAAATGAACCCCAGTGATGAAGATATTTTGAATGCTTACTTTTTGAAGGATGTTGAAATAAAATTGCATACATCGACCCTTTGATAAGATTTTTGTTAGTTTAATCACAACAGACTTAGAGAATTCAATTATATCAAATACCTGCACTAACAGAATATTAGAACTAATTCTCAGTTTTGGGACACTGTTGGTTGAAGCATTAGCATTGCTAATAGACAGAAAGGATTAGATTTTTTCCCCCTCTCTATTTTTGTTCATGTGCCAGCATAGATTTTCTCCCCATCCATTGTTTACTTTAGAAATGAATGAATTGGACTGGATTCCAAGGTGGAATGGAAATTTCCATAGTTGAGTCTATTTCCCTCCAGACAATTAGAGCTCTTCTGTACGTTATTGCCTGAATTATCATTGTCGGCATCCTGGAAAAGCAATTAGTATCCATTCAATCCTTTGGAGTGTGGCCTTTATACTGTATGCATTGACTGCATGCAAAGACACACTGCCACCTAAAGCTGTTTGTACTGAGACTTCATTGACTTTTTGTGATCAAGTCTGCAGTAATTTACCAAAAGAGTAATAAGAATAAAAACTTTCACCGATACAATTTATTTGAAACCGAAAATGTTCTGCATTCCAGGAAAATGAAAGAAAAATACTTTTTTTTATTTTTTAAAAAGAAGCATTGAAAGGGACAGAACGTACATTTAACAAAAAAAGAAATCCTATATGAATTATCTTCTGGGTAAACGGAGCTCTACTGTAAGGTAGATCTGCAGTGCCCAGACTATTATGGTATTATTTCTAATCATAGAAATATAGATTTAGTGATTCCAGCCAAGGTTGAAGTGAAGTATATATGTTTTATTCAGCTCTATATTGTACAGTGGGAATGGGGAGCTGCTGAGCAGACTGGCCAGTTCATAAATCTACCTAAGCACACTATCTATGGTCTATGTTCCAGAGCAGGGAAACCACTGAGATTTACATATAGGTTATGACACTTCATAAGGCGCTCTCTCCCAGTGTTCTAATGTACTTCCTTAGCATGAAGGATTCCCTCCTAGAACAGTTTATTTGTTTCATATCACAACAAGGATATATTTGCTGCCTGACCTGATCACACCATTAAAACACTTAACTCTGTACTTATAGAATAATAGATGAGGACGCGCATGAGGTGCCATGATTTTTGTGTGTGTTTATGTGTGCGTGCATATGTGTATGGTCGCATGGTTTCAGTCACCCTTATTTCTCATGCAACAGCACTGTGATGATACGATAACACTGATGGTAGACCATGCCCTGTGGTTGGACGGGGTAACAAATTGAAGCGGTGAGTGTCTATATGCGCATATCAATTCCAGAGGTTGTCACCATGATCTCCTGAAGAGGCAACAACTCCCCAGTCTTTTGTGGAGATATGAGCAGGGGCTTAAATTGTCAGAATGGCCAATGTCAGAGTAGGCTACACAGGTTGTATTTTACATTATAAACCCCTGCCACAAATCATAGCAACTTACCAAGCGCAGTACTGTATAAACTATGGTGTGGCTTCTTTACATTGTTATGTGCCTCCCCCTCCCTCATGGCGACTGGTGGTCGGCTGTGCGTTTTCCCAGGAAGCCATCTACGTCTGCCTCTCCCGCTGTGCCGGGCCAGCTGAACGAGGTGGGAGGGAGAGATCCGTGTTTGCTATCAACTGCTCAGGAGAGCAGAGCGGCACAAGATTGATGATACCCTCCCAAAGTAACAAAAGATCTCCCGCCTGTGAGAGCCTGCTTATGGGACCTGATAGACTTGTCATCTCTTAATAAACATCACTGATATGTCAGCAACGGCTATGCACCCGGAGCTGCCGGGAGACGACAGGGAGAAAACCGCAGACGAACCCTGCTGCACCACTTAATGACGATCCCGTCAATAACGGCATCCTTTCAATAAGGAGCAGCAGTGTTTATTCGGAAATGCTCGATGCAGCTAAAGACCGAATGTAGATAACATATTTGAGAAGTGTAGAGATTACAGCTGAAATGCTGACACCTGTCAAATCGTCTCTTATCATTGTGGTCTCTTCATCAGATCTAATCGTCTGAAGATAACAGTTCCTCACTGCATCTTCTCATACCAGTCAAATGCGGTTTCAATTACTATGTTTTTCACTCATTTAACTAATAACTCATTCTTCCTTAATGGTCAGATTTACCATAATTTCTAAGGTTGTGTAATTGCACTTAGCCTATCTCCATACCTTCATTTTTAAGAATATGAAACAATGCTGATGCTATTCCTATTGTCAACATTAACTGTAAATAGCATAGTGACAACATTTGTCACATATAGGTCACTGCATACAACAAGACTGATGAGAACATAATGAAAAATGTGACATTGCATTTGAGTTTAACATTGACAAAATGATGAATATGAATATGATCAGACATAAATGGAATGTATTGACTGAAAGGTTTTTATTTAGTATTTTATTTTATTATTTTGCCAAGAAATTTCAAGGTCACAGATTTCAAGGAGTAAATGGTGGAAGAAATATATTGAGCTGGAAATAGGTTGCAAAATTGCCTTTCTTTTTTTTTTGCTTCAATCATTGTAATACAAAAAAAAATTTAAGCCAACGCACCTTAGAGATAGCTGAGTCCTTATGCATTATATCATCTGTCTATTTTACTGTTCTTCTTCTTCTTTCAGCTGTTCCCGTTAGGGGTCGCCACAGCGGATCATCTGTTTCCATCTGTTCTTGTCCTGTGCTTCGTCCTCCGTCACGCCCACTGCCTGCATGTCCTCCTTCACCGTGTCCATGAACCTCCTTTTGGGCCTTCCCCTCCTCCTCTTGCCTGGCAGCTCCATGTCCAGCATCCTCCTCCCAATATACCCCACCTCCCTCCTCCACACATGTCCAAACCACCTCAGTCTTGCCTCTCTCACTTTTTGCCCAAATTGCCCAACATGAGCTGTACCTCTGATGTACTCATTCCTGATCTTGTCCATCCTTGTCACTCCCAGGGAGAATCTTAGCATTTTCAACTCCGCCACCTCCAGCTCCCCCTCCTGTCTTTTTGTCAGTGCCACCGTCTCTAACCCATACAGCATAGCTGGTCTCACTACCCTGCTGTAGACCTTCCCTTTCACTCTTGCTGGTACCCTTCTGTCGCAGATCACTCCTGTCACTCTTCTCCAACCACACCACCCAGCCTGAACTCTCTTCTTCACCTCTCTATCACAATCCCCATTACTTTGTACAGTTGACCCCAAGTATTTAAACTCGTCCACTTTCGCTACCTCTACTCCTTGCATCCTAACCCCCTCATCCTCCCGCCCATTCACACACATATATTCTGTCTTACTTCTGCTGACTTTCATTCCTCTTCTTTCCAGTGCATACCTCCACTTCTCCAGGCTTTCTTCCACTTGTTCCCTACTCTCACTACAAATCACAATGTCATCTGCAAACATCATGGTCCACGGGGACTCTTGCCTGACCTTGTCTGTCAACCTGTCCATCACCATTGCAAATAAGAAGGGGCTGAGGGCTGACCCTTGGTGCAATCCCACCCCAACCTTGAACGCCTCAGTCACTCCCACTGCACACCTCACCACTGTCACACTGTCCTCGTACATGGCCTGCACGCTTCTCACATACTTTTCCGCCACCCCCGACTTTCTCATGCAATACCACACCTCCTCTCTTGGCACCCTATCATATGCTTTCTCAAGGTCCACAAAGACGCAATGTAACTCCTTCTGACCTTCTCTATATTTCTCCATCAGCATTCTCAGAGCGAATAACGCGTCTGTAGCGCTCTTTCTTGGCATGAACCCATACTGTTGCTCGCTAATCATCACCTCTTCTCTTAGCCTAGCTTCCACTACTCTTTCCCATAGCTTCATGCTGTGGCTGATCAGCTTTATGCCCCTGTAGTTACTGCAACTCTGTACATCTCCCTTGTTTTTGAAGATCGGCACTAGCACACTTCGTCTCCAATCCTCCGGCATTGTCTCGCTTTCCAAAATGTTGTTAAACAATCTTGTTAAAAACTCTACTGCCATCTCTCCTAAGCATCTCCATGTCTCCACAGGTATATCGTCTGGGCCGACCGCCTTTCCACTCTTCATCCTCCTCATGGCTGCCCTCACTTCTTCTTTGCTAATCTCCTGCACTTCCTGATTCACTATCTCCACATTATCCGTCCTCCTCTCTCTCTCATTTTCTTCATTCATCAACTCTTCAAAATACTCCTTCCACCTTCTCATCACACTGTCCTCGCTGGTCAGCACCTTGCCATCCCTGTCCTTTATCACTCTAACCTGCTGTACATCTTTCCCTGCCTGGTCCCTCTGTCTAGCCAATCGGAACAGCTCCTTCTCTCCTTCCTTGGTGTCCAACCTCTTGTACAGCTCACTGAATGCCCTTTCCTTTGCCTTTGCCACCTCTCTCTTCGCCTCGCGCCGCTTCTCCGTGTAGACCTGTCTACTCTCCTCGTCTCCCTGGCTATCCCACTTCTTTTTCGCCAACCTCTTCCTCTGGATACTTTCCTGGACTTCCTCATTCCACCACCAGGTCTCCTTATCTTCCTTCCTTTGTCCGGAAGACACACCAAGTACCTTCCGGGCTGTCTCCCTCACCACTTCTGCTGTGGCTACCCAGCCACCTGGCAGCTCTTCCCTACCGCCCAGTGCCTGTCTTACTCCCTCCCTGAACTCTATACAGCATTCCTCCTTCTTCAACTTCCACCATTTTATCCTTGGCTCTACCTTCCCTCCCTTGGCTCTCCTCCTCCTCTTGTCCTCCAGAGTCATCCTACAGACCACCATCCTGTGCTGTCTAGCTACACTCTCTCCTGTGATCACCTTGCAGTCCCTGACCTCCTTCAGGTTGCGTCTTCTACATAGGACATAGTCCACCTGTGTGCACCTTCCCCCGCTCTTGTATGTTATCCTGTGCTCCTCCCTCTTTGTGAAATATGTGTTCACTACAGCCATTCCCATCCTTTTTGCGAAATCTACAACCATCTGACCTTCCACATTTCTATTTTTGACGCCATACCTGCCCATCACCTCCTCATCTCCTTTGTTACCCTCACCTACATGCCCATTGAAGTCTGCTCCAATCACAACTCTCTCCCTCGCAGGTACACTCTCCACCACTTCATCCAACACACTCCAGAATTCTTCCTTCTCTTCTATCTCACACCCCACCTGGGGGGCATAAGCACTGATAACATTTACCATCACCCCTTCCCTCACCAGCTTCAATGCTATCACTCGGTCTGAAACTCTCCTCACTTCCAACACGCCCCTGGCATACTCTTCCTTTAGGATTACCCCTACCCCATTCCTCCTCCCGTCCACACCATGGTAGAACAGTTTGTACCCTCTCCCAATGTTCCTGGCCTTACTCCCCTTCCACCTGGTCTCTTGTACACAAAGTATATCTATCTTCCTTCTCTCCATCATATCGGCTATCTCTCCCCCTTTGCCAGACATAGTGCCAACATTCAGAGTACCAACCCTCACCTCCAAGCTTGCCCCCTTCCTCTTTTTCCTCTGCCTCCGGACATGCCCTCCCCCTCTCCTCCTCTTTCGCCCACCAGTAACACAATTTCCACCGGCACCCTGCTGGTAAGCAGTGCCGGTGGCGGTCGTTGGTAACCCGGGCCTCGACCGATCCGGTATGGAAATATTATTTTTGATCCGCATATTTGCTTTGGCAATTTGTTTTACGCCGGATGCCCTTCCTGACGCAACCCTCCCCATTTACCCGGGCTTGGGACCGGCACTCGAAAGTGGCTGGGTTATCTGTCTATTTTTCTGTCTATTTTACTGTACCTGGAATATACAAGTAGATTTTTATTTTACAACATTTATGTTAAGAACAACCAGTGTTCAGGAACTCATGTATTGCTCATTTATACATATCAAACAATCACCAAGATGGCATGTACAGTTTGTACAGTGCCAACCAGAATTATTGGCAACCTCAATTAATATGAGCAAAACGTGTACGATAAACAATAAATTTAATTTAATCAAATGTCTTCTATGCTCAGAAAAATGAGAAAATTATATAGTTTAATTGTGATGCCATTGATCAGAGGAAAAATACATCTTTGATACAAAATAATTTTTATTTTGAAGATGTGTGTCACAATTATTGGCATCCCTGTATTTAGTATTCCCCCTCCCAAGATAACAGCACTGAGTCTTGTAATGTTTGATGAGGTTAGAGAACACATAGCAAGGGATTTGAGACCATTCCTCCATACATAATCTTTTCAGACCCTTCAGTCATTGGTCCTCACTTGTGGACTCTCCTTCAGCTCACCCCACAGGTTTTCAATGGAGTTCAGGTCTGGGGACAGGGATGGCCATTGTAAAACATTTATTCTGTGGTCAGTGAACCATTTTTGTGTAGATTTTGAGGTATGCTTTGGATCATTGTCCTGCTGGAAGATCTAACCACAACCCACTTTTAGCCTTCTGGCTGAGGAAGCTAGATTTTGGTCTAAAATTTGTTGGTATTTCATGGAGTCCATGATGCTATGTATTGTAACAAGGTTACCAGGGCCTTTGGAGGAAAAACAGTCCCACAACATCACAGATCCATAATTTCACAGTGGGAATATAGCTCTTTTCTACCTAACTGCCTCTTATTACACCAAACCACTTGGTATTTATTGCCGAAAAGCTAAATTTTAGTTTTGTCTGACCATAGCACCCAGTTCCAATCTAAATTCTGGTATCATTTAGCAACCTTCAGGTGCTTACATTTGTGGTATGATGATAGCAGAGGCTTTCTTATGGCAAGCCTTATAAATATCTTGTAAGCATAGAGGTGGTGTCTAATTGTACTTTTGGAGACTTGGTGACCCCAAGATGCATCCAACTTCTGCAATTCCAAAACTGTGATCCTTGGAGAAATTAAACTTCTTAATTATTGCCCTAATGGTGGAAATAGGTAGGTTCAGACATTAAGCTATTTTTCTATAGCCATAGCCTGATTTTATGAAGGTTAACAACCTTTTATCTCATTTCATTTGTCTGTTTTCTGATCTTCCCCATGTTGATGGATGACTAAGGGGTTTTTTGCCTGTGTCTCACCTCATATCTTACCTCACCTTCACCCCAGTGAAACTGGAAGTTGAGACTGAGCACATAATAGTTCCTAAAGGTGTGCTTAAAAAAATGTAAAATATGAATGGGAATATACTTGTTAGGTTTTGTTTGTAACTATTTCTAGCGTTGCCAATAACTGTGAGATGTTTTTTTTGTTGTAGAGAAAATATGTAGTTTTTTATGAGGTGTGTGTGTGTGTGTGTGTGTGTGTGTGTGTGTGTGTATATATATATATATATACACACACATTGAGGGGGTCCGTGGCTCTGTTATGCTGTGGAGGTAATTTTCCTGGCATGGTTTGCGTCCACTTGTCCCCTTAGAAGGAATGGTCACTGCAAATCAGGGCCGGCCGCTGGCATAAACACTCTATGCGGTTGTTTAGGGCCACAACCGCTAGGGGGGGCCACACGATCAGTGTGACTTTCTGTGTTGCTCGCTCCTCACACTTTGTATGGTGTTTTGGGGCCACAAACAAAATCTTGTTTAGGGCCACCAAAATCCTAGGGCCGGCCCTGCTGCAAATCAATACAAAGTGATCAACTTTATCAGTAACACTTTATTTTGAGTGTCCAATATTGACACTCAACTTGATATCAACTGATATCAATTGAATGTCAGTTCAGTGTTCATTTAAAGTCAATTGCATGTCAGGTGATTGTACACAAATTCGACAAACAGGTGAGTGTCAAGAAACACTGTATTGACACTCAACACTCTTGTCAAGAAACACTCTATTGACACTCAACACTCTTGTCAAGAAACACTCTATTGACACACAGCAAACAGTCAGTTTATACTTTGCTGAATCTCAACTCTCTCTGATATTCAGTTGATATCAAGTTGAGTGTCAACATTGGACACTCAAAATAAAGTGGTACCACTCTATCCTATGATGAAACATTTATATCCTGATGGAAGTGGTCTCTTGCAGGATGACAATGCCCCCATCCACAGGGCACGGGGGGTCACTGAATGGTTTGATGAGTATGAAAATGATGTGAATCATATGCTATGGCCTTCGCAGTCACCAGATCTCAACCCAATTGCACACCTATGGGAGATTTTGGACCGACGTATTAGACAGCGCTCTCCACCACCATCATCAAAACATCAAATGAGGGAATATCTTTTGGAAGAATGATGTTGCATCCATCCAGTAGAGTTCCAGAGACTAGAATCTATGCCTAGGTGCATTCAAGCTGTTCTGGTGGCTCATGGTGGCCCAACACCTTACTGGCTTTTTCTGTAATTTGTCACCTGTCTGTATAATGTTCAGAAGACATTTTTATGTTTTTTAAAGAAATTGAAACTTTTATTCACCAAGGTAGCATTACATTGATCAAAATGCCATTGATAATGTTACAAACTACTATTTGCTAATTGCTACTTTAGCAATTGTAACCATTTCTACATATAGTCCCCCCCATTTTAGGGCACCAAAAGTAATTAACATTAATTCAAATAAAGTCATCATATTTAATATTTGGTTGCATATCCTTTGCATGTCATGACTTCTTGACGTCTGTGACCCAACAATATCAAAAACTCTTGATAGCTTATTTTCAGGTACTCTTACAAGGGATACTATAACCTGTCTGTATTTGAATTGATGTCTATGGGAATTGGGGGGGGGGGGGGGGGGGGGGGGGTGGGAATAGATTAAGCTGTACATTACACGGGAATAGTATGGAACACATGGTTGGCTAAATAGCTGTAAGGGTCTGAGGTATCAAACGAGCCTCAAACCATCACTCTGCTGCCAGATATGCAGTAGATATGGATGGATCACTTTAAGGGTTGTTTCTCCTGACTTATTTTTCCCAAAGAGTTCAACTAATTCGGGGAGCAGGCTTGCAATATATCCTCACCAACAAAGTCAAAACAAACACAGAATGTTATTTTTGATGTATTTGTTTCTTGTAAGGCTCATTGGATGCTTTTCCTTTTCATATGTTTGGAAGATCTTTTGAACTTTTTAAGTATACAAAAACCATTCGTAGCATGTTTCAGCATGCCGCACTGTGACATAACTGTGTTGTGCCTCCTCCTACCATGACTTGGAATGATATATGACACAGTAGATGGCTGCAGCAAGCAGTAAGCCTCAATTAAGCTCATGTTCTAAATATGAGTTAGTTTGAACTTTGACAATTCCTACCCCAGCATGAAAAAACATGACGTAAAAAAATCTCCCAGTAAGCCAAAGGTGTCAGGGTGCAGTTTGGATTTCACAAACAGCATCGTGTTTGACACTGGGAGAAAATAACATGCAACTTAAACAGGATTCAGAGCTCTGGTCATATGTCTGTTTTAGATTTCTTTGGACTTATGAAAGCATATATTTTGTGAAAGAGGCTATAAGTCATCATTTGATCATTATCATTGATGCTCTATGGAACTAGAAAGCTAATATTGTGGTACATAAATATAATGTTAATGGTTTACTAGCTCTCTTGAAACGGCTAGCAACCTCAGCAGTGGGAGGATTGGTTACACATCACTGCATCAATTAAGGCAGTAATTAGCCATTTTGTGTGTGTGTGTGTGTGTGTGTGTGTGTGTTTGCGTGCATGCGTGCTCCCTATACGTGTGTCAAAATACTGACTTAGACTTCAGCCATGTAGACACACATTTGATAAATAATTCATGTAATATATGACCACACACACACCCGCACATGCAAACACACGCACACACTTACAGAGTGCGTATTGACTGAAGTGACATGGGTTAACCGTCACTTTTTTGGTAAAAGACAACCCGTGATCTGCATATGCTTGTGTAGTAAATGTCTGACTGCTGAAACTTCCCTGAGAGGAGGGTGAGAAAGATCTCTTAAAGCAGTGACATGTGATCTTGTTTTGACAGCCAGAGCAGAGCTGAAAGCCAACCAGGAACAGCACAGGTGAGGAAGCGTGCGTAAGATGGAGGCATACAACCCTGAGCTCTGCCACCTTTATAGAGTTGACTATTTACAATATTCTGTATTTTTTTTTATCAAAGAAAGTGTTGTTTCTGTCACAATTCAATCTTACAAACTCTCCCTCAACACTGTATAATACCTAGTTAAAGGCAGCAGTGTGTGAAATGGTATTTTAAAATAAATGAAACCGACTAGGTAAGAAAGAAATGGGAGAATATTGCAATGTCAAGCTGACAGACAGGCACTGAAAAGTAACAAGAGGTATCATCTTAAAGAAAACTGGATTAAATAAAACTCACGACTGGTGGTGCATTTCCAGCTCTGATATTGACACGATGGTGGCGGGGGCCATTTTTCATTGTCTCATCAAGACAAAGCATTATGGGATATCAATCTTGCCGGCATCTGATAGGACTTGTATAAAGTGCTGGGTATACATTTTATTATGCTAGCCTTTATCAGGGTCCAGACAGAGTCCACATTCTCTGCATTTTTACCAGCTCTGTCTGGGAGCAAACTGTCAAGGTGATTTTAAATGTGAAAGGGTTCATTTCATGAAAGTTTTGGTGCACAGTGAAAGAAAACAAAATGGGATCCTTCTCTTGTTGTGGTTCTTTGACGTGGATGTATGTAAAATGATGCTAACTGGTGCAACCTCAAACTGCCTGGGCTTCCCTCCCTCCAACAGTATTGTGATTTTCTCAGCCTAGTCTATGGACCTGTGCCTCATTAATTAGACTAATTAGTCATGTGCATGATGAAGCTATGATTAGTCTTTCATTCTTGTATATCCAGTGGAGATTCCATAATAATGTGAAAGGCATTTCCAAAGGTGCCTCTTCTGTTTAATGTCACAGAACTTATAAAGCCATATAACTCTGCTATGGGCTAATAATGGCCACTGAGACTGAGTGATTAACTAGATCAGCCACTGTACTTGCTTTTGTGGTATATTTTCTTCTGCTATTTCAAGCATTCTGGTACAAACGAAGCACAGCTCTGTTTGTTGCTTGCCTCATAATACAGAAAAAAACAACATCTAACAATAATATATTTTTCAGCAGGAATGCAGTATCCAGTTGGTGACTGCAGATATGACGTGAAAACATTTAGCCTTGGGAGTCTGTGTCTTTAGGGATCATTAATTTTAAAAGTCAGCCATTAACCTGGGGTTAGGTGGTAACTGCAGATGAAAGCAAGCAGACGCATAGATAGATTCCGCAGATATAGACAAATAAAATACCAAATGAATGTAGGCTGTGGCTACAGGGAGGCCCCGGAGCACAGCGTGGGTAGGCGGCGGAGCACTATCTGCATAGCGCGTGCGACGTCGGCCTCGGCTCCGTCGATGTATCACCCGTGTCTGTTTGAGGTGTTGTTTCCGAGGTTGCATCAGACAGTTTGATCTGCGGCTGTGTGGAGCTAGCCTCCAGTGCGCGCGAGATGTTTATTGCGCACGTCTTGGTTTTCGGCCCCAGGCCGCCAGGAATATATATTTTTCTTAGTCCCCATCACCAAGCGCAGACACCCCGCGGCGACACCGACCCCAGCCGCGGTGGTAAAAATCTAAATAGCCCCGGAGGGAGTTGCGCGCGGGGCTACTCCGCCGCCTGTCGATTACTGGAACCAGCCTCTTCCGTGGACCTGTGGATTCCTTGTAGCGAGCATGACTGTACTTGCCATTCATATCCTGACCAAGCGATGACCAGAGAGCCTGTGTCTGTCATCACCTTTTCGGGATGTGATCTTTTTACCTTTTCGAAGAAATAATTTGACATACACATTACATTATGTTCACCTTCATTTGAACCCCAACTACTAAAATTATTATTATTATTTTTTTTTTCTGTAATGGAGTTCTGTACACAGTATACAATTGTAAATGATACTAAATAAGTAACTCTGATAATTATTATAATTATAGAAAATAATTATATATATTTCTGTATGTTGCACATAATCCTTGTTGTTAGCATGAATATTTATCTTGAGCCATCATCTACTACATTTTCCAAATTTCTTGGAAATTTTGACACCAGTTAAAAATTTCTGCTATATGGACACTCTCCCTATGATTTATAAATAACTGGCAACTTTATTGTCATGCAAAATAAACTCCACAGAGGTGAGCTTTTGTCTTCTTCAGCTCAATTTGTGTGTGTATGTGCAGTTTCTCAAAACAAATACAGTTAATGTATGCTGAAATATATAGCTTTAAAGCAAATATTCTGTGGAATGTATTGTATACATATTGTCAATAGTAATTTCCTCTTGTTTTTTTCAAATGGTAACAACCTGTCAAATAGCTTATTGTGATTTCTTGAATTTAAAGCTCATTGCTTCTGATTCAGTGCACAACCATTTTTCTCAGAAGTTAAAAAAATATCTCTCTGCAGTTTCTCAATAAATAGAGAGCACCAATTAGATGACATCCTTTATTAAGAAAGGTGGGCCCCGGAGTCGTATAGAAAGCCGTAACGTCGATCCTACATTCGTTCCGCGCAGGTTTCCGTGGTGCATAGGGTATGCGCGGCCGGCCTGCGGTGAGGGAGCACACCCCTCGCTGTGAGAGCGGAGGCTCAGAGGCAGACTGGATGACAGCCTCAAACAGCTGCCGCCCCGCGCTGGGAGGACAGGGAGGTCCAGACCTCTTCAACTCTGGCAGGCACTGCACACCGTGGCCGGTCAACACAAACTGCTTTTGTTAACGTCACGCTCCATGGGCTGTACCTGGCCCAGAGCTGGACGGAGACTTCTGCATGAACTTATTTCTCAGTCCCGTTGAGCGTCGCCTGCTTTTAGGAATCTGAACACTTTTAAGAGCTGACACCAAGCACCTGAACTCAATTGACGATAGAATACATCTACCACATCCAGCAAGTCCTCCTTATTTGAAAATTGTCCATAACTTAAATGTTATTTTTCACATTTCCTTACATGTCAAATTTCTGTTAGCAGACATGTCTTCCTTTAAGTGTAAAAAGAGAAACTTTTTTAATCCAATTTGGTGCAGATTAAATACAACCTGAATGCAATATCTTCCTAATGTGTTTAACAGTGTAGATAAGAAACCAATTCCTATTTTGTTGTTTAGTATGACAGAATTGTCATTTAATTACAACTAGAATGAATACTTCAACAGCCATTTTAGAATTACTCCTTAGATATTTTGTGTCAATGTATACTCTTAATTCCATCATGCAAATGACAAGATTTTTCTTGCTTTTAAATTATTCCTGACAAGTGGGATCACTTTAATTTACTTTCATAATTCAAAATGAAATGAATAGACCCATTTTGTCAAAACACTGTCAGACCTAAATTAAAAATAAATCATATCAATTTATGATCCAAATTAGAACTGTTCTCGTCATAAAATGAATTAGTTCATTTCCATAATTATAAGAAGCAAGCTTAAAATCCATAAGTACTATATCAGCTAATTACAAAAGTTGTCAATTATGATTAAATCTCACATGACTAAATATTTAAGTGTAAAGTATACAAGTACATAGTAGATGATAGATGATATGTAAAATAGATGATATATTCCTCTATGCTGCCAGATTAATAATGACCACTTGGCAACATTGAAAGCATTTAAGGGTATAATTACTTGATATGATTTTATCGATTCATAATTCTTGGTCTCTGTAACTACCATGTATAAGGGTACATACACACATCTAAGAATATATTAATTAATTTCAGGAAAATACTGCACATTGAGGTTTCATATAAAAAAACAATGAAAACGTGCAGCAGTTTGAATATATTTTTAATATGGTCTGACCCCATAATATGTGCATCAACTCAAATTGTTTGGTCTTATAAAAGCTGAATATTTGTCCACTAGGAACCTTTCATTTATGCCGGTCCTGTGATCCCCAAGCACACAGGCAAAGATGCCATTTTAAACAATGGCACTGTCAACATTAATACAAAGAGCCAGCATTGTCAGCCACACAAAATCTGCTATCTGATTCTCCCATGAGCATGTGTGGTATGAAAGAACAGAAATGAGCTTTGTCCATCCTTTCTGGGATTTTTTCCCCCAACAAATGAGGTGGACATGCAATACATGAGACACAGAAGTGGTGCGCGTCAGCACTTATCTCCGGGCTGACTGGCACGTTGACAAGTCTGGGGGCGTGCTCAGCAAATGGCTGGTGAAATGAATGAAATATGGTCATATCAACAGGGAGAGGTTAAAGGCCTGGTGATTTTGACCGCCTCATGCTTTGTTTACGTGTCTCAAGGGCACGTGTGGCACTTTGCAGGTCAACACTGCCCTCTACTGTAGGCCCAGCGCGCAGCAGTATTACTGAGAATGGACAAACTCACCCATTCCAAATGTGCCAAGAGTGACTATATACTGTTGGTGAATATCCATAAAAACCATTATTATATTACGAGATGGACAAGTTAAAAAAAAAGCGAATGTCAAATGTGCATGTATGCAATACCACAAAATTCCAGATTTAAATATGAGACATATATTTAATATAACATGCCGATAATGTCAATACTGTATTTTCCACTGTATTTTTTGTGTGGCAGCGCAATTTTCTAACATTGATATGCTTTTAGGTAATAAATGTCAAAAGTTAAAATTTGTCCAGATTCCATCACCCTATTTTCTACTGCTATTATTAAGATCACCTTTACAAACTATTTCATGTAACTGATAATGGCCGTAAAATCTACCTAAAGCACAAGAAAATGAATCCATTAATTAGATTTATTACATTTCAGTCACTCATAAAGAATTATATTCAAAACTCATATTCTCATTGCTTTTCAGTTAGGTAATTTGATTGTGAATAGAAGTAATTGAATAAAACTGAAATTCTAGTACTTAACTGAAATGGCCTTTTGTATCTTCCTTCAAAATTTTACCCAACCCCACATTCCTCTTCCCTGCAAATAGTATGACTTTGAATTCAGTTACTCTAAAGGAATATACATATTTTTATGAGATTCCGAACAGATTCAATTGCTTTTATCTAATATTATGATAGCTTGTGTCATGCACACCAAGTATGTCCCCTTTGGTCTAATTCTGTGTTATTAAGACTGAAGTAATATATGTACATTATATACAGAAGATATTAAAATAATTCACTTCTTCATACACACACACACACACACACACACACACACGCATGAAACCAACACACTGGCTACAGGAGCTACCGCACAAACGCATGCACACAAAACAAGATAATCACACACAGAGGCACACGAAGACATACAGAGACAAGTACACAGACGGTAATTTCCCCGCACTCACATCAGCTGTGGTCTGAGCTTCACATTCACCTTAGAGACATTTCTTCGGAGGCTGCGCCCCTTGCGCTGTGTCCGCGACTCCAGGCTGAGGGGTACCTATTACAGCACAGAGCTTCCCATCAGCCTCCCACATAGCTCCGAGCTGGAATACTAAAGAGTAGCATCTAATCCCCTGCAAAGAGAAGGGCCGGGGTGTCACTTCTCCTTTATTTTCCCAAGCACAACAACATTAGCATCTCTCTCCCCGAAGAGGTTCTCTTCTTCACTGAAAGAAAAACACGAAAATAGTTACTTTCATGCTCAGTCAAATGAAAA
Organism: Synaphobranchus kaupii; assembly: GCA_029718625.1. NCBI lineage: Eukaryota > Metazoa > Chordata > Actinopteri > Anguilliformes > Synaphobranchidae > Synaphobranchus > Synaphobranchus kaupii. The sequence goes on from CM056377.1 coordinate 51,543,205, forward strand.
GCTGACGGTTGCATAGGTTTTTATTTTCAGCGCAGGAATAGCACAACTCTCCGTCCTCGGTTATGTGGGATCCCTTGCTGTCATTATGCATTCATGACTCATTTTCACACTTCTACTCTGTTAAAGTTAGGGACAATGGAAACGCATAGTTAATGCGCACTGAAATAAATTAGTTTACTTGTTTTTTTTTATTGTTATGGAAACATCAACACCAGCCTATATTTCTCCACATCTTATTATTCATACCAGAGACTGCCCAGTGTGCAAAAAAAGAGAAGAAAAAGACAGCGAAGTTTGAGCTGCCGGCAGAAATCAGACAAGATTTCTTTCAAGAAAATAATAAGAGGTTTCCATGAGGATCCCGTCAAGGACAACAACATCTGACAAATGCAAAGCAGACGTTGGCTGAATGCAGAAACGGTCCGGGATTTATTTGTGTTTCTGTCATATTGTTTCACCATTTGGCAAGAGGCCGTGGAATCATCGCGAGGAGCTTCCTTCCAAGCAGCTGCTCCCTCTCCCTCCCCTTTCATTCGCCTCTCATTGAATACAGTCAAACATCTGGAGGCAGAGGAGAGATGAGCACAACTGCCCGCTCTTTGTTCTCGGTGTCGTGCCAATTTTGTCAAAACGCGGGTAAACGTCCCGTCCAGGGGTAGCCGGAGCTACAAGCTGTAATTGCCCTTAATGGGTTGTCTGAGCAGCTATTTAATAAAACTGTTCCTCCTGCCTCCTTTAGAATGAAAGTCTTTGTGCTGGTGTGTTGCAGTGTGTGTGTTTTTTTTTCAGGGCGTTCCACCGATCGTTCGTAACTTTCATCTTTTCTCTCTTCTCAGATTGTACATTAAATGTTTCTGGATCGACTCGTCTGCTCATGTACCTTTACCATCATAAAAGCATTTAAATCGTGCTCAATTCCCCGAGGATTAAAGTGACCTCCACAAGACTCTCACTTAAGAGCCAAAAGGAGCCTCTCAAACTTGTTGGGCCAAGTGCCATATTAGGGACATTTATTTTTCAATTATCAAATAATCTGTTGCATTTTATCAAAGAATATCCTGCTAACCCCTGAGCATAACATTTTGGTCAGGAAATGATCTCATAGAGATAGTAGACTGCCTCAAGAAAACTATAATTTTTTGGTTTGCTGGGAAATTAGCTGGAAATAAGTCAACATAAGTGTGTTGAGGAGTGACACATAAATACATTTTATCTATCCAACAACTCTAAATTATATGAATTAGCAAAAACCACACCTCAGATATTACAATGACACTATTTTTCAAAAAGTAAGTGGCTTTTAAGCATGCACACAAAAAAAATACTATTTCTTGTTTGGAGAACAACCGTATTAATGATGATTTTGAGTACACAGGGATTTAACATTTTGTAAAACTTGTTTGAAGGTTTTAATATTATTGTCATGTAGTATCAGTACAACAATTAAATCACATAAGTAGTGACATCCAATGCAGTGAGCCACACATCATGCCGACCAATGGCCTTTTCCTAAAATAAAAAACCATAGATACATGTTGAGTCTCCACTGAACATTCCGGAGAGATGGAGCCACAGTAGGAATAGAACATCTTGGGTCCCTTTCAGAGCAGTAGTTGTTTGTCTCGTTCAGCTTACGATGTTTAATTGTATGAATTTCCCCCTGCTGCCCAGTGCTGTTGCCCTGTAATTACATTCAATGTGACAAGAAGCCCTATTCTTAACTTCTCTCACGGCTGTATCCAGAGCGGAGGCTGCTGGCGTTCGTCTGATGGAGAAGCGTCTGACACGGCAGTTGCTCCACTCCAAGGCGGCGCCTCCAAGAAAGCCAAGACCATCTGCTAGACTAGAGCCTCCATTTCTCTGCACATAGCAGCCGCCAACAAAGAGGCTAATTAGTAGATTTACTGCACTAATTACATACGCGCAAAAGTGTTCCTAGAGAATCTATTTGGTGTTTATGCTGCGCGTGATTTATCTACAGTTACAAGCAAATGTAGCATGTTTAACATTGCAATTCATATCCTGCCCCTGCCGGGCGTTCAGACAGTGATTAAGACTGACGCCCGACAGACAGCTGGAGTGACTGAGGGCACATCAGCCTCTCTGGGCTCTGAGTTACAAATGAACCTATGGCCGTGAAATCCAGCTGAGAATCCGGTCATCAGGATTAGAGCCATTCAAATAGTGCACAAGCATTCCTGACAGTTTCTAGCACGTAATGTTACTCCACAAATGTGACATTCTTGAGAACGTGATATCTAGATTCCCCACATGAGATGACGTCCAATTAGGTCTTCCCTATGTATGGATTTCCTGCACAATTATTCCTGCGTTTATGATGTCCTTTCCTTTCGGAAGGACATTATGTGCTATGGACCAAAACCAACTCGTCGTATTTTAGATCCACTGGATTGGTGCTGTGCAGTCTCAGAAAAATGAGAGACAATAAAATATAAATTTGGTATTTTTAGATACTCGGATACAGTTATCTTCTCTCTCTATCACTACCATAATATGGAACATGCTTCATTTTATGGACAGTGGGAACAAATTCCTACTGCTATGAATCTGGAAAGTGAAAGATGAACAACGAGAGCGCTTCCAGGAGACTACACAGTATCTAAAGTGAGTGGCTGTGGTCGCCAAGCAAGACAGCCCTGCTGTTTGGTGTGTGATTGACACACAGGTGCTATCATGACCCAAAAGTAATAAAAGTGAAAGGCTGTATCATTCACAGTGGCAACTGGGTCATTATCAGACTGGTGTTTTTTCACTGACCCATGTACAGGTTATCACATGTCAACAGAGGTGGAAAGTCCAGGTTCAGAAAGTAAAAGTCCTCCCCAGTATTTTGTTCCAATCACCTGGATTTGCTAATTGGCACAATTCTCCAGCCAAGAAGTAGAACTAATTAGTGAAATCAGCTGGCTGAGTTCATTGCGGGAAGAAACACATGGCAGTACTTTTACTTTCTGATCCCTGGACTTTCCTTACCTCTGTGTATCAAGTGCAATGGGTGGGAATGCACAGGTTTAAATCGCCATCATTTCTGGTTTTAAGGTCACATCCATTGTTGGAGTTCTAATTTAACAGCATTATCAGCATGCATTCCAACGCATGCTTTAAATATTATCGCAAAATTGTGAAGGTAAATTTTATGAAGCTACCGATGAATCCCATGTCATTATTATATTCAGTCGGCGAACTATATTACCCATAGAACACAAATGCATAACCGCCCGCATATGACAGAAATATCCATTTTAAAGAAGAGAATTGTGCTCCACTCACTCCTATGGTGCTAAAAGGGCCAGTCTTAACACTATAATCTGTCATCCCTGAAAGTTGGACAACTACAAGAAAAAAAAGAAACTATTCTACTTTTGGTTTAAAGTCTGCAATCAACAGAGCATCACCTTGGTACACAGACCCAGTTGTCGGACAGCTTTATGGAGCACCTGAAGTTATCCCTTTAATGGCTGCAGCGGCCTTGTCTGCTGGGAACATATTTTATCAGGACTGGAGGTGACAGATGACCACAAGCCAGAGTAGCTCCACATGCTGCTCATAAAGTAGGTATAAGCCCTAAACGACCACTGTTTGTAACGTCTATCACCAGCCCCCAGACAACGGTTCGCTGCATTGGTTATTATGAAAGAACAAATAAATAAATTTAATTCATTTTAGCTTGTTGACTAGAGAAATATTTTGGCTAATATAAAGGCATAGATTAAACAGACCTGTTTTTTCAATTGGTGCAATATGGCCATGATCTGAAGTAAGCAATTGTAAAATAGTATTAAATGTCTGGATCTTCAAACCCCATGACTACGTCGGCGCATTATAGAAAACATTGTTAGAGAGTTTCCCCTACCTTACAATATGATACTTGAACAGAGTCTGCTTGCAACCGAACCGTTGCAAGGACAGTAACCCTAGTCAACTCATCACAGCATCTGTGCAGACTCCACAAGCGAACAGCAGTCCCTGCCAAAACAGTTTTACTACCCCTTGCACAAAATCTTGCTCTCCGGGGGCAATGGGAGACTTGTTAGATTTAAGAGCACTGGCACAATTGTTGGGAGAGTGTGACGATATAAAAGAGTCTGCAAATCCACAGAGCCAATAAATACTGACAAGTTCCTTCTTTCACAGGAATTCAGCCACCTTTTCTCTCTCGGACCTGTTTGTTCAATGAAAGGAACCTGTGTTCTTTTGGAGATTTACCATTGTTTTTTGTCCATGTTGCGGCTCCCTGTGTGAGGGTAGACTGCTGACATTTTGCAGGGGAAGGCGGGTTATATTATCAAATACTTTCCGTCATCTGCTTCTCATCTTCCAGACACGGTGGAAAATAACTGTTTTGGGGGTTTCATTAGTTTATCACAATTATCCTCACTGGCAGATCATCTGTCTTTGTCTTAGAATGTAGACAGGAGCACTAGACCTTAAGAAAATCAATTTTAAAGGCCTATTGTTGGACCTTTCGCTGATTTAAAAAATATATTGCACTTTACCATTTATTTCTCTTTGTCATTTATGAATACAGGTAATCACATGAAAATGGCAGGTTCCTAAAGATTGGGTTGAAAACAGACATGCATTTTTGCTAGAAACAAAGTCAGGCACCTCATTACATATGCTATTCAGCAACTTGGCATGAAGTTACCTTATTATACTACCTTTCTTGTACTGGAGCAATGCTCTGAGGATAATGTCAAATTTGTTGTCTTTTTAAATGCAGTTCTTCTCAACTTCATATTCTCATGCGTATAAACAATAATTGTGTGGTTTGAAGGTTGTTCTTTTGGAAAAAAGCAGAGCAGGATCATTAGAACAGGAGCTCTCTATTCCATCATCTCCACACTCCCATTTCCATACATTACATCACCTTGTGTTAACCACAGAAACTAAATGCAGGCAGTAGGACCAGTCACCACAATAGTGTGAAATAGTTCTGAAAATTACTCTAAAAATGAAACATGCAGATGGTTAGCTGTTTAATATCACCATAGTGTATTACCATAAAAATCACTGATAATAACACTTTTTTTATTAAGCACTTTTCTTACTCACTTTAAAAACACCTCACAAATAAAACGATGCAACATTTCTACAATAGAGAAAAAATAAGGACAATTAAATAAAACATTGAATAATGTAAAATGGCACTTAAATTAAGCTTTTAATATGATAGGTGGTTACAAGTAGGCAAGCGTGATGCACACAAGGAACTGAAAGCAAATGCAACAAGTTTTAAAAAAAAGAACTTTAAAGTAGATATTTGCTGTGCAGCTCTGATGTCATCTGGCAATGTATTTTACAGGACACAGAAGCGAGACCTTGCAGAGGTAGTCTATAAAATGAAACACTAAACGGACATACCTCAAGACATATAATAAGAACAGGAATTCAGGCAACATGAAGGCTTACATTGTGCTGACTTTCATTTTTACTAACTGTAACATGGTATCAGATATACTGATCTTCCCCTGAACAATAAAAGACATACAGGATTTCTGTAACAAAGCATTAGCAAGGCATTATTGCCATTGGCTAATCTCCAATTGTATTTTTTTTCTCTCAGATTAGAAGACTCATCATAATTCCCTGACACACAATGCTAAATACATATGAACATATTTGGCTGTGAATTAAATAAACTGGCCATAGGATGTAAAAAATTTGAAAGAAATCAATGTCAGCAATTTCTTAAGGAATAGAAACGCACTCAATCTTTTTAATTACTTTTCTATATTCTTAACAAAGCGGTAATTTTACATCCTGCCAGACCACAATGCAAGATGATTCTCTGCTGGCCCTATTTGATGTTAGCGAGTGCAATTTCAAGTTGTATATAGATTAATTTTCTGATAGGTAAAACATTGGTCTGAATTCTAATATGACAGGGATTTTTTTTTATTATGGAAACCAGACCTTTTCAACCAGGCATAATTAATGGTGGAATGTAATCCTGTCTACTGTAGTTCTGTGTGCAGTACAGATGCAGACGGAGACATTGTTTCTGTCAGAAGAAAATTATCACCACCCTTGTTATTCATTTCTATTTTGGAAACTCAATGGCTTTGAGCTCCCGTAATCATTCATTTGGGTGCTGGCACAACCCAGGATAATGAACACTGTTAAAGGCTGATCCAGGATTCTAACTACCATCTTATTATCTTTGTTATCTACAAGAGAAAATTATATCACTGTACTGTACAACACACATTTGCTGCTGAGTCTTAGCACAAATGGGTATTCTACAGGAATTGTAAAAATTTATATTTTGAAATGTGTATTTATTTAAGAGGAAAGGCACTGAGAGAATGGAGATTTTCTGGAGGGAGGAAGCTGTGCCTTCTGGATGTGGAAAACAGGAACTACAATACATTAAATCCTTCAAAACATGAAAAGCATAAATTAAGAAAACTTAAGACCTTTTTAAAATTCTGGGATTGCAAATGTGGATGGAACGAAAACCAGCACACACAGGGGTCCCCTAGGACCAAACTTGAGAACCACTAGACTAAAAAAGGACTCATTGTAATAGGTATAGTTGTTTATTTCTGTATTGTAACATTCTCTTATTGTATGAAAATGGCACGTTACACTCTTGGCATGGCGACCTCATTAATATTCATTATAACTCATCATTTCCCACTTGTGTTATTGAAGTGTGTGGACTCCACATTTTTGGCTTGTATGGAATTATAGAATTAACTATTCATTCAATTTCTGTAAGTTGCTTCTGGAAGTGTTCTTTTGTTTGTGTGTAGGATGGCTCAATAATACGGAAGCCCAGAAAGGCAAGGTGGAAAAAAAACATCTGCCAAAACTTGTATGTACAAAGTTATTATCTCATACGTGGGAGATAATATCTCCTATGTACCATTTTTTGGCTTTTACCGCAAATTATTTTTTTTTTTACTTAGCCTTTCAGGGCCTCGGCTGGTTAAGTTGTAGGTTAGCATTGGAATTGAAACAGGATGTCCATAGCCTAAATTCTTTTGCAAATGAACACTTAAGTAGGCTATGCCTATCAAGAGGTCTAATTAGTGTGAGAATAAGAACGGTATAGAGCGCATGACACAAAGGCCATTTAAGGTTTAACCAAAATCTAAGACTGGCATAACAAAAGGTTTCCTTAACCTTATAATATAATAGCCTATATAAGGCATGGCGTTGTGATGGCGGGGGACGGTATGCAGAATCCACCGTTACAGACAGCTACCAGGGGCTCAGGCTGCCATATGGTGCATTGAAAACAAATCTGTTTATTTAGCGTTCAAATGGCTATTTTATAAAAATAAAACACAAAACCACGCTTGGATTTTTTCTTTGAAGATTAGTCAAAACAGGTTGTTATTGGCATAGGCACATTGTATGCAGTCAACATCAAAGCGGTCATTACGATAACTGTCCAGCGGGTGTCACACTGTGAACTGTTCACCATGGGTCGGCTGTTAATTAATGGCCTTTGTGTCATGTGCTCCATACCATTCTTATTCTTACACTAATTAGATCTCATGATAGGCATAGCTGTCACAGCCACTGTTTCTGCCTGTTTTTTCACCTGTAGTCTTTTTTTATTGTTGCCTGTTTGGTCAGTTCCTGGCATTATTGGTTAATTGATTGATTAACCAAACACAGTTCTCATTTAGTCCCTCTTTCACCTGTTTGTGGCACAGTTTGTATCATTATTGGTTTCATTATTGTTTGTTGCACTTGGATCATTACACTCACCTGTGTCATTGTGAATTTAAACCCTCCGTTCCATGTTTTGTTGCTTGGTTTTAGTGTTTGTTTTCATTCGCTTGCCTGTCGGTGTACTTGGTTTATGCCTAGTGCTATTTAGTCTAGTGTTTCCCTGTTTGTTTATTTTGTTATCAGTGTTTGTCAGCAATACAGCTTTCTTCATTCAATCATCTCAGTTCCATGTCTCCTTCTCTGCTTTTGGGTCCAACACCTAATTATCACACATAACCTATTTTAAAGAGGAATTCCACTGAAAAATAATGTTTGATTTGTAGAAGAGTAGCTGTCCTCCTGATTAAAATGAGCTCTCAGCCAACTCTCTACCTGTAGTGAGAGCAGAGATATAACCCCAAAGCACTGTGCATGTTCCTGGTACCTGTTTTACTGTGGACTACAACAGCCAGGGGCTTACAGTTTATGGGCGGGTGTCAGACAACGCCAGTCACAGGTTGCCGCTCCTACGGAATACAAACTGAGGGGCTGGGGGTTATGCTGCATTTGTTTATGGCATGAGGTCGAATATCGGAGGTGGTAAACGCCGTGTCATGACCGACATCAGTGCGTTCGAGCTGCACAACTGGGGACTTTCTACTGAAAAAATGTCACCACCATTAGCTGGAGTCTCCAGAGAAAAGCGGGGGAAATACAGCCATTCATTAAGTTTTATTTAGGAAAACAGCCCTTCATTTATCTGTTTTTGGTATAGGGAAAACATATTAGCTACCCTTGCCAGAAGTCTCTTACTTCTTACCACTTACTCGTTACTCATTTCTCCTCCGTTACTCATGTCCACCACCAGTCATCGTTTACATTACCCGAGGCACTCCCAAATTTCTTGGAAGGTGTTGTCATCCAGTGCATGGTCCACAAAATCGTTGGAAGCGATTATACTGGAATAATTGGTAACTTAGCGAAGAACTCTTTGAGCTAGCTCGCAAGGTAATACTGTTTACAGTTGTAACAACAGGTACACCGCCTCTCTTGCCGTGTCCGAATCAGCGCACTTGCCTACTATTGAGTATGCCAGTTGAGTATATTTAAAAAAAAAGCTGTTAAGCGTGTGACAAAACAGTGAGCAGTAGGGTACACAGGATGCAGCTAGATAGGGCTCAGGTTCAGACACAGCCTCTCTCTACCTCTCTGTGAGTTCAGTCATGCCTCCTTCAGCATGACTTACCCACCCACTGTAGTTTTTAAAAAATTAGGAAGGGTAGAGGTATACGTCATTTTGACATAATATTTCTGTCAATATTGTCATTACTTCTGTCACTATGTCAATGAACTGTCAATATTTCGGTTCACAGATTGTTTTGGCCAGCGACAAAGAGAGACTTAATCAGTTGCACCTTGATCTGTTAAATAAACATAATGTTGTTTTTTGGTGGAATTCCCCTTTTAGTGTTATTTAGCAAATTAAGACAATTTGGGTTGTTTTCATGAATTTGTTTTAGGCTGGACATCCTGCTCCAATGCCAGTGTTAACAAACAATTTAACTGATGAAGGCCCTGAAAGGCAAGGTAAATAAAATAATAATGTGTGCGGTAAAAGTCAGCCAAGTTGTCTTGTACCTATGAGATATTATCTCTCAGGTACGAGACAATAACTTGCACGAGACAAATATCATTTTGGCTGACTTGTACCGCAAAATAATAAATAGTGCATATCACTCCATACACAGAGTCAGATGTGCACAATAAAAATGGTTCTCAGCACTTTACAAAATCGCTTTTTCATGTTCACATGCTGGTTCTTTCCTTTTTATCATTGTTTTCTTCTAAAAACATTTAATTAGAATCAAATGAGACAGTCATGAACTGATTTGGCTGTAGGTTTCATTGTTAACCAACACTCTGAACAGTGATTTGTCACTGTGCTGATCCTAATGGTGAGAACCTGTTGCATATCCAGTCATTCAGGTTAAAATCATAAAATTTCTTAAAATTATTAGTAGCCATAATGGAAATGAATATCCAAATTTGCATAATAATTAATATATTAATTATGTTCCATGGGCAAGTTTTTGTTCTCGTGCTTCTGCCCAGCCTCCTTCTGTTCTTGACTTGCAAATCACAGGACACAGATGCTGCTCTTTATAGGATTTCTATTGTGTTTTACTGAAACATTTGATGCGCATCGAAGCATAGGCCCAGGTGCAGCTTAATTATGCACGCATGCACATTAGTTTAAGGAGGGAAGAGCTGCATATGGTCTGGAGTCTCAACGTCTCATCTGCTGACAGGCTGTTACACACAAGCTTGAGGGACTTCAGTGACATACATGCTGCACACTGACTGATGGAAAAGTAAAGTTTTAAGAGTTTGGTTTATAATGAGTCACCACTTCAGACCCCATTGTCTCTTTACCCAGTACACACACTGAATGGCTCCTCGGTGTTACCAGTGTTCTGTTGCCAGAGGGTTTTGTCATAGTTGGGTATGCTGACCACAGTGGAGGATCTAATGGGGGTAGTTACAATACATTATGAGGTATAAATATTTAAAACGTTCACATCCAGCCTTAGAGACTGTATACCAAAGGGTCGCATGACAAAAATAAACTCCCATCATACATCTTTAATTGTCAGGGGGAGAGTTGGGTTCGGAGGGCCAAACTCGACAGAAGGAATCTAAAAGTTATCTATACAATGGATAACCACAAGAACGTAAGGTTCCGCGAAAGAAGCTGAAAAAATAAGGAATAGGGACAAAACTCCCAGCGAAGCGCCAAAGAAAATCAACCCAGCAAAATAGGGCGGAGGCTCGGAACTGAGCAGAAAAGAGAGAAGGAAGATCCTCTCACCCTCAATAAGAGAGAACACTAAAGAGAGGTAAAAGAAATGAAAATAAAGTGACCCGATAACTGGGCGAATTAGACTCGAAGGCTCGAGTAGGACAAAGATAAAGAAATAGCAAACACCTCTCACTCTCAATGAAGAAAGCAAACCGGAGAGGGGTAAACAGAAAAACGGTAAAGACAAGACAGAGAACCGAGAAAGGAAAACCAAAATGAGGGACAGAAAGTGCAGATAGAACAGGAAGAATCCTAAGAATCTAAATGCACAGAAGGCAAGTCCTGCATTACTCCAAAAACAATACTTTGGAGCAAAGTGGTCTCCTAAAGTGCCTAAGTCCTATACCGTACCGGCTCTGTGTAGCAGTGAAATCCAATACAGAAGCACCGGAAAACGGAAATACACGGCTTAAATAGCCGGCAGGTAATAAGGACAGGTGCGAAGGCTGAGTCCCGGGAGATAACGAAAACCCGGAACGGAAGACTGAAAACTCAGATAAGAGTGCCCTAGAGCCGCTCCGAGAAAGAACGACCGCAGAAACAAAGAGAGGCTGCCAAAACCATGACATTAATGCCCTCTCACAATGTTTCAGAAATGTGAAACTGTATCAGATGACTGGATAAGACGCAGTAGAACAGGAAATTAGCGAATGCCCATTTTATTTTTCTTTACAGGTGAAACAAATCAGAAGTTGGGGGAGGGGGCTGCATTAAACAGAAAACACCTCAAGACTTGGCTCATGTAAAAGATCTCCACCCACAGACAAGAGGCCTGATACTATTCAGGGTCAGTTACTAGATCGGTTGGTCACAGTTCAGAGGATTGTAGGGAGAAGGGTGAATGCAGGACAAGCAGGGTGAATTTGATAGGAAACCAAAGCAAGTAAATAAAATGGCATTGGTCACATTTTTGTATGCGTTATACATCATGAAAGTGCCTAAGTCACTGTAATCAGTGGAGACAAACTGTGTACACTCACTGTAATAATTGGAAAAGTTCTATTTGTGTTCAATGACTAATATTACTAACTAATGTTACAGTGTACCTACACTATATCAGTAAGTCAATAAAGTGGAAAATGTTAATTACCTTTACACTAACATGCCTTATCAGTTTCGGCCATCCTTAAAAAATTACGAGATATCACATACACTAACATTTGAATATACTGGAGATGAAGGTAAATCAGAAAGGATTGTTTGGAACATCATACTGGTTTAAGACACTGTCTCTTTGTTCCCTGAATGTTGGATGCCTGTGACATTAGCAGTGGTTGGGAAAGGGAGGTATAGTTTACTATTCAGTCCACCAAAGGCCATCACGTGCACACTCACCGAAGTGCTATAAAACTATACGTTTGGCTACATGTGCTACTTCAAACAATTCCTCTTTTGCTAGAGAGAATAAATATCTCACTCCAGCCCATCAAATGACCACAATCTTGCTTCAGATGTGACAAGAACTCTTGTGAAGATTTTGTCTGAGTAAGACCATTTTGAGTGGTTTATTTTTTTTTTCTTAACCATTCAAGCTAGACTGTAGCTTGACAGATTTATGGAAAGTCCAAAGAAATATCTCTTTTAATCACCAGCCAGCTCTTTAAGGCATTCGGCTACAGTTCTTAAAAATATAAAAAGAAACATAATTAAAATAGGCTGAATTTGCATGTAAAACACATTTGAGCAATTTTACATTTTATGCAAATAAAAACTGAATACCTCAAATATGACAGCCGAGCTTATGAAACATTGTTGCTGCTATAAAGCAAGTCAGCCTAAAATCTTAAGGAAAGCATATATTTTTATAGTGGGGTGGGGTGAGAAATTGAGGCCTTTTTTTCTACCCTCATAATGAATGGAGCTGCTTTGCACTCTCAATCATAGACCAATGAAAAAAGAAGAAAATGTTTCTCTGTACAACACAGTTTTATTGGCTTAAGTGAGAAAGTCAAAGATAGATAGCACATGACAGGACCAGTAATTATGGAGTTAATGGAGTCTTAACCAACCATCAATACATTTCTATAGAGATGTTACTAGGTATTGCCACATTGTTTTAAATGAGTGCTTTTCTCATGCCACATATTTTACACTTGACATTGTGACTGCTCTGTAGAGTTGTAAACACACCATTTTTGCCTGAGGGGCTTGGAGTGAGCAGGAATAACCCACTGGGGTCACGCAGCTCCTGTGGATGGTACAGTCCAGTGACCTCAGGGTCTGGTCATGAAAAATACATTTGAGAACATGGATCTCACCATAAAGATCAAAGAGGTAATATAACCGAACCAATCTCAAGCGGTGTTTCCTTCTAAACATAGAACTGTTATGGAAGTCTAACACATGCCAATTCAAATATTTATGTGCTTTATGAAATCATGCATGCTATTCAGCTTAGTTTGCACCCTTAGTAGCAGTTCTTTTCTTTTATATGAGGCTGGCTACAATATATTGTAATTATCACCTTGTTTGAACCATTATGTGTAGCACTGCGGTCTGTGAAAATGGAAGCAACATTGTAAAGTCACATAATTGAGTAATGGGGCCCTACCATTTTTTATTAAACGGGCTGAAATTTCATCCCAGACTAAAATTGTGGTCAACCGATCTGTGATTTCTGAACTGTTTTGCTTTAGATTTTAAATTAATTCACAGACAACACCATCCTGGATTATAATGCACTTCCACACACTGTTGCCCTTTGCTGCCCCCCAGAGTTCCATGCTGAAATCACCCTAGACCAGGGGTGGACAATCTTATCCGAAAAGGGCAGGTGTGGTTGCAGGTTTTTGTTGTTTTAGCCCAGCACTAAGACACCTCATTCAGCTAATCATGGTCTTCAATCAATACCTTGATAAGCAGAATCGGGTGTCTTAGTGTTGAGCTAAAACAAAAACCTGCACCCACACCGGCCTTTTTCGGATAAGATTGCCCACCCCTGCCTGCTTGTGAGTCATTAGCATGCTGAGCTATCTTGCTAACTGAAACACCCACTTAACACATCCCACCAATCACCCTCATTGAAAGTCTCTGAGGTATCCTCTTGTAGGCATAGTAGCACAATTAAGGTTAACCTACACTGGACCTTCTGCATGGTTGATAATTTTATGCTTAATTAATGCATGAGCTACACCGGGGAGGCCTTGGATTTGCACATGCTTTTTGTCCCTCATTTACCATGTCGTTTCCTTTTTTTGCTCACTACTTGTAGTTTATCTTCAATATATGTTTATCAGATTTGTTTCTGCTTCATTTAGTCTTTCTATTAGGCACACTTCTGGTTGCTCAGTTTAGAGTCAATTTTTTCAGTTTAGAGTCCATTTTGGAGCCATTTAGGTCTCTGTATCAACTCTCATTGTCTGAACTGAATGAATCACCTTTCAAGATGATAATGGACAGATATGCGTGTCAGACTGGGTGAATGTGGAAGCTTTGCATTCCGTGCCATTATAGTGACATTATATCAAGTAGGCCTATAAGGGGCCATCTCTCCATTTTATAGCCCCATGCAGAAAAGACAACACAAAATTGATCACAATGACAACTAATGTACAGCAGAATCTGGCCCTTTCCCGCCAAAACATAGAAAGGTGTTTAATGAATCATGACAGCCCAGCTCTTCTAAAAATGATAGTGAAGCCATGAAGTAAAATTGGTTGCTCAGTGAACTGAGACGAGAGTGGTAGAATTAAATGCTTTTGATATTCAAATACCAAAAGTAAAATGAATGTTTCTCATAAGCTGCTTTAGAGGGAAATGGAGATGTGCTGGTTCAAGGACAGCCTTTGAACAACACTGCTTCATCAATATAAATTGAGTTTCATCAGAGGAACACCTGATACTTTTGCCTTACTTGTGGCTTCATCAAAAAATGAAAAGGAAGCAGTCTATCATTACTTGAAGTACTGTGTATGCTTGATCTTGCCTTGACAAAATAAACAATATTGCCTGCTTCATATAGTGACTCAGTGCACATGACTGGTCTACCACATTGGTATCAAACGTAGGATGAACATCCATATCGGCTGTGAAGAATGATGCAGCTTGTCCAACAAGGGATGACAGAGCCAAGGGCAACGCTAAACAGCTACTGTATTACCTCCTGAGGAACCAGCTACTTTGGCTACCATCACAGATGTGCAGGGGAGTTGTTTTGGAAATGCAAGGCATCAAGATCATGGCAGCTAATAGCCCAGGGAGTTAGCACACTGGCTTAGAAACAGTTGTCAGTAGCTGTTAGCTAGCTCCATAAAGTAGCACATAATAACGTTAGTTAACACCAAGACTGGGCTTCATTTTTGAAGCTCACATCCTGATCTTATTGAGAGCATTGCTGTCTGGCACCAGTGCGTTGACTCCTGTATACTGTAGATCTTTAAGGCCCCCTTTTCAATATATGTCAATGGTACCAATGTTGTCAAAATACAAAGTCAATACATTTTCCCACAAAAACATGTAGTTACAATAGTTACTTTTTCTTCATCTAACATTTCCGCATGTGCCACAGATTGGCTAGCTAGGTTGTCCCTGTTATTTGCATATGGCCCACAGGCTGCATATAAAAAGGGTGTGCAACCTTAGTTCACAGCCAGCCTATTTAATTGCACTTGAATGTAACCTTCTGCCTACGCTGAATAAACACAATGAATGTTGGCAAAGATCTCCCTGGTGTATCCATCCAATTTCCTTGCTACAATATTTTAATATTTTGTGGACTGTGGCCTTAGTCACTGCGCTTATCTAGTATCTCACACACTTAGTGGATGACCCGGACCCAGCCCGGACTTAATGACCATATAAGGGTCCTCCTTCTTCCAACTGCGCAGTCTCTGGCTCCAATTTTTGTACAACAGCAGCACAAAACTGCACTTCCGTGTCTTCAAAATGCTTTTCACAAGCCCATGGAAAGCCAATGGTTGATGTCACAGTCACTGGTCCATATTTGTCTACAGATTATGGTTAACACCCGTAGTGCAGGAACTACTGTCACAGTTTTCCTGGTTGCCGTTCCCGTCTCCGCTTCAGCTTTCTCGCAGCTCCGGGTCGGCTCCCTTCCGTGTTTTGTTTTCCGTCTGTGTCAATTTGCTCACCTGTTTCAGGTAATTGCGGCGGATATTTAAGCTTCTCGCTTCCTTCTTCCGGTGCTTTGTTGTCGTTATACGTTTGATACAAAGTCGGTAAGGTATAGGAACACGGAAACTATTTTTCTTGTTTTTTCAAATAAGAAAAGTAGGAAGTCCGGTTAGAGTTTAGGAAAAGATCTTTAGAATCCTGTTTCCTTTTGTTTCACTCTTTACCTTATTCCTTTCCTCTTTGCTTTCCGTTTGGAGTATTTTCGTTATTTTTTACTCCTCTCTCTGTTAACTATTTTTTTTGCTCGGTCGCTCCTCGAGCTTTAGGTAACAGGTTCTGTTTTCATTCTCAGTTTGAGCGCGCATTATCACGGGGCTTTCTTTTGTTTGTTTATCAGACGTCTGTTTATTTCTGCCCGAGTGTGTGAGGTATTTTCGAATTGGGTTTCGAGTCTCGCCCTCGTTTGGGTTAGTTCTTATTTGGCTATATGCTGGAAGGTTTTATTCCCACTATTTTGTTTCATGTTAATCTGTTTGCGGATTCATTACTCTCCCTTTAGTGGTCCTCACTACATGTGCGGCTTTTTGATCCACCATCCTGTCGCGTCTGGTTCTCCCTAACCAGCACCCGTACAGTACATCGAAGCCAATATGGAGATACCAGCGACTCCATCAGGGGTAGATCAGATTTCGGCTGCACAGCATACAGCGTTTGGCGCTAATGAGGAGGGCGTTCGAGCCCTTCACGTTGAACAGCGGATCATGTCGGTCCAGCAGGTTGATCAGCTGCGCACAATTAACTAAGCGGACCGCTTGGTTGATCAGCTGCGCATCCAGGAGGGCTGGTTCTGCGAATTAGCGGACACTGATGGGAACACCCCAAACACCAGTCACACAAGCAACCATTCCACACACTGTCAGGGAGCCTAAGCTCCAACTGCCCCTCCGCTACGATGGACAGGCGGGCCGTTGTCGAGGGTTTTTAACACAGTGTATGATTTTTTTAAAAGCCCAGCCGTCGTGGTTCGCAGGATTCCCGGGTAGCACTCATTCTCTCCTTGATTACCAGTACCGCTCTCAACTGGGCTAGTGCCTTGATTCGGGCTAACTCCCTGATAACAACTGATGTGGATAGGCTGATGGAGGAGATGGCGTTAGTTTTCAATCATGACGTCTCCAGTCAGGAGGCTGCCATGCGACTAACCCATCTCCGCCAGGGCAACGATACCGTAGCTGGCTTTTCCATCAGGTTTCGAGCACTGGCAGGAGAGACAGGGTGGTCAGAGGGTCCTCTTATATCGCTTTGCTCTAATGCGCTATAGGACCCTGTTAAGGACACCCTGGCAGTGCTTGAGCCACCTGTTACGTTCGATGCCCTGGTATCCACAGCTATCCGCATTGACAGCCATGTCAGGGAGCGAGAACGAGAGAAAGAGAGAGATAATAGGGGAGACCGTCCCACTCGCTCTCTCGCTTCTCCTGTCGCAGCGCCTCTAGCCTCTTCCTCCGCCGATTTCTCCCTTAGCAAGGAGGAACCTATGTGGGTGGAACTACGTGCTGAGTGGTGTCGGTACTGCAGGCGCAGGGGCCACCTAATCAGTCACTGCCCCAAGCTGAGAGGTAATGGCGGGGTTTCCGTAGGAGGGACGGGCCCTCTAGTGAGACATAAGGGTAATGCTCCTCAGACATTATTATCAGTGCAACTGTCCTGGAATCAGCACTCAGCCGACATTGAGGCTTTTATAGATTCCGGGGCAGTGGAGTGTTTTATTGACGCCCAGTGGGCCAGGAAGCACCAACTGCCCATCCTTCCACTACAACGTTCGCGGCTAGTCACCGCACTCGATGGGATGCCCATTGGGTACTGGGACCATTACGCAAACTACGGGTCCCGTTACTATGCGTGCTCCCTATGAGGGTCACACTGAGACTATTCAGTTTTTTTTTGGTCGATTCTCCCACTTATCCCGTAGTCTTGGGGCACTCTTAGCTATCAAAGCATAGTCCTCATTTTAAGTGGGGGGATGATAAAGCTGTCATTCTCCAGTGGGGTCCCCTTTGTTCCTCAACTTGTAAAGTTTGTTGTCCTTTTTTGTCGAGAAGACATGAATACGGTCCCGACCCCGGTTCCGAATCTGACTCGGATGAATCCGATTCCCCTCCTGATCAGGTGGATTCCACCTGTGAATTTGATATCGGAGAGGAGAGCTTAGCCTGGGACTCTCTAGCCGACGGTTACTCTCCTTGGGAGGAGGTCTCCTCTGAAGAATTGTCTGATTCCGAGATCAGGTGGTCCCCTGTGACGGTGTTCAACACGCATAGCAGGCACTGAGTACCTAGTGATGTCGTTCGGGCTCACTAACTGTCTTCCAGTCCAGGCGTTAGTGAATGACGTGCTGTGGGAGATGCTTGAAAAATTTGTTTCCGTTTATTTGGACGATATTTACATTTTTTCCCCTGACCTACCCAGTCATATCGGCCATGTCAGGCAGGTTTTGGAAGCACTCCTTAATGCAAGACTCTTCGTCAAGGCAGAGAAATGCTCCTTTCATTCCAACACGGTTTATTTTATTCAGGGCGTCCTTATACGGTCACTTTATTTATACTGGCTTGTGGAACAGAGTTGTGTGAGTTGCGGAAGGCCAAGACTAATTACTTCTCCAAACTCATTGAAGAGGCCAATGGCAGTAGTTCTAAACTGTGGCGACATATTAACAGACTAACCAACTCAAGTAGGCAAAAGCACCCCAAAATAAACTGTCTTAAAGTTGATAATAATCTTATTCACAGTAATGAGTCTATTGCAAATGCCTTTAACAGTTTTTTTTTTTTTTTTAACAGAGTCTGTACAAGAACTGGCGAGTAATTTTTAATTTATCGAGTCATCCTCTGAAGAACTTGACCAGGTTCAGATTCTTTTTACATCAAAGAGGTAGCTCATGATAAAGTCAAAAAAGTTATTGCGAACATGAGTAACTCAATGTCAAAGGACATTCATAACTAACAGGCTGTGTTAATCAAAAAATATCAGAGTTGTCTGCTGGAGCCAATTACCTACCTAGTAAACCTGTCAATAAAAACAAAAATATTCCCAGAGAGCTGGAAAACTGCAATAATTACCCCGGTTTATAAGTCAGAAGACAGGGACATAGCGGGTAACTATAGGCCTATTGCTATCCTCCCTGTAGTCTCAAAAGGTCTGGAGTTGCTGTTCTTGTTAGTGAGCAATTAGTGGAATATTTAGAGAGAATTTACCAATTGCTTCATCCACAGCAGTTTGGATTTAGACTTAAATATTCCACAGAAACAGCTACTTGCTATTTGCTTGAAAGGGTTAAAGGTCTACTGGATAAAGGACATGTTGTCGGAGCAGTGTTCTTAGATTTAAAAAAGCCCTTTGACACTGTTAATCACAGTATCTTACTGTCTAAGTTTAATCATTTTAAAATGTCCTCAGAAGCTTTGAAGTGGTTTAAGTCATACCTGGGGGGGAGACAACAGTGTGTCAGGGTCAATGGGGAGAAGTCCCACTTGCATACCAATAGCATGGGAGTACCGCAAGGGTCTGTAGTCGGACCACTGTTGTTTACTATGTATATTAATGACTTACCAAATTGTTGTCCGGGCGTCAGCTGCCAGATGTACGCTGATGACACTGTCATCTATGTGTCCACTAAAACACCCAGCATGGCAGCTGAGCACCTGACACGGACATTACAGAACATTTCTAAATTACTTGAGTTGTCTCATTTAACTCTTAATGCCAAGAAAACAGTTTCCATGTGTCTCTGTAAGGGTTAGAGTAAGGTTCGGAGAACCAGACGCGACTGATAAGGATTCTAAAAGTATATCTAGAAAGATACGCCACAAAAGCGGAAGAACCGCACCAGGGAGGAGAGAAATGAAAGAATGGGAGCAAAACTTCCCTAGCACAAGGCAAATCAAAGCAACATAAAAAACGGAGGCGTATCTCAATAAACAGCGAGAATAAATAACAAAAGAACCTCATGCACTAAATCATTAGGCGTAACTGGAGGTTAGAGAAACAAAGCAAAAACTCGAAAAAACGAGTGAAAGCAAGGAACAGAAAAGAAAACCTGTTATCCAAAGCTCTATAGGCAAAAGAGCTTGAAAACAAAAGATAACAGGTAAAAATAATAAGGATAATGAAAATGATTGGAAAGAATAGAGAAAACCAATCTAATCCTAATTTCTTAAACCAGATTTGCTGCCTTTCCTATTCGTACGAACCAGAAATGTAGTGACCGAATTTCCTATACCTTACCGACTTTGTTGTCACCATAGCAAAGACAATATGAAAGTGTCGGAAATGCAGAAGTCCTGGGCTATTTAAAGCCGGCAGGAAACGCAAAACAGGTGTAGGGAATAATTGTCGGGCAACATACATACACCGGAATGGAGGCGGAAAAATCTGATCGAGCGTCCTGACGACGCCAAAAAGGAAACCAAAACGTAGAACAGCAAAGGCTGCAAATAACCATGACAGTCTCTCTATATGTAATAGGCTAGTTACTGAATTGTTTGATGTATGGATTAAAAATGAAATAATTGATGTAGTGAATGAAGTCAAGTACTTAGGTATTATCTTGGATAAGAATAAAAAATTTGATAGACAGGTAAAGCACATTTGTAAGAAGGTCAGACCAAATTTAAATAGTTTTTGTTTTATTAGAAGGGACTTGTCATGTCAAACTGCACAACTATACATGCATGCAATGTGTCATGGGCTACGCAACTTTTCTTTATTTCTGCGGTTGTTCTTTTTTGTTGCGACGATAAGGCAGTCTATCGGATTTTCCTTCTTCCGTTCTGTCTTTTCGTTTGCTCTACTATTCATCGGGCGCACCATTCATTTACCCTTCAGGTATTTAAGTCCTGTGATTTCCTCTTCCGGTGCTTCTGTATTGTTTTGCTGACATTCTGAGCCGGTACGGTATAGGAAGTGTGCTTATGGGAGACCACTTTGCCCAAACCTTTGTATTGGGGTAATGCGGAAGTGCCTACGGTGCATTTAGAGTTAGTTAGGAACTTTCTTACTCTATCTGTCCTTTCTTTTTTCCGCATCGTGGCTCCCTGCTTCTTTTCTCACTGAAGACAGTCTTGTCTTCACCATCTTCTTTTCGACCTCTCATTTTTCCTGCTTTCGGTTATTGAAAGCGAGAGGTTTTCTTTCTTTTATTTTCTTTATTTTATACTCAGGTGAGAAATACTCTAGGGCTTGTCTATTTGGGTAGTTATTATTTCTCTTTCATTTCCATTCGCCTTTTACCTGCTCTCCTTACCGAGAGCTAGGCGAATTAATATCTACCTGTCCTCGCATCTACGAGCTTCGCCCTATTTCTACGGGTTGTTTTCATTTCTCCAGTCTCGCTGTTATTTCTCTCTAGTCGAGCGTGGGAGCTTATTGTTATTTCTCCCGGGGTATCCTCCCCGTTTCACGGAGTTTCTCTGTTTCTGTGGTTCCCGTCATCAGGAGCTTTTAGATTCCTTTTCTACCACATCTGGTCCTCCGAACCATACTCCCCCCTCACAGCAATGATTCTCTCACACTTGTCATATTGCATCACATCATGGTCACAAGCCTCTCAAACCATATTAAAACCTATCATTTCAATATACAAGCAGGTAATAAAAATCATGGACCAGAAAGCAATGAGATGGCACCATTGTGATATCCTAAGAAAACACAACCTCTTTCCCATGGGGTCATTCGTCACAGCTGGTGGCCCACCCGGGGGTTCACCGAACCAGGGAATTTCTTGCGAGACGCTTTTGGTGGCTGAAAATCGAAAGGGACGTTCGCGAGTTTGTTGCTGCCTGCACCGTTTGCGCCTGAAACAAGGGTTCGCAACTCCCACTCTTGAGACTGTTACGTCCCTTGCCCGTCCCCAGCCTAGCTTGGAGCCATATCGCCCTTGATTTCATTACCGGTTTGCCGGTGTCTCAAGGCAACACGGCCATCCTGGTGGTGGTCGATAGATTCTCCAAGGTGGCACATTTTATTGCCCTGCCAAAGCTACCATCAGCAAAGGAGACTGCTCAGCTGGTGGTAGACCACATGTTTAGGGTTCATGGTCTGCCTAAGGATGTGGTTTCGGACCGCGGCCCCTAATTCGTCGCTAGGTTCTGGCGCTCCTTGTGCACCCTGTTGGGGGCATCCGTTAGTCTCCGGGTGAAACCCTGAAGACAGGCTAATGGCCAAACAGAGCATATGAACCAAACTTTGGAGAACACTTTCCGTTGCCTAGCAGCCTCCAATCCTAAGTTGTGGAGCCTTCACCTCATATGGACAGAATATGCCCACAATACCCTGCACAATGTGTCCACTGGTTTTTCCCCGTTTGAGGCACAGGTGGGCTATTTACCTCCGTGGTTTCCAGAGCTGGAAAGCAATGTGGAGGTACCCTCCGCAGGTTCTTTTATTCAGAGGTCCGGGCCATCTAGAGGCGGGTTCGTTCATTGCTGCTGTGGGCCACGGCCAAGCAGAAGCCGTCTGCCAATAGTCATTGCCGTGCAGCTCCCTCCTATTGGGTAGGTCAACGAGTGTAGCTTTCTACGCGAGACCTCTTTAGGAGACCCTTTAGGATCGTCCGAAAGATCAACCCGGTCACAGTTCGCTTAAAACTGCCACAATCCATGTGCAAACACCCGACCTTTCACGTTTCACAGCTGAAGCTCATACTTGTCAGCGCTCTCGCTCCTACGGACGAGCCGCCACCCCCTCCCAGATTCGTGGAAGGAGGGTCCGGTGTATACGGTCTGCCGCATTTTAGCAGAGAGGCGTGTGGGCAGAGGTTTTCAATTTTTGGTCGTTTGGGATGGTTATGGCCCTGAGGAATGATGCTGGGTTCCAGCTAGGAATATCTTGGACCCAGAACTGGTGTTCCGTAGACAGAGCTCTGAGGGATCTCCAGGAGTTGCCCCTTAGAGGGGGGGGTCCTGTCATGGTTTTCCTGGTTGCCGTTCCCGTCTCTGCTTGAGCTTTCTCGTAGCTCCGGGTCGGCTCCCTTCCGTGTTTTGTTTGTCAATTTGCTCACGTTTCATGTAATTGCACCGGATGTTTAAGCTTCTCGCTTCCTTCTTCCGGTGCTTTGTTGTCGTTATACATTTGACACAAAGTAATGTGTAGGAACACGGAAACTATTTTTCTTGTTGTTTCAAATAAGTCTGTTAAAGTTTAGGAAAAGATCTTTAGAATCCTTTGTTTCCTATTGTTTCACTCTTTATCCTTATTCCTTTCCTCTTTTCTTTCCGTTTGGAGTATTTTCGTTATTTCTTAGTCCTCTCTCTGTTACCTTTTTTTTTTTAAACCTCGACCTTTAGGTAAATGGTTCTGTTTTCATTCTTGGTTCGAGCGGCCATTATCTCTGGGCTTTCTTTTGTTTGTTTATCAGACCTCCGTTTATTACTCTGCCAGAGAGTGTGAGGTCCCTGTTGTTCTTATTTATTTTCTACTCGGGTTTCGAGTCTCACCCTCGTGTGGGGTAGTTCTTATTTGGCTATATGCCGAGAGGTTTTTATTCCCACTATTTTTGTTTCGTGTTAATCCGTTCACGGATTCATTGCTCTCCCTCGGCTTTTTGATCCCCCATCCTGTCGAGTCTGGTTCTCCCTAACCAGCACCCTTACAACTACATCTAACTTTAGTGCTAGCTAATTAACAGACGCAACCAAAAGTAGTGAACCTATGCCAGTTTTAATGATATGTGTGTGCTACCTACCGACAGTCTGTCTTTGGTCTCAATGCTATATTTTAGTAATGTGAAGGGGAAGTGTAAGGTTCGGAGAATCAAACGCAACCAATAAGGATTTCTAAAAGCGTATCTAGAGAAAGATACGCCACAAAACGCGGAATAATCCGCACCAGGACTGGGTTAACACAGGATAGGGAGCAAAACTTCCCTAGCACAAAGCAAAACAAAACAACCTCCAAAAACTGAGGCGATCTCGATAAACAGCGAGAATAACTAACATAAGAACCTCACGCACTAAAATAATTAGGCGTAACATACATTACATACATTACATACATTAACAAGAGGTAATGAAACAAAACCAAACTCAAAACAAAAAACGAGTGAAGGAAAGGAATAGTAAAGAAAACCTGTTAGCCAAAGCTCTTGTGGAAAAGAGCTGAACACAACTGGCAACAGGTAAAAAGAATAAATTATAAAGATTGGAAAGGAACGACAAAACCAATCTAATTCTAAATCTTTATAACCGGACTTGCTGCGTTTCCTATTAGTAACAACCAGAAATGCAGCGACCGAAATTTCTATACTTTTACCGACTTCGTATGTCTACATAGCAAAGACAATCTCGAAGTGCGGAAATGCGGAAGTCCTGAGGTATTTATAGCCCGCAGGAAACGCGAAACAGGTGAAGGGAATAATTGTCGGGCAAGACGCAAAAACCGAAATGGAGGCGGAAAAAATCCGATAGTGTCTTGACGACGCCAAACAGGAAACTAAAAACGTCGAAAAGCAAAGGCTGCAAATAACCATGACAAGTAAGCTATACAAAAATGGAATGTATTCAAGTGGCACCATATTATTTCTATATAGGCCTATAAGAGAAGTTAAAAACCAAGCAAACTTGTTTCAGAAATTAGCTGTATAGTAGTGCAATCCTTAGTCTGAAACTGATACTGCTGATTCTTCTTTTTTCTGCAAACACATCCAGGATTTATCTTCCATTATTTTCAAGACTTACAAACCTTAAGGTACCCAAGCTGATCCGGGGCTTGGCTTTAATCTTTTTTTGTCATTAAAACAAATCAGTAGATAAAATAAATTCAATGGAAATCTAAAAAGAATGTGAAGCTTTGACAGATTTGTGTTATGCCATCAAGATCAAGCGGAGCATTGCAGTGAGTGGAATATAACTCCAGAGGGCACCCAGTACTGTGGAATAGGATACGCTGTGTGAAATGCACACACTGACCTTGTCTTTCTTTTTGAAACTAGCAGCAACCTGCACTGAGACAACTCATTACCATTTTACATGCATTTTTGTTTCATTTACCCATACTTCAGTATGAATAGGCAGTCAAGTGATAATAATAATACTTGAGTAACCTAGACTTAAGGAACAGAACAAGACAGGACAGCACAGTGATCAGTCCGGTAACATTAGTAGAACATCTGAAGTGATTCTCCGAGATGAATGAAGTCAGATCTATTTTCCATCTAAGCTTTACTTAAATCTTGAAAAATGATAGAATATGGGGGGAAATGGAACATTTCCACATGGTTTTTCTTAAAAGGCATACCTGTCTTTTTACAGGACTGCAGTTCTGTCTTTATTGGGTCAACACCAATATCTCAAAATGCATTTATCAGCAGGTTGTAGAATGTTTATTACAAAGACAAAATCTGTGATTTGTTGTGCATTATTGAGGTAATACATGATTGTCCCTGATGGCATTTTATTAGCGATGATAGCCATCCACTTGTGTGCCACCAAAAGATTAGAATTTGAATTAGTTCTCCATATTCTGTATTTGTAGAGCCAATCGACTGCAGTATATGGACAGTATTTCATGGCTGGACTTATGCTTCTTCCTTGGCATTTACATTTTACATAATGCCTGGCATTTATATAGCGCCCTTCTCACACTCAAAGCACTTTACAATGATGAAGGGGAAACTTGCCTCAACCACCACTAATGTGTAGCACCCACCTGGATCATGCAACGGCAGCCATTTTTGCGCCAGAATGCTGAGGTGCAGAGGGAGAGAACCATTTTAACCAATTAAACTGGGGGATGATTAGGTAGCAGATTGAAAGAGCCAGGTTGGTATGAATATTTACAAATATAACAAGTGGAAAAAAAAAAACATCTCTGTGTTGTATTTTGTGCAACATTTTACTGAATAGCATAATTTTGTGAATATAAAAATGTTGTTAAGGGCACTAGATACTGTACATGTGTTGATTGATGATTAAATGGATAATTCATAATTCACTGGCTGAAGACTAGTACAATTTACTAATACATCCACTTCTAACAATGGATTTTTATCCTCAGACATTTATTAGTATAGTACTATATATGTAACAGCTGGTTGATATCTGTGTCTCCATAGCAACTACTGCAGTAAATAATTGGCACCACTAGATGGCTCTGTGTGCTCACAATTTACAGTTAATGCTTTCCATTATGTTAAAAACAAAAGAGAATGACAATGACTTGCAGGCAACACACTTTCACAGCTCATTGTATTGGAAGACAGCTGGATTGCAGTTGTAATTGGTGTTATTTTCACATAATGTTTAAAATAAAAAAGTCTCAATGTGGTCATTATCATTAAATGTGCATCATAAGAGACATTTGAATGTATTTCAAGATCAAGGAACAAGGATATAAAAAATGAACAACAAAGTTATGTGGCACTGAATTCAACCAGCGGTAGCAAAGTCTGCTGCCGGACATTGGTGCCTTGTGCGTCCTGCCGATGACCTTTTTCTTTGTGTGAAAATACTGAGAAAGGCAACTAGCTCTTCCTGTAGACTAGGGCTGTCCAATTGTATCCAAAAAGGGCCAGTGTGGATGCAGGGTCTTGTTTTACCCCGCAGCACTAAGACATATAATTATACTTATGAAGGTCTTGATTTAAGACAGTGACTAGTTAATTAGTTGAATCAAGTGTCATAGTGCTAACAAAAAGCAAAAACCTGCAACCACAACGGCCCTTTTCAAGTACGATTCCAAGTACACCCTCTAGCCCCTAGCCCTCAGAAACCCTGCACCCAAGGCCCATGGCAAGGCAATTCATGGATAGTGTGGTGCATTTTGGGCCTGGAACATGCAGTGGCATATAGAATGTGTGGTCTTGCTTAAAATGTTCTACACAACTCCAGTGTGTGGTCTCCTGAACAGAATGCACATGGTCATTGAAAAACAATTCTGTTATCAGGTCTTTCATTCAAGTAAGTACTTCTGTTTTTCACAGGGTTCTCTTATGGCTGATAAGTCATTTTCTTTTTCACAGGATCTTCCAATGGCTGATAGATGGGTAAGTGTTATTCTCTGAGTTTTCAGACACTACTACTTCCTTTGGTGGTAGGTTTAAAGGTCTTTGATCCAGAAGCTTTGTTGGCTGGGCGGGGATCTTGAATGTCTCCAAAGATGGGATCTGAGCTGATCCTAGCCTGTTTTTCAACAAAGTGTACCAGGTCTTTGAAACTTGCTCTCCGTTTGTGTCTTTCTTGTATGTCACAAGCGACAGACCTGAACTTGTCCCTGAGCTTGAAAAGGAGTTTGGAAATAATTATTCTCAGGTTGGAAGGTGTGTTCATCTCTTCCATGTACTGACCACTATGTAGTGCATTATAACATCCTCTCAGAAAAAGTCCATAGGAATACAAGGCCTTTGCATCTTCAACTTTAATGGTTGGCCAGCTGAGAGCTTTATCAATGTAGGCAGCTGTGATTCTCATATCATGGCCAAAGTTCTCCAATAGAAGCCTCCTGGCCTCCCTGTATCCCATTACAGACTCCAAGTGCAGACAACTACGAACTAGGTCCTTTGCTTGCCCTCTTGTGAACTGTTCTAAAAAGTACAGTCGTCTTGGTTGCTGTCAGTTTTGCTTTCAATGCAGTGTTCAGAAGCTTGAATAAAAGACTGATACTGCAGTGGTTCACCAGAGAATGCTGTTATTGCTCTGACTGGAAGTAAAGACAAACGATGAGCTCGGAAACCTCGGTTTGTCTGCTCAACACATCAACCAGAGTTTTATTTCCATTATCAAGACCAATACCAGACTGAGTGGCGCCACCTGTAGGCATCAGATGTTGTTGAGCTGGGGTAGATGGGGCCGACATGAGGAATGCTGTATTGACCTTGGTCTTCTAATTGTGTTCGCTCTTCTGAGACTCCGGGTGATGCAGGGTTAAACCTTTCCAGTGTTCTCATTGTCCTTTTCTGTAGCAAATCCATTTGGCTCCTACATTTCTGGCCCCTAATTGTGACTGTGATTAACAAAACAATTACTCTTACTTAAATCTCAAAGGAGCTTAAACTTAAAGCTTCTTCATAACTTTCCTTTTTTTTTTTTTGAAAGATCACTCTTCATATGAATGCTTCTTGTAGCAAACATAGCTTACTGATGGGACGTTCTAATGTGCTTGTCTTTGTCTTCAGTAGCACATTTCTTACTTGGCCCTTTGCATCTGGTAACGGTTTGATAACTCTGGCCATCAACCAGGAGCTGCGTGGAGCAGTGTCATCCACTATGAGCACAACATCATCAGTAGCAAGGTTTCTCCTTGAGATATTCCATTTCTGGCGCTCCTGCAATAAGGGAAGATATTCTTTGATCCATTTTTTCCAGAAAAAATCTGCTAGATATTGGATTTGCTTCCATCTTTTCCTGGAGTACAAGTCCTCCTTGTGAAAGAGTCCAGGTGGCATGATTGGCTTTCCCTTAAGCTGAAGCAAATGGTTTGGTGTGAGGGCTTCCAAGTCATTATGATCATCTGACGCAGTTGTTATTGGACGGTCATTGAGAATTGCTTCCACTTCACAAAGTTCCGTCTGTAAGCCTTTATCATCTAATGCTAGCTGTTTCATGACAGAGGTAAGTATGTTCTTTACCTGACGTAGCAAGCGCTCCCACACGCAAGGGGGATTCATTCAGCACTAGGCCACTAGGACGGGAAACCCCGTAATTAAGGGAAGGAGACAAGACAGGGAACACATGAACCAAAGCTACTAACCGGCTCACTGTCACACACCAATGAGTAGAAGCGCAAACGCCAGGTTTCCCAGCAAGAAAACCAAACAAAGCTAATGGAACAAAGAACTGCTACCCTATACCTCTACGAGCTAAGTAACTCAGTAAAAGCGTGAACGCCCGATCTCCCAGAAGAGAGAAACATTTTACAGGCAAATAGAGCAGAGATCTGCGGTCCCATACCTCTACGAGCTAAGTAACTAAAGAGCCAGCAATAATAAACACCCTGCCTCAGTAACGAGATGCATAAGAACAGGCGAGTAGCATAATGGCTCAAATAACACACACCAAACGTACCGAAGCTACAAACCGGCTCACTGTAACACGCAAATTAGTAGAAGCACAAAACGCCTGGTTACACAGTAAGAAAACCAAACAAGGCGAATGGAACAAAGAACTGCTACCCTATACTTCTACGAGCTAAGTAACTCAGTAAAAGTGTGAACGCCCGATCTCCCAGGAGAGAGAAACATTTTACAGGCAAATAGAGCAGAGATCTGCGGTCCCATACCTCTACGAGCTAAGTAACTAAAGAGCCAGCAATAATAAACGCCCTGTCTCGGTAACGAGATGCATAAGAACAGGCGAGTAGCATAATGGCTCAAATAACACACACCAAACGTACCGAAGCTACAAACCGGTTCACTGTAACACACAAATTAGTAGAAGCACAAAACGCCTGGTTACACAGTAAGAAAACCAAACAAGGCGAATGGAACAAAGAACTGCTACCCTATACTTCTACGAGTTAAGTAACTCAGTAAAAGCGTGAACGCCCGATCTTCCAGGAGAGAGAAACATTTTAGAGCAGATAGAGCAAATAGAGCAGAGATCTGCGGTCCCATACCTCTATGAGCTAAGCAACTAAAGAGCCAGCAATAATAAACGCCCTGCCTCAGTAATGAGGCATTAGAATAGGCGAGTAGCATAAATGGTACAAATAAAACACACAGCCAACAAACCCTGCAAAACAATGCAAGGTAGTATACGAGGAGGCGAAAGGAACAGAGATCCAACGTTCCAAGGCCACTCTCAGACCCACAGCCACACACAAACATGTCCACAACATCGCCCAGTCTTCCCCATAGGAAGACATATACCGAAGGACGAAACAGAACTACAGTTCCATGTACGGAGATAGGTACCGAAAGGAACGAACAGGACAGGCTGCACCGGACATTTACCGGCTAAAAGACTAACGCGAGATTAGCAGAAAATAAACGCCCTGCCTCTCTGTAAAGAGGAATGTAACGAGGCGACAGGAACAGAGATCCAATGTTCCACGGCTACTTCCATAAGCTCGTAGTCACATGCAGAAAACATAAAGGGGGGTAAACGCCCGATCTCCCAGGAGAGAGAAACATTTTACAGGCGAGCCGCCGGTACACCGCCATCCCATACCTTTACTAGCCAAAATGACTAACACAAGCTTAGTAGAAAATACACGCCCTAGCCTCTCAGTAAAGGGGAATGTAACGAGGCGAAAAGAACAGAGAGCTAATGTTCCAAGGCTACTTTCAGAGACTTGTAGTCATACACAAACATGTCCACAACATCGCCCAGTCTTCCCTATAGGAAGACATGCACCGAATGACGAAACAGAACTACAGTTCCGAACAAAATCGTCAAAGCTCCATGCACGGAGACAGGCACCGAAGGACGAACAGGACAGGTGCACCGGATATTTACCGGCTAAAAGACTAACGCGAGCTCAATAGAAAATGCACGCCCTGCCTCTCAGAATAAATAAAGCCCTACCTGTCAGTACGATAAAAACGCCCGGTCTCTTAGTAAGAAATGACTATACAAATACACCCACAAACAAACAGACTCCTCTCGCTTTCACGGAAGAAAGGCAAGTCCCGCATTACTCCAATAATACACTCTGGAGCAAAAATGGTCTAATCATACTGGCTAAGCAATCAAAGGGCAAAATAACACCACACACAAAACAGAGCAAATAATGCCAGACAATACAAATTAATATCAAAGCCCAGAACGGAGGAAAACATGGGCTTAAATAGCTCCAGGGTAACCACGCAAAGGTGTCATGCTGAGAGAAGCTCCGCAATCAAGACAGGGCGGAGCAAACATCCACCAAAAGGACAGCGCCCTCGCGTGGCTACCAAGGAAACCGACTGCAAGGGAAAAAGGGTCAAAAACCATGACAATCCTGAAGCAGGGTGTTCCAATCTTGCTGTGGTTCAACTCCTTAACAGCTTCTCTGAGCTCACGCTCTGATCTGACATAGTTTGTGCCGTTGTCTGACCTCATCTCCACAACTTGACCTCTTCGACAGATAAATCTGCGGATGGCGTTAATGCAGGAGTCAGTATTCAAAGATGAAGCCATTTCCAGATGTACAGCACAACTGGATAAACACGTAAATATCACACCATATCTTTTCACATAGCTTCGTCCATGCTTCACTTCGATTGGCCCAAAGTAGTCTGTACCAACAAACATAAAAGGTGGCTGGTCTGGTGTGACACGACTCTTGGGCAGATCAGCCATCTTTTGCTCTCCTGCTTTGGCCCTTTGCCGATGACAAAACATGCATTCGTTGATTACTTTTCTTGCTGCTGTGTGGCATGTAGGATCCAATAATTCAGCCTCAGCTGAGAGAACATATGGCATCTTCCTCCATGACCAACTCGTTCATGAACGTCTCTCAAAATGAGCTTGGCAATGTGACACTCTTTAGTTAAGATGACTGGATGCAGGAGTTCCTGTGGCATCGCTGACTTGCTTATCCTTTCTCAAACTCTTAACAATCCATCTTCCAAGACTGGATCTAGCCTGAGAATGGCACTGCTTCTCTTTACATGAGGGTTTCCTTTTTTCAAAACAGAAATTTCTTCTGGGAAGCATTGACTTTGACTGTAACTGATTATTGCCTTCTCGGCCTGTGTTATGTCATCAAGTGAAAGCTTTTGGCCTCCCAGTGTTCCTTTGAACTTGTTCAGTTGCTGTTCAATGGTTTCTTTGCTGTCACCATTCTTGAGCTTTTCTGTAAACTCTTTTCTTTTGTTGCCCAGTTGTTGTATGGTTTGTCTGAGCTTCAGTATCCACGCTGCTGCGTTCTCGACATCACTCCACCTTGAGAAGTGTTCCAAAAACTTGCTTGTAGGATCCTTTTCCTCCTTCATTGAAATGTGATTGACCACCACTTCCTTTTTGACCTCTGGGTCATCTGAGGGAATGGTACTCAGCTCTTCAGGCAGTGCTGGCCAAAGACTTTCATCCTTCCAAAGAAATTCTGAGCCCTGAATCCACTTCGCAGATTTCAAGAATGCCTCTGCAGTCATACCCAGTGAGGAATCATCAGCCGGGTTTTGCTTGGAGCTCACATACCTCCACTGCTGAGTTGCTGACAATTCTCTGATCACAGAGACTCTATTTGCCACAAACGTGTGGAACCTTTTTGTTGTATTGGCAATGTAGCGCAGGACAAATGGACTTTGGACTTTTTGTGACTGTAACTTGTCCATGTCTGTAGCATTGATTGTTTGTTAGTTGAACCCATGTCTTTAGTTAAGGCGTTGAATACTTGTTGTAATTTAATAAATCTCTTAATTTTAATATGGTTGTGAGTTGTACATTTTGATAAAGGTTGATCCAACAGGCTGCTCTGCCTATCAATGAATTTGGCGATTTAATTGATAATTGATATCTCTGATAATCATTAACACATTAAATCAAATTAATAAATGGTGTGTTGGATAAGTGAGTTTTAACCGTTGATGCCACTTGTGCTCGGTATTCAGAGTGCTGAACATTAAACGAGAACGTTGGCTGTTAAAACTGCTGGATTCAGGAAATACACATTTTACTAAATCCTCACTTCCCCGACAATACATATAGGTATGAGGCACTACTGAAGTACTTGGTCCTTTTCTCTGAGAAGCTACTGGAATTATTTTTGTGTCTTCAGGGTTTTTAGTTTTCTATTTTTGCCATTGTATTACTGTAACGTGGGAAATCAGATTTGTGGATCCATGAGCAACTGCCATCGCATTCCAATGGACGGTTATGTCTGTGCACTTTGAACTGAAAAAACAGACATCCAATATGCTGTAGCTACAGGTGCTGTCCAAATCAATAGGGAAAAAATATAGATTCCAAGCACTGTAGTTATTGAAAAATGCTTAAAATGGGAGAATCTTTCATTAGCTACAGTGTTGACTCTGTTTTTTCCTGTGAACTTTGAACATGCAACAGGAGATGTGGCCATGATTTCACAGTCTAACTTAAGTGGGTAAATGACATCTTCAGAATTTTTTATTAAAAAAAACAACAGTACTTTAGACATAGTAACATTGCAAACATCCTAAAATATAAAATAATCATTACCCAATTGACTTATAAATATCTAAAATTGTTTTTTGAAGGTGAAAGAGTTTATTTCCAAGATGTAATGTATGCATGTGACATTTACTTTTGGCAAAAAGCAATTGTGTCATTTTACTGTTATTTTATTCTTTGGTAAGAAATTAAATATGTGTAATATGTAGTTCATATTTCTAAGATCTCCCCATATTGTTGAGTGGAAAAAGCTCATTAGTGAATAATTTAAATATGTTTAAATATTATCCCAACTGTATACCAGATTAATGTACATTGGGTTGTTTCTCAGAGACGTTATATTATTGCTTGTAAGAGTACCAGAAAATAAGATGAGAATTTTTTTCTCATAATAAATTTACTTCAATTTAAGGTTGGATTTTTCTAATTTTTTCAGTGTGAGATTAAGCTAATTCACTAAACGGTGAATTTTTTTATAACCCTTTTTACTCATCTTTACCAGGGGTGCCAATAATAGTGGAGGGCACTGTAGCTACTTTGAAAGCATGAGAGCACCATCATTCTTTGTTCATCCTTCATGAAAACATTTCCCAATGTTTGGGAAAACATTGCAAAAACAATTATGGCATGACTAGATGTTTTCTGAGCATTAATGTATTTGTTTATAAAGGGTGAGCAGCGTGTGCTTTTAGACAAGTTCAATAAAAATCAATGGTAAATGGTCACAGAATCAATGCAACAACACATTCAGTTGCAAGCATGAACAACGATGTAGTAAAAATCACTTGACTGAGTCAAATATTTAAGCCGGTTATTCAAATGCAGTAATTAAGTTAAAGTAATGTCTTTAAATTGCAAATGCACATGCATGGGAAATATAAAAGAAAAACAAACAAAAAAAACTGTATTAAGCATTGCCAAAAGTTGTAAAATTCCCTTTCCCACAACAACTCAGTGGAAATTTCCAGGAACCCCTTGTTTGTAAGAACAATTAAACCAGACAATTAAAACCAGAGGTGTACTTTTCCAACAGTGAGAGAACTAGTTTCAGAACTAGTTGTATGCCAAACATGTGTGACTTCATTGACTCCGTCTCCGATAGGAGGCTGAAGAACTTTGTTACATAATTCCTGGTTAACGACTACCACAGAACTGGTACCGCGTAACAAAAACACTGCAGCTACTTGGTAAAGGTGAACCCCTGCGACTGAGACGCATTACATAACCCTGCCATTTATCAGCAGCATTTCTACAGCCACGAGGTGGCGTTTCATTCATTCATACGAGGCAGAACTAGAATCTTCTGCACATTTCAGTCCAGGACATTGTAGAACCATATTTAATTTGTACAAGTAAGGTGACGTTTCAATTCGTCTATTCATGTGATATTGTCAAAGTATTACCTTATGTAAATATGTTAGAAATATAAACGTTAGTTATACATGTCTAAACAAAAGCAGTATCCGATATACACACACAATGGTCCTTTTGCAAGCTGTGGGGCGAAACGACTGTCTGTCTCCATCCAATGAGTTCACCGCATGAGCCCTCCATCACCTGAGCACGAATAGATCACGTTATTTCTGACCAATCAGAAGCGTCTGGATCCAGTTTTCCACTTTATAAGTTTCAGTGTAAACCAGTTTTGGGAGAAGAGAATGATAGAGCAACATACAAGACCATCTGTACAGACAAACTGGAGTCAACGCCAGTCCCCTCTCTACTTTTTTAATTTCCATTTATTTCCAGGTAAAACACTTGTCTTTGTTACTTCAAGTATTTTCTTTTATTATCAGATTAAATAATAGTGGCTATGCTGGTGATGAGTGTTCTATTTCTTTATGAGCATAGGCTACTCTGTGATCTCTGTTGATAGCTGGCAGGCGACATACTTTTCGCTGGAAATTTCAGTGAAAAGTCGTTGTTTTTTGTCCTACTGTCTGCGTTACCCTGTTGATTTTCTCATCTTGAGCTGGCAGGCTATATATTTGGGTGATACACGAATGAAATGCTGTTGGCCGTTGTAGTCTCATAAGGCAGCAGGGATATCACTGATTTAGCTACGATACAGCACTAGTATTAGGGTGGTCAATGTCTGCCGCTTGTAGACTCTTTTGTCCAAGGCGCTGTGCATTCCCACATGTTGGAAGTAAAATTAATCGCATTTAAAACGTCGGCAGAATGACAATGTAAATAGCGGAATGAAAGACTGTTATATCAGGTGGCTAACATTGCGCGCTGTGTTTGAATGAAATCATTCCTTTGTCTTGCCTCTCACGCAGGTACATTCGTTGGGATTTTTTTACCCCCCAATTTTCCGGTGTTTCTTGTCTTCCATTCACTTCATGTTTAACACATTTTCGTATTTATTATTATTATTATTATTATTATTATAGGTATTAGGTACCAATACAACCGTGCTTGCATTCCAGCTGACTCCTTGTGTTGCATAACAGTAAATGCATATAAGCTTGATTGTTTAGCAATGCTGGTGGTTTAGCAATTCTGGCATGTTAATCTGATTTTTAGACCTCTCTAATGAATTGCGTAAATTTTATTTATTTATTTTACATTTACAGGTCTATTATAGTGATAAAGATGGCCACATCTGCCAGCTCGAGTTTGAGTAAAGCTGTGAAACAGCAGTACATGGATCTTCCTCAGGGAGATCAAGTGCAAGCCATGTACGTTTGGGTTGATGGAACAGGAGAAGGACTTCGCTGCAAGACCAGAACCCTGGACTCTGAACCTAAGACCATTGATGGTAAAAATGCATGTGATTATTTATTTTCTCGCAGCAAGCAATGTTTCTACGGGAAAGACATTGTTCAGCTAAGACTGAGTCCATTGTTCAGGCTACACTGCATTGCTTACCAGTAAGGACTCTGCAGCAATATTAATTGATTTAATTTAATCATTTGGTTGCAACTGTGGACCTGATGCTTTATAGTTGAAGGTTTTGGGGGCTTACTTGTAATGACCAGCAATGACTAGATGTTAATGTATGTTAAGTGTTTGAATCTTAACTTTACCTAATTTCTCAGATTTTCCTGAATGGAACTTTGATGGCTCCAGCACCTACCAGTCTGAAGGATCCAACAGTGACATGTACCTGATCCCAGTGGCTATGTTCAGAGATCCCTTCCGCAAAGACCCAAACAAACTAGTTCTGTGCGAAGTGTTAAAATACAACCGCAAGCCTGCAGGTGAGAAATATTTTGATCTTGCATCGCTTTTGGAAAGCCATTGTTATTGTTGTTTATATATGCCTTTGAGGAAACGATGCATTTCTGTACGGCGCTGTAATCGTTCCTATACCTGTGAACAGAGACCAACCTTAGGCTGACCTGCAACAAAGTTATGCACATGGTAGAAAATCAGCACCCCTGGTTTGGCATGGAGCAGGAGTACACTATCCTGGGCGTGGATGGGCACCCCTACGGCTGGCCCTCCAATGGCTTCCCCGGTCCTCAAGGTGAGAACGTCTACAACAGCAAAACTGGCACCAATTTGTGACTCTACTGTGAATAAATGATGCACAGTGTAAACCCAGCTGATAACTTGGTGTGTGTCTGTGTATGCAGGTCCATATTACTGTGGAGTTGGAGCTGATAAGGCCTATGGCAGAGACATTGTAGAGGCTCACTACAGAGCCTGCCTGTACGCTGGGGTTCAGATCTGTGGCACAAATGCAGAAGTGATGCCCGCACAGGTGAGGACAAAACGGCAATTCATTTAGGCGTGATATACTCAGTGTAATCCTGCGGAACAAATTACCTTTGAGGTGCTGTGACACGTTTCTGGGGCTGGTCCGTGACAACGCGGTTTTCTGTGGTTCAGTGGGAGTTCCAGGTGGGCACTTGTGAAGGCATCAACATGGGAGACCACTTGTGGGTGGCGCGCTTCATCCTGCACCGGGTATGTGAGGACTTCGGTGTGGTGGCCTCGTTCGACCCCAAGCCCATCCCCGGCAACTGGAATGGTGCTGGCTGCCACACCAACTTCAGCACCAAGGAGATGCGAGAAGATGACGGCCTGAAGTAAGTGTAGCGATCGCACAGCAGACGCCGCGAGCCACATTTGTATTTTTTTTTGTCTGTGATTAAACACTCTGTTCTGTGCCTGCAGATTCATTGAGGAGTCCATTGAGAAACTGGGGAAGAGGCATCACTACCACATCCGTGCCTACGACCCTAAAGGGGGGCTGGACAATGCCAGACGCCTGACCGGCCACCACGAAACCTCAAACATCCACGAGTTCTCGGCCGGCGTGGCTAACCGCGGGGCCAGCATCCGCATCCCGCGAACCGTAGGGCAGGATAAGAAGGGCTACTTTGAGGACCGTCGCCCCTCTGCCAACTGTGACCCCTACGCAGTGACAGAAGCGTTGATCCGCACCTGTCTGCTAAGTGAAAACGGGGAAGAGCCTGTGGACTACAAGAACTGAACTCGTCAGATTGCTCCCCGCCACACTCCCCGCCGTGCTTTCGGTTTAAGGGCCAAACACTTACAAACTAGTACTGTATTGTTTATTTAGTTCACTTGAAACCATGTTTTAATGGCAAGTTGACTGGTCAACGCAACAACGATCAAATTAAAGCCAAGCATGATTACCTTGAGAGGGGTGGATGGTGTGACAGTATTCCCCATCTTGCTTTGTTTGAGGAAATGGAGACATCTTTTCTGTTCCCTAGATTGAGTTCTGTCACTGCCAATGTTTAAAATGGACTAAAATTATTCTGAACATTTGGATGTGGGTTTACAATTTGTACATTTGGTGTTGGGGGTTAACAGATATATCTCGATTCAGCTAGTTATGTTCATGTATATTGACCTGCTATTCAAGCATGTAATGTCATAACGTGATGTTTAACTAACCTGAAAGTGTACATTTTTCATAAATGGCAACTTCTGTTACTGCATAGTCTATTTGGATTTTGCACACTGGTTCATGTTGTATGGTACTTCTGAAGTAAGGGTCCAAATGCATTTGACTGTTTTTTATATACATGTGGATCCTTTTTGTCTGCCTTGTGTATAATTCCTATCTGATTCATGGAAGACCCGATACCTTTTGCATCTCGCTGTCTAGCACTATAATATAGTTTTATGGCACCTGTTTTGGTAATACTTTAAGTTGCTGAACCTGGTGGTTTTTATTGAAACATTAAAAACATTTTGTTATATTTTTACCACAACTTGAAAGCTTTGATTGTTCTTTTCCTGACCTGCTACCAGTGAAATATCAGTACATATTCATTAGTTCCAAAGTAATGAAGGTGTGTTATGCATGTCCTCTATAGCAAGCAAGAACGAAACAGGTTCTGCTGAAGCAGTGCAATACATGTGAGATTGGATGGCTAACGTTTTCCAAAAGTTTCTTGTGTATATATCTATTCCTGCTTAACATATGGTCTGTATAGTAGGCTCTTTTTCAGCTCTAAGATGCTGACAATATGGGACCGACCTCAAAATGGGTTGGAAATCCATTTGTTCAACATTATGTCATTGTTTGTTTCAGCACTGCTGAGCCTTGCTAATGTAGTACAAATGCAAACAAATACTGAAGGTTTCAAACAGAAGTCTTTAATGGTGTAGTGCACATATTTGGCACATGATGATCACACACCTACACCTAAGAATATGGCCTAATAGCAGATACTAGCTGTTGGCACGAATGGAATCCGATCTCCCTGGAATGAAATGTGCCGATCTTGTCATAGCTTTGAACATTAGTGTAATTGCTCAATAAGATTGAGCTCACATGGCCCGCACTGCACATGGACCGCACACTACATGGATAAATTGTCAACGTTTCTGGCCGAATTACAGCACCTAATAATTAAACAGTGCAACCTTTGTCTTGTCCAAGCAAATCTTGGGCAGTAGGGACATCTCAAATAGAATTAGTTTAACAGCATCACGGGACGAAATGTGATTAGAGGAATTATCTACTGTTGGAAAGACAGTATCTAAACACATGTACATTTCTGATGTATATGTTTTAGAAAAAATTGGATTAAAATTAAAATGGTCTTCTTATAGGCTATAGGTTTTTTGTTGTTGTAAACAACAGCACATTCTCTCAAAGGTTGTCCATAGACCCTCATGCTGCTCTTACCAATAATGCAGACAATAAGCAATATTAATATAAAGTAATTTTTTGCTATATTTTTGCAGTAATTGTGGTAATAAACAGTATAACTTTATCCTTTCTTTTCTAGTGATTACTTGCAGAGTACTGGCCGATGGTATGTACTGCAACGCTCTAAAAAGTGTTTAAAAATATGAAAAATCTGGTGGCATGACAGTGAGGTTTGACAAAATATACCTCCTGAATATTGACTTAGATTGTGTTCTCAATGATAGTATTTGGGGGATTGAATGATTGGCACAAAACATTCAGGCTTTCTACATATGGTTCTGTGCTGTAACAAGTGACGAGAAATACTCTACTTTGATTGGTAGGCAGTGGTGAGATACTGGGCAATGAAGTTCTGGCTCTCTCTTGTGAATTTAATATGTAGTCATTGCAGTTGGTCATTAAATAAGCCATAGCCTGCATAACCACATAAGACCAAGAATACTTTGAGGAACCTGACAAACTACAGAGAGGGAGCCCATCCTCCGCTGGCCGGCCCAGTGTAAAGTAGAGGTGTATTGGATGGTTACAAAAATATAATGAGGAATCTATCACAGCAAATAATCACGTGTTGAGCAGCTTACAGCAGGCTCTGCCATCGTATGAAGTTCTAAATAAACTTTTCTGCCATGATGGCATGTGTTAAGTCAATTGAACAGGGAAACTAAAACAAGAAATACTGTAGATATAGCTGAAAATCTAAACAGATTGTAAATTTGTGATGCGAAATAAGCGAGATTATTTTTAATGATATATTTTTATTTCTTACATTGCGATTAATAACATTATCCTTTAATAGTGTCAAATCTTTAAAAAAAGTAATTTTAAAAATGCTGTGTAGGTGTATTCTGACAGATTACTTCAGTCATCTTGATTAACTGATCATTTTATTCACATACTGTATATTTTGTGTGTGTGTGTGATGTTTGGAAGACAATTTAATATAAAACCACAATTTCTTCACAGCTAAGGTGCAAAACAGCTACATGAAGAAATGCACAAACATGCTTCAATGTATAAATATTAATGGAGGATGCTTAGCTTGTCAAACTAAAGCTTGAACTATAGAGCTACAGTATAGCACTAGGGATTTTAGAAGTTACCCTTGCAGCCAGGTTAGGTCCTCCCAAGTTAATGGGTTTTTTTTATGTTTGAGAGGAATACTTCAGTACTTCAGCATCAGTGATGACATCAATGCCACAGCTGCAGTGAACTACAGAGAAGGGAGAGCATGTGAATTACTCCTCAGTTCAAACAAACACAGCTACACTCACATCCAAAATGTGTTGTAAATAATAATAATGGTGGGGGTCTAGGTGCAATGGGAATAGCTGTGGACTAGATGAGTATACCGGGTCTACAAGTCCACAACTGGAAGTGTAGCACGAGGAAAGGAAGATGGATAGAGCATGAGCAGTGGTATCAGGAAGACTGGATTATAACTCCCAGGGTGAGAAACACATTGCACAAGTGCACATTCCAGGTCATACATTTCAACAATGAAGCGAACATATTCAGGAACATATTAAATGGCGATACGCAAATACATTGCAATAACATATATGGTGTAATGAATATTCATTGTCTTAAAGCAAGGCGTGAGAAGAATGAGAATGCTGCAGGGATTAAACCCCGATATTCCAAGACAAAAATGCAGAAACATTACCATGATGGTGAAAGAAAACTGTTTAACCAAATGAACATGAAGAATTAGGGTGAACCACAGAACTGGTTTGGGCAAGCATGTATACAAGGGGTGTCCAGTCTAATCCAAAAAGGGCCGGTGTGGGTGCAGGTTTTTGTTTCAGTCCAGCAATAAGACACCTGATTACCATCATTGAAAAAGAGTAATAGAGATTAAAAACCTACAGTTTTAAATTTTGTTCAAAAGCTCATTTGTAAAAATATAACAAGCTTTTCATATAGAAAATGAATAGAATTTTAGACCAACACTATACCAAGTTTACTCGAGCACAAACTGCATTGCAAGTGGAAACATTTTCACATAACCAGATTCAGA
The DNA here is from genome assembly GCA_029718625.1 of Synaphobranchus kaupii. Classification (NCBI taxonomy): domain Eukaryota; kingdom Metazoa; phylum Chordata; class Actinopteri; order Anguilliformes; family Synaphobranchidae; genus Synaphobranchus; species Synaphobranchus kaupii. Next base: position 51,584,052 of record CM056377.1, read on the forward strand.
TTTCTTGCATTAATCACCACAATCAACACACTTTGCACATATTCTTTGACAGAGATACAAAGGGTTTTATCACATACACAGAGAACGCAGATTATTTCTTTTGTGTTTCAATATAAAACAAGAATTTTAACCAGAAAGCACACAATTTAGCTTTGACAAGGAAAAATTAATTTGAAACATCTTGACATTAACAGTAAGCAGGAAGGATATTTTATTTCCCAAATGTTATATTTATTTTTATTCTGATTAAGATATTCATTGATAATTTTTGATGAATTTGCATCACTGTCATTTACAGGAAAGACAAACATCCTTTGTTGGAAATACCTTGAGGACTCACTTGGAGGGAGGATAATGAGGTTTTAGGCGCTGATCACAATGTAGATTAAAACAACTGTGAGAAGTGAATTGCATTATAGTGGATCAGCAGAGAAGAACACATTTCTTTATAAATAAACTTCTCCACCCACATATCCCCATATATGTCGTTTCATACTGAAATACTGTACTCTCATTCTGGAGCCCACTCATTTCACATACGACGACCCCTCCAGCACTGCGACATAATGTTATTAATAACATAATTAAAAAGATAACGAGCGGACCACTGACAAAAGTGGCCCAATCTCTCAATTTTTGTTATGAGAACTGATCGGAACTACTAGCAGACACCAAAAGTAATGGGAACAGGCTTTATTCGAGGTCGACAGAACAGGGTTAAAGTCCAGCAATCAGTGCAATACAGGCAAGGCAGATTCGTAGTCAGTTCCAGGCAGGGGTCAGTGTCCAGCAAACAGGGCAATGCAGAATGAGCAAAAGCAAAGTCCAGGAACGGGCAGGGGTCAGAACCAGGGAATCCGTCAGAGCAGGGGAACAGGAGGGCGAAGGGCAGGAGCAGGGCTAGGACGGGGAAGGGCAGGCGGGCAGGAGGACTGGAGCAGAGCTGGACAGGAACAGGCAGGACAACTGGACAGGTAACACAGGAATGAGGAGCAGGCAGGGAGCAGTCAGGAATCAAACGCTGGAAAGACTGAGACAAGCATGAATGCAGGGCACAAGACGATCTGGCGCAGAACAAAGAAACAAGGGAGACTATTTGCCAGACTAACGAAGAGACAACGAGGAAGGTGTGCTTGCTGAGAAAAATTACAGTCAGTTTACTATTATACGCAAATACCTGATATGGAGACAATAACTTTAACCTTGTACATCAAAAAAGAAATCAGTCACTCTTTGTTACTGATTTCTTAATTGAGCACAAGCTTGCTGGTAATTAGAAGGCAGGGTATCACAGCTGATTGGGTCTTCATGCTCAAGCTGAGCCCGGCGGCCTTCCACATTACTGATGATCATGGGCAGCCGGGTCTGTGGGAGTCACGCATGTATCACATGCTTCATCACTGCTGCACAGATTAGCTCTAATTCAAATCTTTTTCAGCACAAAGTGTGTGTGTGTGTGTGTGTGTGTGTTCGTGTGCGCGTGTGTGAGTGTGCGTGCGTGCATGTGCGTGCATGCATGTATTTGTGTGTGCATATATGCGTTTGTGAGTGAATGAGTGAATTAGAGGAAGCGAGAGGACTGGGGAAAATGCTGCTCCGTTGCCATGGTGCCAACCGGAATTTACAGGCTCAGCCAAGACAGCGCCTGCATGGATTGGGGGAAGGAGGGGGGCTTGGCTGTTATGTAACAAGGAAACCTTTCAGACAGTGAGCACATTCACCAGCAAACAGTTTCATGCCCCTGATGCAAAAACTGATCAACTGCAAAATGAAGCTGAAAATATCCATCACTCCCAAGGTGAAAACACAGTTGTATGGAGGGGAATTGCAAAAACCTGAAATGATTAATCTTTCAGTTAATTGTTTTGTCATACTGGTAGTGAGAATTGGGAATCTGATCTCTTGATTAATCATTTATTTGAATATACATTATAAGGCATTTATTTACTTTACTTTTATATAGCACACACCATATCTGTTCAGACCTAGAACATTATCGTTATATATCACACTGGCAAATAATGGACAGAAATATTTGACAGAAATACAATATAATACCTCTGGGTATCCACTATAATGAGATCAATGCAGAGTAGTAGATAAAACTACAGATAAGAGCAAAGGGCAACATACATGTTGAATTTTTATATTAAGTATCTAACTGAAAAACAAGGTATCACAGGCGGCTGTCTCCTTTTTCCAGACAAACCAGGCACCACTCCTTGGTCATTGCTTCCTATAATCCCATCAAAGGCATGCAGCGTGAAATTAATCAGAGGTGCTCTGAAGGTTTGGATGCATTCCGGATTTCACCATCCCATAATTTCCTGGAAAACAGGCCTCCACCATAATGCCTTTTAGGTCATTAGGTCACACTTCATAAGTATATACAACAGATTGACATTTGACCCCCTGGGGTTTTACTAAATGCTGCTGAGTGCACACGTTTTTTTAGTGTCTATCCCGTGTATATTGGGATGGCAGGTAAGCCATCCGCCAAGTTACGGCTTGTCGGGGCATGCCCCATACCTATACAGCACAGAGAGTTTGGCGCTTTTCAGGGTTTCCTACAGAAGTAACCACAATGACCACAGACTCTCAGCCCTTAAAAACATTAAATGCTGTACGTTCTGACCTCATGTAACCACACAGCATTCACATACAACTTCACACATCCACACACAATAAAGCCCCAAACTTTGGTTATTTTGCCGGTTTTTCTCCTTCTTCTCCTTCTTCTCCTTCTTCTTCTTCTTCTTCTTCTTCTTCCAATTCTTCCCATTTTTCCTGTCTTTGCCTACATACCCTCAAAGAATAATTCTCCCCATTGGACAACCTCCTTTAAGCTCTGTTTAAAATTGCTTCGTCACATTTACATGCTTTCAGAGGCTGTCTACTTACTACACGAATTGTGAAAGTGTTTGTCGCTTAGTGGTTACAGTGTTGTGCTACCATGCAGATTGGCAGTTTGATGATTCTCACTTGATCCTAACATTTATTTTTGGTACACAATTTCTGGTACTGCAAGACAAAAGTCTTATTTGGTCAGCAGATCCCTGTTAAATTGCTTTGGCCTAGCAGTCCAGATCTTGCTTTTCCATGCGTGAGGTCAGTGGTTCGATCCCCGCCATGTACCAAAGTGTAATTTCATTTTCGACTAAAACTAGTTTTTCTCATAAAAGATTGTCATTTTCATATTAAAGAACATAGTTTTCTTGCAAATGCTAAGAAATTGAACAGTAGCCTATTAACTATTCACTATTTCACTTGTACTTAAAAAGAGGTGAAGGTCACCCGACATGGTCTGGTAGCCTAACGTTTGTCTACTCGCTACCAACACCGGTAGGTTAACGTTCACGCAGTACAGGAACAAATATCCAATTTCTCAAGTACAGACAATACAGTTCTAAGGCAAAATATCATCTGGTTAACATCGCATTGTTGTATTAATATAAAAATTATATAAATAACTGTTTCAAGAAATGTTTGTTTCACACGGTCACTAGGCTACTCTCAATCTCACACTGTCTGTCTAGCCTACTTATGTTCTGCTCTTGTGGTAACTGTGTCTGACTGGAGACCAATGTTTCGAGGCTCGCCTCGACCAAGATTTATTTATCATTTCTTCATTCATTTGCCACAAAAAGGATGTGCACTTCACATGTATTCATATATAATACTAATAGGCCTATCCTAAAAATGTATTTCAATGTTTAGGCTACTTATGCAAACTGTTTAGGCTGTAACTCCGTAGATTGCCTATATTTCCTATGCGTGTTATCAAGTAAAGGATGTGGGCACACATAAACATTGAAACTACCACTAAATTAAATTGTGTTTCAAGCTGTTGTTGAGCATTTCCCATTAAAATACAGATTCATCCATTTTGAATCATGTCACTTTCCTCCTACTCGGCAACCCGGAACTGTGAAATGATACCAGAGTTTCCCACTTGCTAACAGGCCATTCCAGTGTATTTTCCCTGGATGGAAGGTTGTAATTACGAGTTTCTGAGGTAGACTACCTGGAACGCAGCAATAGGCAGGATAGTAGCCTACCGGAAAAAAACATCCATGTATGTGCAGCTACGCTATGGCTTTGTGCTTAGTGTGCCTGACATTGATGCAGGCGTTCCCAGGTTCACGTTACTTTTTACAGCAGCTACGCCAGTCATCTTCCCACATGTCACAATAGCAGCGTATTCTTTAAAACAGTGTTTTCTACAGTGTAGCCTACCCTTTAAAACACCATCATACCTCTTTCTTTCAACTAGAATGTGTTTGCATCTAGCCTATTGTGCATGCATGTCTCCATATTGGTTCATAGACTTACTTGATTCTTCATGATCCATAGTTCAGGTGGTGGTGTTTATTGTGTTTTATTAGACATTAAATACATACAGTAGTTAATCTACAAACTTTTTTAATGTAATTGTGGGCTATCGGTAATAGGAGAAATGTTCTCATTCTTGTCAGCAGAGGGCGTTATGGTTACATGAATGTCTTCAGTAGGAGTCTGCGTGTATTCTGTATACATGTCTCTCTCGAAGTCATTATCTTCATGCATTACCATCATTAGTTAGCTACCAAAAAGAAGTGATAAACAAAAACACGTTTTCAATGTAAAAAAAAAGGCAAGTTAATCACGCATAGCCTACAAAGCACTGTCTGTAAGTCCTTAATTCCAACTTACAAAACCTAGGCCTGCCTTTAAAAGTATTGATATCAAAATGTGGCCAAGTTACAACTAACAATATTGCCTATCATAGCTCACACTAAATACTAGCTCTATTCCAAAGCAATGTTATCCAAACTTTCCTAAATTGTTTAATGCAACTTGGCCCTGTGTTTTTTCATCTTACCATCTCAAGAGAATGTGGTAAATGAAACTGTATGTGCCACATCAAACTGTGAAAGGATAATAATTTATAGTGGAAATACTCTGATTCAGATATGTTGCACTTAGAAATTAAAAAGAAAAAATACTACACTGTAGGGTATGTTTGAACAATTGTTTGCATCCACTGCTTTGGGTCTATGAATAAAATTTATTATAAATCGAGCGTAGCGTTAGTTCAGGCAGGCCACGAGAGTGAAACCCGTGAATCAGCTGACAGCTCAGCTGAGTAGTGACGATTCACCTATCAGTCCATTCACATAAAAAGGCAGTCTATTTAACCACCTCACACTACCATGGTGGATCCTCTGCCTGCATGCCCGCTGCACACAAAAACCCCCCTCCACCCCAGCTCCATCCTCTTCAGTTTCCCTATTGCGCACAGACACCTAGCCTACATTGCTCCTGCATGGCTCACTAATATTTTCGAGTGCCTACCGATTTCTTTTCCTCTCTCCTTCCCGCTTCGGCAACTGCCGGAGCGGTAGCTATAGATCAACAAACATCGTTCTCCAGAAGCAGCCGGTCAGCAACACTGTGAATGGTTTTAAGCGTAACCCTATTGTTGCTGCTGCCCTCACCGCCATACCCATGCTTGCTCGCGTGGATTGGCGGGAGGGCTTTTTGAACAGAACCATACCGCCAAACCTAAAATGTATTGTTTTAAGAATGTCAATAAAGCTTTTACTTGAACAACAGTGGTCCTGACTGAATTATTATTATTATGTATTTATTGATTAATTTATTCATTTGGAATATTTAGATTTTTATAGAAACCTGTGTGGTCCTACAGAGCCTAGACATATCATAACTATTATTATGTTAAGGAAATTAGTACTATTACTTATTTGGCATCATCTGACCCACAAACATACCATCTACGTACATTAACAGGGCAAACGTCTGGATACGTTTGTAAAAATGCTATATGTATGCTATTTTCTAGGTCAAAATATTACTAATTTTTATCTGCATCCCCCCTTTTCTATTGTTCATGATGTTTCTTGATATAAATGTCTGTTTGTGAATTCTGTAGAACAAAGAAATCTGTAGCAGCAGCGAACATTTTAAAACCTGTAAACTTGCCAACAAAGTATAAACATATCCTTTCTGGAGTGTAATTATGCATAAACTGTTTAAAACATTAATTGAAATAATATGTTGTTCCATGAGGCAATTTTTGTTATTTGACATTTACAGTTTGAATGACCACAATCTCATGCTAAGATGAAAAAACACAGGGCCAAGTTGCATTAAATAATTTAGGAAAGTTTGGATAGCATTGCTCTGGAATAGAGCTAGTTTATTTAGTGTGAGCTACGATAGGCAATATTGTTAGTTGTAACTTGGCCACATTTTGATATCAATACTTTTAAAAGCATGAGTAACTTGGCATTTTTTACATTTAAAACATTTTTGTAGAGATCAAGTATGCCTTTCAAGTAACTTTCACAAAATATCACCTCAATAAATAAAGGTTCAAATATAGAAACTGTAACTTTATTTTTAATTTGATGATCATTTGTTTGGACTTTGAAGTAAACACATTTTATCTATATAAACTAATATAACTCATTCATAAACACTGCGTACAATGTTCAAAAGCACTACGTAAACATTCAAAAGTGCTATTGTCAATATCCATAAATAGACATATGGTACGTCACCACTAATGCAGCAAGTGACATTACAATGACATTCAAAATGACACACCATATGCTGATTTGCAGACAATGACATAAGCATGTATGGATCTCTATGTAGTGCCTATGAAGGTGCTATGTAGTTTTATGACGGAGTTTTATACCTCTAAGGAATATTGAAATAAAGTGTTACCCTTTTTTCAACATGGTCAATAGTAATCATTCATTATTAAGTTATGGATATCTATGTAAGTACTATATGAAAATGTACCCTAGTTAAAGCAGCCTAATGCATATGGCAATTTTAAAGTGCGGTCATTGGGATTTGTGCTCTTACACTTTGTACCTTCATTGTCCCTCCACTGATGTGTTATGACATGCGCTTACATGAAACCAGGCAAAAAAAAAGGAGAGATTAGGGCAAGGATGTGATCATGCACTGGGAAATTGCACAGCTGAGAAAGCAGTGACACATAGCTGAGAGGTTAGAGAAGAAGCCAACTACTACCCACATCCGCCTTTCTGACAGAGCAGCTGCTTTTCCATCCACAAAGTTTTAAACAGGAAAGACAATACAGTAACCTTCAAGGCGCTCCTTCGGCCAGATTTTGCCTTCAAAACAGCCATTCTGTCAAGGAGCAAAGTTAAAATTGTTGTAATTTTTTAAATCAAAACACAAATTAACCCTCCCATTATGTTCGGGGTCAATTTGACCTCATTCAGTGTTTGATGTCTCTTAAAAACCAGTTACCCTTATTTTGTCATCTTGTATAATTGTGCCTAATTTGGTGGGATTAAATAACAAGACTAGGCAAGCCTAGCTCAGCCCGGACGCCTGTATGCAGTGACAAGGCACAGCGAATATTGTTGTGGAGCATGCAGGTTGGCCTGTATATTGTCGCGACAGAGTACATCTGATTCTCAAAGGTGTGTGTGGCAGAGTATGTGAGCGGGAGCGAGTGAGGAGGGGAAGCAGACGCAATTAAATTAGAGTGATGAGCACTATTAGAACGTTACCACAAGCTCCAGTTCGCTCCGGTACCGCTCAGCCTACAATGTCTTGCTTCTGTCAATAGTTCTAATTTCAACAGTGAAAGATGGAGTTTTGTAAATATTTTTCAAAAGCCCCAATGGTTACAAGTAGGGCTGAGCCGAATGCCATTTTTTACACTTCGAAGCTTCGTTGGCAATCTAAAAATATATATTTTTTGAGTCTTTGAAAACAATGTTACAATACGTCCAGTAGAGGGCGCGCTCACATCTTTGAGCAACAGCGTAGCGAATTGCTAGCAGGCAGCGCATCCCTTGTACGTTCAATAAACTTCCAGGCGATTCAAAGCTCAATCAGTATACTAGTACTCAAGTGACTACGTCATGATGGTTTCGGAAGTAAATTCCCCATTCATTTAGAGCATAGACTAACTAAAGCTTACTTTTAAACCATTTCTACTGATTATATCTTACCGTCAATTTCCCGGATTGTTCAATATAACGCCTGTTCGCAAACTATGTATTTTTTCTGGACCAGCTTTGAGTATATTTTATGCTTCAGTATTTTCTTGTGATTATATCAGCGCTGGAACTGTTTAAAAACTCGATGTCCCATAATTCCCTCCGAACGTGCAGCCTTGTCTCCAGACATTGTCATATAACGTTAGCCAGCAGTAGCACACAGCTCCGTTTTTAAACACTTTTTTTCTAACGTTAACTAGCTAGCTTGAAGGACAAAAAGCTAGAATCGCTTTATGTGGTTAACCTTAGCGCAGTTTCTGACCTTGTCGGGCGGGCTTCTCTACTTAGCAAGCTAACGTTAGCTCATCTTCAGCTGCAGTAGGCTACTCCCATCTGCCCAAGAATTTCCAGACAGACGAGATGATGATATCTTATTGGTCAAGAACCACCCGTGCGTTGCAGTACTGGATACGCAGTCCGTTAAAGTGGACTACAAGTCAAACTACAATGATTAATGCATCACTTTAAAAAATAAAAATTGGAACATGCGATATATGGTCTATATCCTTGTACCACACAGGCTAATCCAGGAACGTTTCGGCTCATTCTATAAATCAGATTTCAAGAAATAGTCGATAGTCTCCGAAGCCCATTCTATTCTTCCATAGGGAATTAACTTCCGAAACCAGACTCCGCCCACGACTGACGTACTCACTTGAGTACTCTATAGAGCTCCGTAGTCCGGCCCACTTTGGTGACGAACTTCTGGTGCCACTTTTCGGAAAAAATATAATGGGAGTCAATGGACTGAAAAAGTTTTTTTTCTATATTCAGGCAGCTAGATGTTCAAAACACCCAAGAGAGGGGTTGTCATATTTTTAAATAATTTATAAAATTGGTAATTTGACATTATGTCCAACAAATAAACAACAAGAGCGTTTTCAAAAAAACTACCAAAAAAAAACCAAAACGACTACAACATCCGGTCTTCTCACTCGCTCACACTGCTGAAGTGAAAGCCATAAAGCTGACGCTTTCTACATGACCAGACTGATAGTGATTCTCGCCCTTGGCGATACTGTTAGTTTCACTCCCATAATAAGACAAAGTGATAGCCATTTTCGCTAGCAGAGCGACCGGTAGCTACTTCTTTGCCCGGTAGCTTCCAAATAAGTTACAAGAGCAGACCGAGTGTTAGCCATTTTCGCTAGCAAAGTGGCTGTCCGGTAGCGACTTCGTTAGCTAGCAAGAGCGAGAGCCAGCTATGTACGACCGGGGATTCTGGGTAGTGTAGTTATGTTTCTCAATCTCCGTTAATTATATGATTAAAATTTGATTTAAACGCAGTGATGAGTATGTAATGGACTATGTATCACATATATGTAAAAATTTTGGTCCATACAATGCCATATATCATCATAAGGGTGAGGGGTTGTTCCCGAAGTGGGGAAAAGTAATGGCTTCCAGCAGTCTTCCGGGACCAGCCAGGAGGGGGCGGGACTACGGAGCTCTATAGAATAAACAAATATGTTGACGAACATCCAGTAAACCATCCATTTTCTTCTTCTTTTTTGAGGGGGAAAAATGTTTAGTTTTTTTTTTTGTTGTTTTTTTTTGAGGAAAAAAAACAAACTATTCGAATCTGAATTTAGGATCCGAATCCCAATCCAACGAACGAAACTTCGGAGCTCCGAAGCATTCGGCTCAGCCCTAGTTACAAGTGTAACATAAACTAAGAAACCTTCCTACTAGCCTGTGCAACGTTGCTGCAATATTACTCTACAACCAGGGGCGTAGATTTGTATATGGACAGGGAGACAAGTGCCCCTCAATGTTGTATGGATTAATTGTCACCCTCAATGATTTGTGCTTTACATACATACTATATTTTTACTTACTCTAACGTTAGCCTTTTGACGTGTAGCTATTTGAAAGCTGACAGTATGACGTGACAGGACATGCTGTGATTGGCTAGTCTCTTACGTCATTGGCATACGCACCTAGCGCAAATGTCCCAAACGTACCCTCCTGTCTGTTACACACAGGGGCGCGCAAAAGCATGACTAAAATATCTAGATCACAATATTATTATTGTGTAGGCTATATCAAAAATGCATAACAATAAAAGGTTCCATAGGTCCACATACCTTTCCTTCAGCGAAGGGAAACGATGCCACATTACATTGCTCTCAGCCCACTCTATCAACATCCAGGCGATGTGCGATGGTACGGGACAATGGCTATCCATTAAAAAGGAGCTGATAACACCTATATCAAGCCTAATGCGCAAATTGTTATTTATACCAAATGCGTGAATTGTCATTCAATGGAAAACTCGTGCACTGCAATAGACGGACATTTGAGTTTTGAAAATGCGCTTCAGATGTCATTACAATACAGCTCTGTTTATCTAGGAATACAGCCTGTAAGTAAATAGAATGGTTTGTGACTGAAAAAAGTTCAAAACCTTGTCAAGTGAATATTGCTTTTATTGTTTTTCAAATAGCCTAGACTACAGCAGATTCGCTGTGCATAAGGTTTTTTTCGATAGCCTATGGTTAAAAAACGGAGATAAATGTCACCATGTTAACTGAATTGTAACCTTAGCTATTCTTTGTCCTTCATATTTTTTAAATTACAGTGACAAGGTTTCCATACCCTCAGCTTATTAAAACCCCGCTGATTTCACCTGTTATTCCATAACTGAACAAAAGATTTTAAAGAGAACTAAGCATCTAATTATAAACGAAAACAAATTTGCAGCACATTACAATTCACAATTAATTTTAATACCATTATCTGCATGTGCCCTTTACAGGAGCAGGTCTGTTTCCCCTGCTGTAAATCGCACTTTTGGGAAAGTGGATTGTTTTAAAGCATTACGCTACCAGTAAAACAGGTTGGTCACATTTCCATAAGCTGGACATTATAAAACAAGGGAAAATATGCGTGAACCTATGGGTCGCCAACATGACAGCTTTATTGTATTTATTGTCATCATTAAGGCAAAATAACGTTATTTATTTTATTAATCAAAATTAGAATGCAGGTAATGAACTTCGGATGAAGCTTTAACATGAGTTCATTGCTTTATTGCATAATCAAACAAAATTCGTTAAACAAGCAGGCTAATTTGGCGTTTTCTAAGGTGAGACAGAAGCCATTGGTAGCTTATTCTCAGCTGTTGCAGGTGCCTTTAACGAAATTTAACCGCATATATTTTGTAAAATAACAGCACTGTAGGAAATTACCGGGAACTCATAATGGTTTGTCCGAATAATATTTATCATAGGCTACTAGTGATCCATATAGCCTATTCCTTGATCGCACTAAACACGCACGCGCATGTATGTTTACAAAATGAGCTGGAATTCTTCTAGCAAATTGCAAGTATTCCACGTGGCTTTTTATATGTTTAGATAGGACTACCTTCACTTTTTTTTTATGGAGAAAGTAGCAAACACTCAGAAATATTTACTTCAGCTGTCCGTGGTGATATAAGTAACACATTTGAATTATTAAAATGAGTGGTATCCTCCTTCACTGAAAAATAGTGTACCTGATCATACAACCTGCCTACAACCTTCTACCATTTTGTGTCCAATTTGAACAGCCTGCTTTTACATCTGATGAAAATTAGACTTGAGTTTTTGTCAACAAAAATGTTTTAGTTTTTTTAGACTAAAATGTTCAGATTTATTGTTGTCCAAAACGAGACTAAAATGGCCAGAGTTTTTGTTGACTAAAATTAGAAGAACATGTCCATATTTGTTGTTGACTAAAACTAGACTAAAATGTCCACTGAATTTTTGTGGACTAAAACTAGACCATATGTCCATAGCTATTGATGACTAAAAGGAGATTAACCCTATTTACTTTGGCCCTTCAGAGGCAATTTCCTCCTGGTTTCTACTAGTTTTATGTAAATGTCAATATCTAAAAAAATATTCCCTGCACATCCATGGTTTTAAGTTCGAACTGAAGAAGAAGCTGTATCATTCAGAAATTTGCTACAGAATACATTTATTTCAGAATAGTCACATACAGTATATATATAATAACCATAACATATGCCGCCTAATGTATTTAAATACGTTTAAAAAAGAACGTACGAAAGCGCGTGTGTATTCACAGAAGTACAGCAACGTATTTCAGCCCTAAGTGCGAGGGGTGGTCGCTGCGGAAATGCCGACTGTACGGGACTTTGGCGAAATATAACAAGATAAACTCTTCAGGGTTCATCGCAAAACAGCTGTAGCTGAATATACTGGTAAGTACTTGGTTTCTTAAACATATTTATACAGTGAACCCATCAGTGAGTTTAATTGTGGCCTAACTAAGAGACAAAACTCCCAAACAAAATACTTCCATGTTGGGTTATAAAGTGCAAAACAGTCCACTCACTCCGTTTCTGGACCTGTTATATTTTGTCAGGAGCAGTGAGAGTGTTGCAAATACAGTAGCATATTTCTCATGATCTTTGCCTAGTATGAGATATGCACACGACTCATACATTTTTAAAGGGGCATTTGCCAATCCATGCTATATAAAGGTTTCACTGTATACTTTTTGATTTAAAAAAATTGGGTGAAAACCATTTTTGACTGAAATAAATCAATAAATGAAGCAGGAGATTCAGTTCTTTCTCTTCTTGAACTGAATGGCTCTTTACATTTTTTATTCTACTATAATTTAGATTGTGGTTAAGAATTCACATTCTTCCCACATGGAATTCAAATTGCTTGTATTAAAATCCTTAGCATTTGTATGAAATTACAATATGTTGCATACAAGTGAATTATGGACATCCAGCAAGAAAGATCCAGCTTTTTGAAGCAACACTTGAGCCATTGTTAACAACTTCATTGAAGCCCAACGAATGACCTCGTCGTACACAGAAGAATGGGGTCAGTGGGGGAGGGGTGGCAAATGCTTAGAATGGACTATGGACATAGGCATTTAGCAGCACTGATGTTACAGATCAGCTGTGATTGCGAGAATTAATCATGATTAGGTGAAGGTACTGCCTCAATTATGCCTCAAAAGCGACCTTATATATTTGAGGCTCAAAAAAGAGAAAGAGGAAGAAACTTGAAGAAAATAAGCAACAGGACAAATGTATTATTTTCAGTTTTTAGCTTGATTGCCAAATAATAACAAGCAATGTAAAAGTTAAAACATTGTAGCACATTAGCTAATGTTAGCTCACTGAGGAAGAAGCTACAGTAGTATTGAACATGTCTGGTTTAGGTGGTTATTCATTATTTATTTATCTCACTGACCTGGGGTCAAAAATATCAGTATCCCACACTGTGTTATCACCGTTCAGTGTCTTGAATTAAACGTCACAGTATAACTACAGTGTTCTCTTCAATTTGTGTATGATTAATTATGCCTGCCTCATATCATTTTAAACATACATATTCGGACAGATATCATACAACTCTTTCCAAGTATATATAATAACTTCACCAGATCCTTCAAACCAAATCAAACAAGAGGTGCCTAAGAGTGATAATTCATACATATAGCATGAGGGATACACATTAAAAGAGCAGATTATGGCTGTAAACAGGTCCCACTTTAGTTGTATTTATTAGTATGCACGTTGTGTTCATAAAAATGTTTAAAGACAGTAGGTGGGCCAAGTCAAGGTGGATTCGGGAGGGGGGCAATTGAAATCCTGCTTAGGGTCCCTTCAAAGGCCACTGTGAAATGTGTGTACATATACAACACTATTTGCATCTGTATGTATCCGTATCTGTTCAACAAACAAAATGATCATATATCTGTCAATGGGCCTCATTCATGAAGCGTTCCTAAATATGCGCGTACATATGTGTACGAAACATTTACGTAGGATTCATCAAACCGTGTGGGAAAAACCGTATTTTCATACAAGCGCGTTCACGTTGTTTTGTGATTAGCATAAATCTACGTACATAAATTGCCTTATATGGAAGTTGTCACTTCCATTTAAAGGTCCATACGAAGTCAAAACAGCCTAGAAAAAGCTAAAGAAAAATTATTCCGACACTGAAATCAAAGTTTTATTAGCAGATGTTCAATCAAGGAAAAAAAAGTAGTTTAGTATTGTCCGTTCCGTTGTCATAAAGTAAATAATAAAGTAGCCTACATGGTAAAGTAAAAAGACATGGCAGGATGTAACAAGATGTGACAACCCTTTCTATGCAAAATTTTCAAACGTATCTTCGGATGGAGCCTTGAGGCTACGTTTGTGCAGTACAATTACGGCACCAATAACATTGGGCAGGTTGGAAATTTCATAAAAACCCAAAAACGACTAACCAGCCACACATCACTCTCAGCCAACAAATAGCTTTTGCGCAATCCTAAAGATGAGTTCCGCCAACAGCACAAAATCAGCCATTGCAATGCTGGCTATACAGACCTGTAAGTCATTTTATAGCAAATTTTGTTCAATGGTTAACTATGTGTTTTAATTAGCATAGCCTATTTAACGTCATATAACATTTAAATTTAATCAATTCAGAAAATACACTGCAGTGTATTTTAAATATATTGTGACGATAATTTTGATATATTTACAATATACTGCAGTATATTCTTTATCCAGAAGGGATGAGACTAAACAAGTTCATAGCTTACAATTGATTAATATGCATCATCCAATGTGTTTGCTTTCTACAATCGTAATGTATTAGCTACATTTGAATTGTGTATTTCAGAGGCTACATTTGTCATGTGAATTTAACAGAAAATAAAAATAAATTCATGTTCAAATTGATATTCAGAAGCTACACTTAGTGGCATTTTGAATTTACGTATGAGGTACGCATGGTCCTGTGCAGGTGTAAAGTTTTGTTCATTCCCCATTTAAGGCCCACTTTCTCCACTGATCTAATCCTCAGAATATCTTCAGAATATGGTTGGTTACCTTCATGGATAAAAAAATATATGTATACATTATCTGTCTCCGAATGCTGTATTCAGGTTAGATGTGTTCTAAATAATAGCCTACAGTATGTTGTAACTCGGCTGCTACATGCAGCATGCAAACCATTCTCCTCCCACTGTTTGTCGTTTTGACCGGTATTATTCCAGTCTGGTGTCCAATTGCAAACATTCCCATTAAACAAATCATTCTGTTCCTCTTCTTTCCACTCTTTAGTGTCTGTGTTTATCTGCTGATCCAAAAACAGATCACCTACCCTTTAACCGTATCCCTACCATATTGTGTCAGAAATGGTTACTGATTTCAGAACAGTGCTTGGGGGCTCATGCTTTATATTTCACAATGCTGCTATTCATTTCATGACACCAGCTATTATTTTTTGTTTTGTAACTGATGTTTTTACTAATGGTGTAACGTAAAAGCAGAGAGAAAGTTCTATGTTTTGCTCCTACTCTGACTTTACTTGTTTTAATTCTGCCTATATTAGGCTGTAGAGTTTGTGCTGTGTACATTGTGTGATGTAGCCAACCTTTCTGTTTGGGAGTCAAGGGAAGCATGAACTTCAGCTGCAGCTACTTGACTCACATCTTATATAAGTAATACAAGTACTAGAAAACATTGTTTCCCTGGATTGGAAAACAATGTTGATAGTGTCATTCACACTGTACTAAGCACACTATGCAGTATGCATGCATTGACTTTTGAATGTAGAATGTTCACTAATATTTTTACTTTCTGCGACCACCCTCACACACATGCCCAACTTGAATGGCAACAACACTACCCCCCCAATTTAACTACCCCTTTAACACCCTTTCTGGCAGCAATCCATATTTTACACCCCTCTCTCCTTTTGGCCACCATGGAATTTTCCACAGAGGAAAAAAAAACGTTTTCAGGCAGGCAACAAAAAATCATCTCAAGCAGATGTTAGGTTTTGGATTTCAAAGTCACAGTCGTCGTCAACAAGCTGCGAAGTAGACAGCATGCTTTCTTAAGGGCCTTACAATAGAGTTGCATGCACCAGCATAAAACGCTTGTCTTGCAGATTAGTTTATATAAAATGCTTGTAGGATCTTGTTTTTTACCTTTATGATTGTCTCGATGTGAGACTTCCTCAGCTAAATATATTTAAATGGACATATAATACATTTAAATTTGTCTTTCAGCCAAATGGGTAAAATGAAAACCGAAGCACAAGAGTAATCTTTTTGAAACAAAATAATATGTCATAATTGTGCCTTTTCAGCAGATTGATTTTCACTTAATGTCACAACTAGGCATGTAATTATAAAAGTTGAGTGTAATTCTTATCTCAAATTTACCTCAAAATATTCTTAAATATCAGATATCTGGGGTAAAGGTGTTGCTCCAAGAGCAGCTGAATGCATGCATGATTTTGTGTAAATGATGAAATGGTTGCCAACTTACAAAACTTATCTGGAAGCAGCCAGATAAAATACAGATTTCATAATTACTAAAATAAATGAAAGCAGTGCATTTAAAATTAAAAGTCGTTATTTAAAATAAAACAGATTAATCAAATGCTTTTTTTTGCTGCAGATTATATTTTAAGTTTGTTTGCTTTTTCAAAATTTCATTGGTGTCTCTCCATTACACATCCCTAGCCCAATTTATGATGGCATTCTTAAAAATACGTAAGAGAGAGAGAGGTGCTGTACAAACTGAAGGTGATGGGCTTTATCAGGCCTGCTGTTGGGAGTGATACTGTGTGAGTGGCCTATGCAAATGTTATCTCTTTTCTGATTGGTGCACCAATGTCCTGCTGTATCTGTAATTAGAGTCATTTAGGTTTGAGGTTACTACTCCTTTAATACAATATTTCACAGCCATCATACTATCTATGGCTAGCAGACAGGTTCTGAAGATACAGAAAATTTGAACTGAATTTTACAACATAATGGGCCTACTAGTTTTCAATGACAAAACTGTAAATTTCATGGCCAATATTTCCACAAATTGTTAATTGTTAAGATGACCAGAAACCCCCCATACTAAAGCAGATCCAAACAACAGGTGGAAGCTGGGGTGGTGGAGGGTGACAGCAAATTTCTTTTAACACAAGCCACAAGCAACAAAGAGCAGCGCATCAGCATTCAAGCAGTACAGAGATAACAAATTCTTGGCTTAAAAAAGGCGCTCCATTAGAGGTGTGTGCATGTGATTGGTTGAGTATGTGACGCGTGATTGCTAGCCGACCATGGTCGGCTATAGCGAGAGGTTCTCAGACAGAACTTGCTCTGCGAACTCGTTCACGATGCTCATTTCTGTCAGGACAACTCACGTATTTAAATGACATGTTTAATGAATGAAGGTGCTGCATAATTATTTTAGTTTGGCGGTGAATGGATCTGATTTATTACTGCTCCGGAGCACGGGCATCTCCCCCCGCTAAACAGGAGATGACCAAAAACCCCCAACAGCCCCCCAACAGCAGATCATCCAGTACCCAACCTCGCCTGCTGTCTCCTGAGATCAGGAAGACTATATCAATATCCCTCCAGCATGGAGCTAGAACACAGCTGTGATCTTGGACCAGACATTAGCCATACTACATTATGTGACAGTAGACTATGTGTACAGCAGAGCACCTGCTGTTTCCTGAAGATCAGGAAGACCATATCGATATCCCTCCAGCACAGAGACAGAACATGGCTGTGTTCTTGGATCAGACATTGGCCATACTACGCAATGTGATGCCTAGTATGTGTAGCCTGGCCGCCCTGGCCGTGTGGCTTATACTATCTAGTGAGAAAAGCTATGTGTAACAACAGGGCACCTGTTGCTTCCTGAAGATCAGGAAGTTCTGAATCGATATTCCCATTAACCACTGCACGAGAAACCTGATGACAGCGGGATCGAAAAAGGACATAAAATGTTTTAGTCAGTACCCAGTAACCACCATATTTTATTTATTATTATTATTATTATATACTGTATATTTTTTAAGCAAGTAGCAAATGTCAACAGCGCAGATGACAGAATTTTGCACAGATCCCGCTGGACGAGCCATTGCCGGCTTATGAGGGGTCGTGGTCATAGCGACACTCACATTGGATATCGGTAGCAAACCCCCCCCCCCCCAAAAGTCTTACCCGGATACGTTATGTGACTAGTGGAGCATCCACTATACAACTCGGCCAATACCCCACTTGCTTCAAGTGACGAAATGCAATGCTGTTGTATTCCTGAATCGACCTAGTCATTCTAATTTTCACGTGAACCTTGCGATTTGAAGCCAGGCCACACTGTGGCCGTATGGAATACCATCAAAAGCAAGCTATTAGTGTCAACTTGCCATAAGGATTTGATTACCATGACAATGCTTAACCATTTGAATTACACTTGCCATTAGAAATGATTTGCCTTTAGAATAAAGCAATAAGCCCAACATTCCATCAGATATACATAGCCTATAAAGCAGAATAAGCCTTGCTGTAAGAAATTTACCTGGTGATCCAGCAATATGCAATATCCAGCAATCCATCAGATATGCAATGTGCAGCGGCAAGGTGAAACTTAATAGCAGCAGCTTTACGATGCATGAGAGCTCCTGAGCCTTTGAGCACGATAAAGGTTTGTTTTGTTAAAGCTATAAGACGTAGGCAGTAATCCAAGACTCGATTTGGTCCCCTCATCAAGTATTGTCTTATGTTTTTATTCCCACATGTAGAGCTTCACATTTAATTTGCCAGGTTCCCACCCACTTCTGACTTGTTTTAAGAACAGTTAATATTTTATTTATATCTCAGGAAAAAAGTCAAGTTAGCTCAGAGCGGATTATTGAAGGTTACGGTTAGCCAATTAATAATGAAAGCGGACTCTTATGACAGTTAGTTTTTGCTCCTGAGAGGGCGAAAAACCAAATAAAAACCTCCCGTTAGCAAGAAGGTGGCCAAATTAGCCAACCGGCTGCTAGCCGAGTGCTTTACGGAGGAAAAAGTGGAAAATTCCCTCTGCCCCTTAGCGGCAACAAAGATTTTTACCTTAGGAGCGAATCAGTCTAACCGGTTTGATAGAATTTTAGAACTCTAATATTGATTACAAACTGAAGCACAATGTTATCCTCCTCCGTACTTTCTAAACGCTAACAACTCTTCCACCAACTCTACCTCCAAAAAGGAAATGCGCGCCTACAGCAGGCATGCGCAGAGCAGCAGCTGAGCACCTATGAGGGAGTGACTTGCGGAAAACCAGACCCATGGTAGCATTGACTTGCGTTGAAATAGCCTGAAAGACTTAAGGTGCATTCTCACCAAATCCGGCGAGGTACATCGATTGGACGCATTCTATTCATTTTCTATGGAGAGGATGCGATGCGATCACGCGGTGCGTGATGGATGTGGCGCGACGACTGTGTGGTACATTTGCCACTTCTGAAGTTGAATAGGATAGATTTCAAACCTACTTTAGGCAAATGAATGCGTCCGCCGTTGCTCGCGAAAATCGGATCAAACGGTTGAAGTAGGCGTTTTAGATCAAATATGAATCAAGAATTAGCAACTACAGGGGTGGTGGACTGCTTATGTATGTGAAAGACTGCATAAACTGCAAAGAAATTGAATTCAGCAGCTCTATGGATAAGGAATGCATTGCTGTAACAATTATTTTATCCCCACGCATGTCCTTCACTGTTGTTGGTATATACAGACCTCCCTCATCAAATAGCATGTTTTATGAACATCTAAGAAACACTCTGAAAGAACTTGACAGAAATAAAAAGTTAATTCTGGTTGGGGATCTAAACATTAATTGGGCTGAGAAGTCAAATAGGAAAAAGCTTAAGGACATAACAAGTCAGTTTGACCTCAGCCAAGTAATCCAAGGCCCCACTAGAATCACCCCATCATCTCAAACCCAGATTGATCTAATATTCAGCAATAACGCTTGTCATTTACAATTAATCGGCATGTATGAACATATGCACGGAATACAAATACATTTCTTTCACGCACGGTTTGATGGATCCGGTGGAAATTTTCCTACTAACTTGTTTCGTACGTAAATGTACGCGCATATTTAGGAACGTTTCATGAAAGAGGCCCCTTGTGAGCATTTATTAAATTTTTTGGATTCTTTACATACCTGAAAAGCATGCCCATACAATGATTGGCTATACATTTCGACATTTTTACAAGAAAACAAACCGTTCATTTTCATTTTAAATATGCGGAAATTCGGAAATATTATCTGCACATCTAACCAGTATGAATAAATATCGTAAAGGAAATTACTACACCCAAGTAGCTCAAAGCACAGTGACAAGAAGCTGAAAGCTTTGGCAGGAGATAACATTTCGTAATAAAAGTAATGCTGTATTTCCCAGGAATAATTTATGAAAAGGTGAAAGGTGTAGGGTGAAAGTATCCACCTCAATTCGCTATCATCTTCCAGGGAAAGTAATGTAAACTGAGCCAGTCAAATACTTTTGGCAAAATTTTGGCCGGCACTGCAGGGTACTAAAAACTGCAAAGTCATTGCAGGGCTGAGTTTAGGGTTTGTGTTCAGGGTGACTTCACTCTAATTAGGAACATACCTTTCTAAAACTGTACCACAGATGGTTCCACTTGTGCTGGTGCAGTATTTAATTTAGAAATCTTGGTCAAAGCTGGGTTATGCAGAGCATAGGTTGTACCTTTCCTCCTTTTGTACCTTCCTCAGTTTAAAGTACCTTCCTCAGTTATCTTTCATTTGTCTGTGCATATTAACAGAACATACTATCTAAATATATTTAAAATGTTTCTACCATCTTAGAAACTCACAGTATGAGTAATATTTTATTAATTTCCAGTGAAACGTTTTTCAATATTATGAGTCAGATTATATCTTGACAGGTGTGGGTTAAATCTATACCATTTTTTCCTTTTTTGGGGGGGGGTGTTCACATTGCGATTGCGGATGCGGGGTGGGGGGGTGATAGATTACGATTACAGAGTGGGGGGAAATTCTTTGTAGGGCCCTGTTGAAAACCCAAGTTCTAGATCAGGGGTGCCCAATAATATCTGAAAAGGCCCTATTGCAGGTTTTTGTTTTAGCCCAGCTCTACTACACCCTGGTAAGTAGAATCAGGTGTCTTAGTGCTAGGCTATAACATGATTAAGATTGGACACCCGTGTTCTAGATCATGAGTTCAAAGTTGGTTAATCTTGCAATTATATCACTGTTAAAAAGCATTGTAAAAGCCAAAGTTTTTCAAAACTGTGGATTTAATTTTATTTAAAATTGTTCTGTGTTGAATATTTTTGACAGATGTATCGGTTTTTGATAGCCATCAATTTTTGACAGGAATCACTCTTAATTTGGAGCAGTTTGCCATTTTTCAGCTGTATCTTAGAAACTTGGATTGGTGTATGAGTTCAAACCGGTGATCTTCAGACCCCAACAAGTGATAATTTACATTCAGTTTTCATAACTCTGCACTATATTTTGAATTGTGGTATGGACATAAAACTAAACAAATACAAGTATTACATTAACCCTTTCTCTAGCACCAGCTTCTTTAAACACAGGCCCAAAAATAACATGGTTACTGTTCTTGAACCCGTTTGACAACAGGCATAATCCTGGTCTCTTCTGTAAGGTAACCCTTGGGAGTTTGTTTTCCAAGAGTCAGAATTACTCAAAGTATTAGTGAAACAAAGTAATAGAAGGACAAAGACAGTGAAAGTGTTAGTTTTTTGACGGGATACGGATACCGACTTTACCATTATTTGTATTTTCTGTGGATTTCTATGGAACACATACAGTCAAGGCGGAAAGTCTGCACCCTTTCACCTTCTCCACGTTTTATTACGTTACAGACATATTCTACAATAGATTGAGTTCATTTTTTGTCTCAAAATTCTACACAAAATAGCCCATAATGACAAAGTGAAAACAGGTTTTTAGACATTTGTGCTAATTTATTAAAAATCTAAATGTAAAATATCATATGATATGACACCCAAAAGTGAGCTGAGGTGCATTTTGTTTCCACTGATACTGCTTGATATGTTTGTACAACTTAATTGGAGTCCACTTGTGATAAATTCAATTGATTGGACATGATTGGGGATTTCCAACACCTGCCTATATAAGGTCCCACAGTTGACAGTGCACGTCAGAGCAAACTCCAAGCCATGGGGTCAAAGGAATTATCTGCAGACCTCAGAAACAGGATTGTGTCAAGGCATAGATCTGGAGAAGGGTATGGAAAAATCTCTGCAGCTTTACAGGTCCCAAAGAGCACAGTGGCCACCATCATTCGTAAATGGAAGAAGTTTGGAACCACCAAGAATCTTCATAGACCTGGCCGCCCGGCCAAACTGAGCAATCGGGGAAGACGGGCCTTGGCCAGGGAGGTGAGCAGGAACCCGAGGGTCACTCTGACAGAGCTCCAGCGTATCCTTGTGGAGATGGGAGAACCTTTCAGAAGATCAACTATCCAGACAGCACTCCACCAATCAGGCCTTTATGGTAGTGGCCAGACGGAAGCCCCTCCTTAGTAAAAGGCACATCACAGCCCGCTTGGAGTTTGCCAAAAGGCACCTAGAGGACTCTCAAACCATGAGAATCAAGATTCTCTGGTCTGATGAAACCAAAATGGAACTTTTTGGCCTGAATACCAAGCGTCACGTCTGGAAGAAACCAGGCACCGCTCATCACCTGGCTAATACCATCCCTACAGTGAAGCATGGCGGTGGCAGCATCATGATGTGGGGATGTTTTTCAGCAGCGGGAACGGGGCGACTAGTCCTGATAGAGGGAAAGATGAATGCAGCTAAGTACACCAAGATCCTTGAAGAAAACCTGCTCCAGAGCGCTCTGGATGTTTGAGGCAAAAAATGAACTCAATCTATTGTAGTATAAGTCTGTAATGTAATAAAACGTGGAGAAGGTGAAAGGAGTGTTCAGACTTTCCGGCTTGACTCTACCCCAAGGCATATACACTTATACATACCTGCATGCATGCATGCATCCATACGCTCCCTATCCCCTTTTCCCTTGTTCAATAAATTTATTTTCTTCAATTGCAACTCAACGTCCCTGTGCCTTTTATGTTGCGGTCATTCAGGGAGTGGCCGTAACATAAAATTGGGGGCTCGCGTCCGGGATCTGGACGTTTTTTTTTTTAGTCGTTTTGATGGACCATTGATCCATTGTTTTGATAGCCATTGCTTGTCGTTTCCTAATTGGTAGCAGTGTGCTAGGCTTGGACATGAGGTACATTAATGTAGGGAGGGAGTGGCCGTAACAGATGGTTAATGACGTGCTCCGAGACATGATTTCCAAGTTCGTGTAGGTCTACCTGGATGACATTCTTGTGTTCTCCCGTACCCCTGAGGAACACGTTCATCAATTGTTACATTGTTAACTGTGAATAACTGAACATTCCATTGTTAATACTTTTGCACATTAATCCTGCACAATTGCACTCCTGTTATTTAAGGAAAATAAGAATATCCTGCAGATTCCGTATACATTCCTCATACTGTTTTCCTCTTGTAAATATGTTTATTTTTATTCTATTCTCTTTTACTAATTTATGTACTGTGAAGCACCAAAAAACCAAGACAAATTCCTTGTATGTGAAAATACAGCAGTATTCCTGTTAGTTCATGATTTTCTTTCGAATGTGATTCTAAAATATATATTGACTGGTTGGTTGAATGGTTACAGTGAAACAGTTCTCAGAGTATATCAGCAGGAGCCAGGACGCTGCGCAAAAAAAGAATAAAAAAAGCGAGTGTTCTACCATTTAGATCTGAAAGTATCCTGATGAGAGGAGGGAATGCATTTTTCACCATAAAAAAAACAGTAGGCTAGGCTGAGATTGAAGGGAATTTGACGTGAAAAATCTCATCAATATAGCTCACGCTATCCAAAACTGAATGTCCCCCCACTTCTAAACTCATTCCGGCGCCACTGTGAGAGGCACAGATCGTCTCGAACAAAGTGGCTCAAAAGGCCGAGTTAACCAACAACTGAGTAACAACAGTAACGTAACAAGTGTCGCTGTCATCAACTCGACCAACGTTACTTCGCTGTCTCCTCTGCTCCGCTGAATTCCGTGTGTGTGGAGGTGCAGCCCCGGCGCGGTGGTCAGAGGAGAGAAACTCAGCGGGATCATAAATGACTGCAAAACTGGATTTATCAAAATGCTGAAACCTTCTGGAAATAACCTGCTGAAACAGGTAGACAAATTATTTGCCTCAAATAGATAGACCACGCACAATAAGTTATGCTGTTTATTCTGGCATCATGTTTACATAAGAATGTCACCAACATTTTAGCCAACAAACACGCATGTACTGTAAACACAATGGGCAATATCGAGGTCGCAAAAATGATCGACGTCATGTCCATTTATCGTAAGATAAGTCGATATAGTAATTATCGTGACAGGCCTAACGCTAACGTTATGTCACCTGTCCAGGTCGGGTTCGGTTTGGATCCCCAACAACAAAGGTAGGTCTCTCCATGGCTGGAATACCCGGCCGAAGTTCACACTTTCATTTTGACGGTAAAAAAAAAAAAAGTTATAGGTAGTGCGTGAATGCGGAACAGGGGACGACCGCAGCAGTAATCGACAGAACCGGATGGTAAACACTATTTAAATGTAGTGATTTGTCGGGATAGAGTTATTTTTTTGGAAAGGTGCTTGGTACTGTAAAATCATTGGTGGAGGGCAGTCACTCACTGTTTCGCTGCTGTCTCATTGAAAAACATGGAACATCCGGTTTGCCGTCAATTACTGCTACTTGAACGCAGCAACCAGCCAGAGAGAGGAAAGGCAAATTAAACCATAGGCTCTTATATAGTTCTGTGATAGGCTGTAATAGAGTGCTACAGTTTGTAGTCCTAAAACCAGGAAGTGAGTTGGCATTTTTGAGCCATGGGGTGCGTCCCAATCAAGGGGCCAAGACTGGGGCTGCATTCAAATCCAATTTAACACGCTCCCTTCCCTTGCTGTCTTCCCTCGAGGGAGCTATCTTGTGACGCAATTTGCTACGTGCAGCAAGCAAACTTAAAAGGTGCCCTGCAAGGGAGGATTGACGAGAAACAAACAAAAACTGAACCTCACAACATTTCGGAAGTGCAACACCATAGAGTTGAAATGTGACCGCCACATAGAGTACTCTATGTCACGCTGGTTTCGGAAGTAAATTCCCCATTCATTTAGAGCATAGACTTTAACTAAAGCTTACTTTTAAACCATTTCTACTGATTATATCTTACCGTCAATTTCCCGGATTGTTCAATATAACGCCCGTTCGCAAACTATGTCGTTTTTCTGGACCAGATTCGAGTATATTTTACGTTTCAGTATTTTCTTGTGATTATATGACCACTGGAACTCTTTAAAAACTCGATGTCCCATAATTCCCTACGAACGTGCAGCCTTGTCTCCAGACGTTGTCATATAACGTTAGCCAGCAGTAGCACACAGCTACGTTTTTAAACACTTTTTTTCTAACGTTACTAAAAAAGCTAGACTAAAAGCTAGAATTGCTTTATGTGGTTAACCATAGCGCAGTTTCTGACCTTGTCGGGCGGGATTCTCTTCTTAGAAAACTAACGTTAGCTCATCTTCAGCTGCAGTACTCCCATCTGCCCAAGAATGTCCAGACAGACGAGATGATGATATCTTATTGGTCAAGAACCACCCCTGCGTTGCAGTACTGGATATGCAGTCCGTTAAAGTGGACTACAAGTCGAACTACATTCATTAATGCATTACTTTAAAAAATAAAAATTGGAACACGCGATAAATGGAATATATCCTTGTACCACACAGGCTAATCCAGGAACGTTTCGCTCATTGTATAAATCAGATTTCAAGAAATAGCCGATAGTCTCCGAAGCCCGTTTTATTTTCCATAGGGAATTTACTTCCGAAACCAGACTCAGCCCACGACTGACGTACTCACTTGAGTACTCTATACGTTTGTAAACTTCCGCTTGACATTTTAGGAGGTCTTGGCTGAGTTTGAACGCTACCCGGGTCACCAGGTCGGGGGTTTGCTTTCCAGCTAGTATGAACTCTTCAAAAGGATCCATTTTGCTAAATTAGTGTACTTTTATGCGACTGATTCCTTCACTGCAAGCGCACAAGACCGCTAGTGAGCAACAGAAAACTGCAAACTTTCCAAAACAATTCAGAAGTATTTCCGGTTTCTGGCTGCGGATGTGTCTTATCTAAACCTTCTTTGGTGTCTATACAAGTCAATGGATTTAATAAAAATGATAAATAAACCCGATACGAAGCATAGCCTACTTTGCGACAAATTTTGTTTCAGAACATCAACGGACACCAGTGACCTCTCGGTGAGTTTCCCGTCCCAAATTTATGGTGTTTTTTGAAGGATTTTTTATATGCCCATCCAGATCCATTGTGTTGCTAAGTTAGCTGTGACATGATCAATATGTCTCAAGTTTGTCAAAATGTTGATATGGACCGTTCTATATGATCGTAAATAACCTTATAACAGGGCTAACATGCTAAATACCGAACTTCTCCTTTAATCAACCTCCCCGTCAGAAACACGTCCAAACAAATGGGAGAGTAGGGAGATTGTGGATGGGATAGTAGCACCCATTTTTTTCTAAAAAAAAACCCAATAAAAACGCAACCTGCGACATCAGAAAGGACCAGCGTAAATCGCATATGTAGGCCTATATAAGCAGGCAGCTCTGGATTTTGCATTGCTCCAGGAGCCGGAAGTAGCAAATAGGCTACAAACCATTCCCTGGGGTCTAGTTGAACGCGGGAGGACGGCAGGCTCGAAAAACTGTTCAGTGGTGGTGAGTGACGTTTACAGAATGCGACCGATTGCTGTAGTAATGTAGTTCACTTTAGCATAACGTTATATTTAATTTATATTAATTGTGTGTGGTTCAAAAATTGCAAAGAGTGCATTTATTTGTGAAGATTATCTTTAACAAAACGTGAAAACTCTCTTAGGCTTATATTAACCACAGACCTTATATTCGGCACAAATCCGAAAACCCCATGTTAAAACCCCATTGGAAATAGGCGACGGAACCCATGCCCAGAAGAAACCTCTGAATTGGCCTACAAAAATACGTCATGACTGTAGCACTCTATATGCAATGGAGAAAGTCTGGAAACTGGGAAGGTCTCATTTTTCAAGTTACATTACATACATTGGAAATGAAAGTGATTAATGCATGTAAAAATCTGCCAAAAAGACTAAAATAATGAAAATTGACAAATCGGAGGACAACCCAAACATTCAAATAAATGGTGAAGTTTTGGAAAATGTCTCTAAATATGAATCTGGGAACTACGATAACAGGTAATGGTGATGGATCAGCAGAAATCAGGAAAAGACTAGCTATCGCATCCAACAAATTGGGGAAAATGAAAAATTTGTGGAAGGGACAAGATACTCAAAAAAAATTTTTAGATTTTAAGGGCTTGCGTATTTACAACTGCAACATATGGATGCGCGGCATGGACACTAAATAAATCTATCTCAAAGAGAATCAATGAAGAATAGAGAATTACAGAAGAATATTAAGAATTCCATAGACAGAACAAATCCGTCAATAAGGGATGAGTTGGTAGTAAAAGAAGGCTGGTTAGAAATGTTTGTAGTGAAGCAAAAACTTATTAAAATATTTTGGACATTTGAAAAGACATGAAGGACTAGGGAAAACAATACTGGAAGGAAGGATGGCTGGGAAAAGAGGAAGGGGAAGACCAAGGAGACAGTGGGAGAGATATATAAAGGAAGCTATAGAAAGAACAGTCACAGAGGCAGGACGGCTTGCAGAAGATAGGGAAGGTTTTTGTGATATAGTCAGGGATGCAGCGTCCTCATGGATAAGCAGATAATGAAATGAAGGAGAGACAGGATCACAAGAACCGGGGTGCATAGCCTAGCTAAGTGTTGCAGACTGCTGGCTTTTCACGATACCAAACGTAGATACAGTTGAAGTAGGAAGTTTACATACACTTAGGTTGAAGTCATTTGAATTTTAACCAATCCACAGATTTCATGTTAGAAAACTATAGTGTTGGCAAGTCAGATAGGACATCTCCTTTGTGCATGACACAAGTACTTTTTCCAACAATTGTTTACAGACAGATTATTTCACTTTTAATTCACTATATCACAATTCCAGTGGGTCAGAAGTTTACATTCACTAAGTTGACTGTGCCTTTAAATTTTTTATATTTGGTCGCATATCCTTTGCATGCCATGACTTCCTCATGTATGTGACCCAACAACATCAAAAGACTCTTGATATCTTATTTTCTGGTACTCTTACAAGCGATACTATATCGTCTCTGCATTTGAATGGATCTCTATGGGAATTGGGGGGTGGGACTAGATTTAGCTCTAAATTAAATTAAATGGCTCAAGAGCGGTAGTTGCACAGACAGCAGCAACAGGTGTTGGGACTTACTTGGGACTTGGCTTCCCACTAACAAATTGCGGGAATAACATATTTGTTAGAGAAGAGTGATTTTCTTTCCCTTTTAAAGTTTAATTTATTGTGTCCCTTTTTAGATAGAGCTATACAGCTGATGTCGGTTATGGATAGCCAAATCTAAGGATGCGATTAACGTTACATTGTTAGACCACGGAAACCGGTGAAATAGATTTTGATTTTGATATATTTTGAGTGAATTGGCTACGATTGTGTAGCTAGTTTCTTTTTTCAGTTATGGTAGCTATTAACACCAAAATAAGGGTAACGTTGATGTTAACTAACGTTAGCTTTTTACCTTGGAGTAAACATAATGTTAGATATGCTACGTCATCTCCGAGGGGTTCAATTGTGAATGAGGTTGCCCACATAATTTTATCCACAGCATACACCTTTCCTTGTTTGATTTGGGTTTTGGAAATGGGAAAATTATGAAATTGTAAGTTATAGTTTTGTATTTGTTTTTTTACAATGCTGAATGCTGCTGTTTAAATAGTTTTAACTTTAAACCTGTTGGTCGCTTTAAGTACTGTAGTACCAGTTTTCTTTGTAGTGTTTGAATAAAGGGTGGCAGTCTTTCATAACCAACTGTTGTTGTGGACTATATACTGGGGAAGTATTTGTTTGTTCTCCATTTGAGTGAGATGTTTTTAGGTGGCTAATTGGCCATCACGAGAAAAGTGCTTCCATACATGTTATTATTATTATTATTATTTGTTCAAGAGTAAAACAAAGTATCGGAGTGATATCGTTATCGGCAGATAGCCAAAGCTGCGGTATTGGAAGTGGAAAAGTGGTATCGGGACATCTCTAATCGGTGCCCTGGCGAAGACGAGTTAGTCTCATCGCGGACTCCTGGCCGGAGACATCTTTCATCAGGCTATCTGAGTTAGCCATAACAGGAGCATTGGCCTGAATAAGGGGATTAACCCAAGCGAGAGCATTATCCGCCAGAAGGGATAAAATAAATGGTACTCGCGAATCGTGAGTAGTGAACCGGGTCGGCTGTGCCCTAAAAAAAATCAAACATTGGCTCAAGAAACCCCGACATTTCCCTGGTTCCCCACGAGTTTTAGCTCCCTAGGGGTGATGGTGAGGGAACGGGTTTATGGGTGCTTGTGCGACTGAAGGTAGGGCGGCTGTGATGGTCAAAGTACGGAGAGTCTCCGCCAGATCGCGGAGACATTCCCCCTGAAAGCGCAGCTGCTCCATGACCTGGCTCTGCTGCACATGTATGGTCGTCTTAGCTGGCCAGCGCTTGGTCAACCCCCTGAGGTGTCGCAGATCCTTCCATCTGGCTTCAGTGTTCTGCAAGGGGGGAGCGAAGGGTTCTGAGGACCGGATGCGACAGAAAGGGATCTTTAAGTGTCCATTAATGAACACCACTGGAACAGAAGGGTTTCCGTGAAGAGAGGAGATAAAACGAAAATGCTCCTACTCTCAATACAGGAGAACAATACGTAGGAGACTGGAAAAAAGGGAGAAATGATAGCGACCCGAAAATAGTCAGGTGATAAACTCGTAGGTTTGAGAATAACAGAAAAGAAAAATACCTCTCACTCTCAATACGAGAGAATACAAAATAAAGAGAGGTAGGGAGAAACTGTAAAGAAAAACCGTCTCAGAGAGACTATAGAAGGCGAACTGGAGCGAAGGACAGAAAGTGCAAAAGAGACCCTGCTGCTGCTAGCCATGCCTAGACTAACCTAGGCTTACCCTGCTTAAATTGTTTTGCACGGTAGTTTTTACAGGGGTATTCTAGCTCGTGTGCGGTTGCAAGTTCTGCTGCGTGACTGGCGTCCTATGCTTTCGTCAAGGCGGAGGTCTTCTTGGAGTTTACTAGAAGCGGATTCCTATGTCATGTAAAGCTAAGTTGACGCCTAGTTCAGTATGACCATTTAAGACTTGCGGACCATCTGTGTAACCCGGTCTTTATTATCCCCTTAGCTTGGTTGCTTCAATGTGTTTTTTATTCAGAATTTGCCAACCGGTTATTGCTATCATTTTGTTAGTAGCAAAATACGCCTGTCAGCATGCTAACGTTTTACATGAGCCCTCAGGAGCTACACCATCTGCTTTAAAACAAATTGTATGTGTTTACATGGGCTACTGTGCTTTTTTTTCTTTTATTAGTTTATTTAACAGGGGCCATGCACAACACAACCGTTGGGCCAGAGTTAGCTGGATAGCTAATTTACATCTGTGGTCTAACTTACATCTGTACCTACATGGTAAAGTAAAAAGACCTGGCAGGATATAACGTGCAGGAAATGCAGAATCTCCCATCACACGAACTGTTAAAGTTCAAGCCTTTCTGCATCGGAAGAGTGCATTGCCTCCATCTGCCAAGCACTATGGTCTTTCTCACAGCCTGGAAATAAATAAAATAGGTAATTTATTAATTTTTATCATTGTGTTGGTGTTCTGTGCGTGTGAGAGGCGCTTTGAAATCCCAGATTCCCTTGTGATGGAAAAAGGTAGGCCTAGTTAGGAATCTATACTCTGACGCAGTAAACAGCGATTTGACGCAACCAATAAGTCAGCCGTCTCTCACCACAGCGTTCTGCAAACGAGTGCCAACTGAAGTGCCCCGCAGAATGAAGCTGTCGTGGGTCCCACCAGGCAACCGGGCCAGGACGTGGAGCAATACATTTCACATGACATAATATGAGCTGCACAGATGTGATAGCCCTTTCTATTCATATATGCAAACATATCTCTCCTCAGGAGCCAATGTCTCCAAGAGCATAAGATCAGCCATTGCACCGCTGGCTATACAGACCTGTAAGTAATTTTATAGCAAATTTCGTTAAATAGTTAAACGTGTGTTTTAATTAGCATATTAAACATCATGTAACATTTAAATTTAATATTTAAATTCATAGGCCTATTCTAATTGATATTCAGAAGCTACATTTAGCGGCACTTTGAATTTACAGATGCAGTACGCATGGTCCTGAGCAGGTGGTCCACAGCTAAATTCACAAAAGAGGATTTGACACAGGTTAATAGGCTGATAATGGCAAATAGCCTATGAAATAATAAATAACATTACTTAAAACGTTTCATGACAGTTTTGTGATTTGGAGCACATCACAGGGCTATCGATTCAGAAGTTAACATACTGGGTTAAGCCAGAGTAATGGCTACATTGTATCCACTAGCTAGCTGGCTACCAAACTAGCTAGATTAGCAGGGAAAAATGGAACATGTACAGAAGTAAACTTGCAGACCCGGGTCTTGTGTGATGGCGACGACCCGGGACCTACCCGTGACCGTAGTGTGGTGTGAATGGGTCAAATGCGGGGCAAACCCGTGCTCAATATCCCATGCCATTCCTGGGTTTTGTGTGTGAAAGGAGTATTAAAAGAGTGATGTCATATTCCTCCTCCGCTTCCACAGCACATACAGGGTGAACTGCCACACAAAGTGGCCCAACACACTATTTAGTGACTTAATTGAAAAATAACAACATTTTTGGCCACTACATTTATATATCAGATATATACTGTATATATATTAAGGATCCGAATGATTAATTAAATTTTTCCTGCATGAGTACAGTACATCTCAGGAGTCTCCATGCAGCTGGTTATGAGAGACCTGCTTCTTATAAGACCCCTGCTGCAACACTCCCATGGATTAGACACAAAAATATCAACAAGGATGCAGCCAGTGGACCTGTCCCAAAGAGAAGGAAAACACCAAATGGTCCAACGCATCGTGGCCTTTGCCGCTGACACATTTAAAAAATGGTCTGAGGTTTTTTGTTCTGTTGGTTCAGCTTGAGCAAGATCAATGGAGTCACAGGTTTATGTATTCCCAAAATGACATGTGAGGCCGAGTAGCATGACCTGAGGGCCTTTGCTTCTTGCCCTGTTTCGGCCCACCGCAGTGCACACAAATTATTTGCCATGTTGGGTTTGGATAGCGGAATGTGCTAACCTCCTTTGACCTTCTTTTTCTTTCTCTGGGTATAGACCCCACAATTTTCAAATATCATCATTAGTGCTGGAACTGCAAGGCCACAATCATTGATGAACACCATTATGGCAATGTCGAGGAATCAACATTGTGACAAGTTTTATGTATGACCGGAAATGTATAAAATAATAGCAAGCAGTTACACATTGTTCAACTGTACAACGTGCTTAAGTGTGGCTTCACTGGGTGTGTTTCGGGGAATTCTGACAAAATGCATTGAATCTTCGTCCCCCGAAATTAGGCCCACTGGTGATTTGAACCCCGAACCTCACACACGTGCAAGCTTACATTATTTAACCATGGCATTGAACATAATGCAACGTTAATAGACTCAGATGACTGTCTCAATGGAAACTTTGTCATTTTAATCAGTATTCCATTGCAACATGCCAGAAGTCTAATGCCATATCATAACAATCATTCTTAAAGCACACCCACTGTAACAGCTCTGTACCTTGAAAAATAGCGGTGCTAGTGATATTTACAGAAGCAGGTAACATCAACTAATGGAGACACTATGCATATACAGAAGTCACAGAAAAAATGTCTGTGCATACCATAGACATGCACGTTTAACTAGACAGGAAACTACTCCTTCAGCTACACTAAGCACTGAAGCATCCGGAAGTAAGCCTGTACTGCGCATGTCTGGCGAAATTACACTTCCCCAATGATATTTTTAAGCTCGATTAACGATCATTACGTTTCACATGAAAAGCAGACTGTGACAATGTGTAAAATTTTTAGGAAAATGTAATTATAATAAATATTTCCCCAACACTAATGAACCAAAACGATCATTGTTTCACAAACTGCTACACATAATTCAATTTATGATAACGAAAAATTGGCCGATTAGGTTTTCTTTGGTTGTCAAATCAGCTTGGTTTTCTCCATTGAATTCAATGGCCAGAAAGCTCTTTTGGAAAACTCAGCAAACAACTTGTGGGTGCTTCACTGCCTGGCCCCTCCCACCCATCCAGTACCTATATACGCTCCTGCCGATATAAACAAAAAAGGTGGGGGAGGGGCAACATTTTTATATGACGTTTTCACTGTCATCATCCTCATTGATACAATGGATTCTGCCACCTGAATTGGATTAGTATTAACAGGAAGACAACAAGCAATGTAATTTCCCTGAGCTCATTTGTAATTTAAATGGATGGTATGTACGGGGCAACATTTATCAGAGTATTCTGAGGGCATTCTTTTCAGATGTGTCAGTGTTTACCAATGGTAGATACTGAACACAATGAATTCAGAGAGTTTCAGTTTTTAGACAGGCTGTACCATTCAATGTACTGATACGTTTACTTAGAATGTGTGACTGTGGTTAAACAAATCACACAAAAAAAGACACAAACCCTCTCTGGAGGGATTTGGATTTCCAGTTAAACTGTAATGTGTTGGGGAATAATACTGTATCTGTAAAAACAAGGGAGAAAATATGGGATCTGATAACATGTAGGCTTATAAAATGCCATGTCAACAGTAAAACGTGTAGTTTATTTCTTGATAAAGGCAACAGCAGAATAGCAGAATAAAATCCCCCCAAAAAAGGCTTGTAAATTAGACTAGCTAATTATTCGCTAACTAGTAAAATTAACTATAAACTATTAACCTAAAAAAAAGGCATCCATCAGCAATGTAGCCTAATTATACATAATGTTGCCACTCATATCAGGGGCTCTACACTCGGCGCTAAGTGGCGATAACCCAAACGCAAGTGTCTTTGCTAGTTTCAGACCTACACAGATGTAATTTTACCGTCCAGCTATGTTTAAATAGCAAGTGAACTTGCGCCCATTTGGGAGAAACCACCACAAATCTGGTCTTAAAGGGGTAGTGCACTCTAATTAACTTTTAGGCTAATATTTTAGAATTTCTATTTTGACATCACTGAATTGCATTTCTGAAATGTCTAATATGGATATTGATAGAAGAGTAATTTTCATATGGCGGTAAAACGCCTAGAATTTTTGTATCGTAATATCACCACGATAACTCTGTAGCCACGATTGTTTTCTTATAATTATATGTAGATACATTTTGTATACATGTTGAAAATATTAAGAAATGTTTATTTATAGACAGCCTGCACCGATATTTCACAGCCGTTCAAGCCTCCAACTCCCATACATCATCGCGGGGCTGTATACAGAGTAACTACAAGCCCTGCTGTCAGAGTTATAACGTTACAGTTAGAAAAACAAAATATCTGTTACGGTTCTGAAACTGGAATGGACCCAAATGCAGGACTCGGAGACAGACCCGGGCAAAACTCCGATAGGAGTGAATTTATTAGCAATAAGGACAGACAAGCAAGCAGACAAGGGAGCTGGGTGACGGTCAGGATACGTGGGTTGGCGAATAACAAGAGGGCAGGACAGATGATGGGGCAGGAACAGGGCAGCAGGCAGGAGGGCTAGGTGACGGACAGGTTGCAGGGTTGGCGAATAGGAGGGCAGGAACAGGGAAGCAGGCTGGACGGGTGAAACTGAAAGCAAGACTGGACAAGTTAGGAACAAACAAACAGAGGCTAAAAACATGTCAAACACACAGCAACTGACGGAACGAACTGGCGACGAGACAAACAGAAAGTGGAACTTAAATAAGGGGAAAACAGGTGTGAAGCATGAGTGATAATAAAAGTGAGTGAGGAATGTATGCGGGAGTAAATGAGGTGAGTGACAATAACAGTACGGACTTCAACTTGTCTTAGTAGCTTAGTGGCTGACGCTCGGCTGGGGAGTGGGGACAAGGACAATGTTATCTCGCACAATCAGGCTAACACTTGGCTGGACACTAAAGCGTAATTTATACTTCGTCGTACGCCCTTACAACAAGTGTCGCAGGACGAAAATGACGTATTTCCAACTGAAAAAACTGTCGATCGACACTTTTTCCCAGTGTCGCGCACCTCTAGAATGTTGTTATGTTGCAGACAACATCATACTTTGTCGCACAGTCTGATTGGACAGCCAGATAGAACGCCTAAATAAATAGTCATGGATACATTTTAAAAGTTCTTCCACCTCCGCAATTTCAATAATTTCACTGAGCGCTGCCAAGTAGCCTATTAGAAATGTAAACAAATGGTCAGAGGTTGTCGTCTCGTTACCATAGAGACAATCGAACCCTCTTGGCAGACAGTCGCCCGAAGTATAAATGCCAATGTTGTGCGGCGCCTTCATTTTCGTCATTAGACACTTGTCGTAAGGGCGTACGACGAAGTATAAATTAGGCTTAACGTTACAAAAGAAATTTCATCGATCCCTCAGACAAGCAGGCTCGGATGGAAATGCCAGTGGCAGTTGACATAATGTTAGCTTTTAGATCTGACGTTAGCTAGCATTAGCTTTCACTTTAATCTTCAGAAAGCAAAAACACAACCTGAACCAGTGAGCTTGGTTAACTAAGCTTACCACCATTAGACAGCAAACCTCACTAAATGGTAAACTTGCCTACCTTGGATTTAATGCAAAGAAGAAACCTAAGTAAATGAATCCACAAAAAACTAAAGTAGCTAGCTAGCTAGCCCAGTGGTCTAGTTAAAGTGAAGTATTGTGGGAATTGTGGTCTTATAACAAAGCAAATGAAGATCAAGCTTCCAAAATGTGATATCCACACAAAGTGATATTTTGAAATGTAGAAATCCCCCAGAAGGAAAATTGCAGTGATATGTCATAGTAAAGTACATGATGCACTAAATATATTTTGATTAAGAAATTAAGTTTTAAATTAAGTTTTGTTCGGTAATACTCATTTGAGCATCTCGGGACCGTCTGTGGGTTTTTTGTTTTATTTTTTCTTCACGATACATTGTTGAGCTCACTGAAAGTCAGCTACTTTCCCATAGTAATACACTGAGCAGCCGAGACCAACCTACCTAGTGACGTCACGACCGCAGTAATCCAAAATGGCTGCGCCCTAGTGGGGAAAAAAAGCTAACTTTAATTTATTTTTCCAGCAAATACGGGTCGGTTTGAGATTTGAACGCACGGTCATATCTAATTTAAGGGAAAAAGCTAACGAACCAGGGGCCTCATTTATAAATTAATCTTGGAATTCATCCTAAATGTGAGCATATGATCGTTTCCTAAAATGTTCCTACGACGATTTATAAAATGTCCATACACACAAATAAATGTTCCTGCGCATGACCTATTTATAAATCAGAAATCATCCTAAAAATCATGCGCACGTGAACGAGCTTGGCAGCTCCACCCAGTGAACGCCCTCAAATATTCTTATCTGGTCGGTCAGTTTTTTTCTACAAACGTATATAAACTACGTGACCATTTTCACGTGATATAAAATTAACGTAGGCAGCTATAGCCATTTCACATATTTTTTCTTTCGGTTTTAATAGTTTACAGAAATATTAATGTTATAATTTCAGTATTGCATAATAATTGTTTTATTGTTTTTATTTCAATGGAGTTTTCACTGACAGCCGTCAGTACAAGCCTCCTGCCTTTTGTGTATCAACTATTATTAGCTACATGATGTTTGTTTAAACTGCGCATTGATTTTAAGCTTTTAAATCATACACGTAATAATAATAATAAAATATTGTTATTTTTATTATTAGGCTGTTGTATTTTTCATAACGGTTTGCACACATGATAATGCTCACAGCAAGAGCTGCAATCATAGGAATATGCTTTAGTTCAACTTCGGGGAGACTCAGAAACATATAGGCTACTAGCTAGTCGGTACCAATTCATATGAAAATATTTGCAGTGACATGTCTTCCTCTCTCCTCCCAAACCTACGTGTATAACGGCCCAGAATATTGCATCTCACAGTGCTTATCACACAAATAAATAATATGCATGCGCGTGTCTAATATGTCCATTTGTGAAGGGTTGGTAAAATATTCTCATGTCTGAAAAAAATGTGTTTGTCCTGCAGTACAGCTGCATAGCCACAAAGAAATGGTCATACACCTTCTCTAGAGTTGGCGTACGCATAAGGACGTTTTCACGTCAGTTTTATAAATTTCAATTTGTGCGTTGATTTCCACGTAAGATCAAATCTAGTGAATTTAAGATCAAATGCGAGCGTAAGACCATATTATACGAGGCCCCTGAGTCACTTTACTGAGTGCTTCATGTCCCCTTTAAATTACATTTATCTCGCCAGATTCTATCATCTTCTATCATCTCCTGGTGGCCGAACTGGAGCTGAGCAAATTATCCTGGATTATGACTCTATATTGGCCAATAGTGTCTGTAATCTTCTGGGGGGACAATCTTCTGCTAGGGGACAATGACTATCCATTACCTTTGCTGATAACACCTATACCATGCCTATAACAAGGTGTGAATTGTCATTAAATCGAAACATGCACTGCAATAGACCGACATTTGGAGTACTGAAAATACACTTCAGATATCTAGATCATAAGACAGGTGGAACATTACATCACAGCCCTCTTCATCTACAGCCTGTAAGTACACTAGCTTTCAAAAGTTTGGAATTACTGGGACATTTTTATGTTTTTGAAAGAAATTTTATCCAGCAAGGTAGCATTACATTGATAAAAAAAACAAAACACAGTCAAGACATTGATACACTATTTCTATTTCAATCCATTTCTACTTTAGCAATTGTAGCCATTTACACATAATCCCCCCCATTTTAGGGCACCAAAAGTAATTAACATAAATGTAAATAAAGTCATCATATTTAATATTTGGTTGCATATCCTTTGCATGCCATGACTTCCTGATGTCTGTGACCCAACAACATCAAATGACTCGATATCTCATTTTCAGGTACTCTTACAAGTGACGTCACGTGGCGCTGTAATGGCGACGTAGTCCAGCTGTCTCTCGTGTTCGTGTTTGTTAATTTGAATGTATTTTGTTGTGTCTGGCTTTTGTCTTTAGTTTTTTTCATGCACTGTGTGTCTGTTGTGGTACGGGGAGGCGGGCTGGAGATCTTTCGGGGCACTCCTGCCGCTTATTTTGATGATATTGGCGAATTGTCTAGTCGGGATAATTTTGTTTGTGGTTGTCACCATGGAGATGCATTCGCAACGTATGCTCGGGAATGTCCGTTGGATCTGCAGCAACAAAGTTTACCATCGCTCTTCACCGGAGTTGAAGATGTCGGGACTGATCCGGGAGTGCAGGCGGTCTTCAAAGGGCAGCCATGGAAGGGAAGGAGAAGATGAGTGCGGGGGAGGAGTGAGGCGACGAGTGGGAAGGCAGTTCGGTGCTCTGTTTCGACAGTGTACAGAGACCGCAACACTGCGTGGATGGAGGAAAGTCGTGGAGGCGGAGTTTGTGTGTTGGACTGCTAAATGACACTGGACATCTCGGGACAGCGGGGGCTATTTTTAATCATGGCTGTATTCAACTTTAATTCACTTAATTTGATATTGAATGTCTTTAATTGGTGTGTCTGTTTGTGTGTTATGGGTCTGCCCCACTGTCTATGTCTTTTTTTATTGTTGCTGGTGGCTACAACTGAAGTTCCCTAAAGGGAAAATAAAGTTATTCTATTCTATAATATAATCTGCATTTCCTATTGATCTCTATGGAAAAATAAGTCAGGAGAAACAACCCTTTAAATGATCCATCCATATCCATTGCATATCTGGCAGCAGAGAGCTGGTTTGCGGCTCGTTTGATACATCAGACCCTTGATGACTTACGGCCATTTAGCCAAAAAAGGTACCTAATTTGTAGTTTCTGTCTCAGTAATTCTGAGTGCACAAATATGAAAGCATGCAGGGAAACATTGATTTTATGATCAGTAACTGCTTTGAAGAAAATGAGATTTCCAGACCTAACATTGCCGTAGATAGTCAAGAGCACAGCCAAAACAAACCCAAGTCGTCTCAGCAGTGCTTCCAGGACTAAGATACCAACTGTCAGGTATGTAATGCACAGGATTCAGGAGATAACCATAATGACAATGACAACCAATGCTAATCCATTCTAAAGCTAAAATATCGGACCAAAAACATGTGGCAAGAAGAGCGTGACAAGATAGCAATAGTGACTTGGCAGGCAGATTAGTTGCCATAGGGGACACAACATACACAATCAGGTGAGACAGATGCAGAAAAGAGGGGTTAGTTCTCAGGTGGGACCGAATCTGCCACGGAAGCCATCAGGCCATAGGTGTGACTGTCCACAGAGGCCATGCTTTTGACTGGCGGGCCCAACCAGAACAGCAGGTCAGGGAATGCCCTCCAGTGGATATGCAGGATACAGGCCAATCTGAGTATTACTGCCTAATGTCTACGGCTGACACATAGAGGATGCTGCACAGGCCAGAGGGTTATGGTTACGGTGTTGGACATTTCAGGTTTTGGTGCACAGGGATTCTGTACATGTGAATATCTCTGCATGATTCTGTACATGTGAGTGTGTGTCTCTGTGCATATTGGCGGTGTCTTTTATGTCATAAACACATATTTGAAGTGAATACTTCCCCAAAGAAGAGTTGTTTGTACAGGTTGCGAATTAAATGAGTTTAAGCTTCCAAAATTAAGCGATTACCCTATATCCACCTCTCGCCCAATGCATGCTGGGATAGGCTCCAGCCCCCCCGTGACCCTGACCAGGAATAAGGGCGTTAGATAATGGATGGATGGATGGACCCTATATCCAACCCCGGAAATCATCCTGCTCATCTGTGAACTTCAGCATTTCAAAACCATCAGATCCACAGCGTTCGATAAGTCAATGGGAAATCTGAGCCAAAATTGCTTTGGCCAAGCCTGCAACAACTGAATGAAAACGAGTCACACTTGATTTGCCGGTGTGTTTTGTTTGTGATAACAGGGATGCACTATTGCTGTGATCCGCTTTGATGCGAGCACACTGGATATGCTGCGCAGACTAATGCTGTTGACAGCCGTATTCTTCATTGCATCTTTCCGCTATGTTGACTGTTTGTCGATTTGCATGGAGCAAGGTATGTTAATGTTGCACAGTAATGCCGAGAGAATTGCTTGTACTGCACAACAGAAACTGGAAGCCTAAGGCCTGGTACTCTATGCAAGGAACATAAACGCCAACGCAGATTCGGAACATATGCAAGCTCTTTGCTTACATACCATACACACATTTACCGGCTTCTTTTAGCCCTGCCCACTAGTTGGCAGTCTAGGCTAATCTGGTTGGATCGAGTAACCTTACACCAGAAATGATTACTTCTTTGTGTGTAGTTACAGGATACAGGCCATTTCTGGGACTGCCCTCTCTTGGTTTGTATCGTATCTCACTGATAGATCCTACCAAGTCTCCTGGAAGGGTTCCGTCTCTGCATCCCATCCCCTGTCTACAGGAGTCCCGCAGGGATCTATACTGGGTCCTCTGCTGTTCTCTATTTATACTAAGTCTCTTGGTTCAGTAATTAATTCATATGACTTCTCATACCATAGCTATGCTGATGATACTCAACTCTTCCTCTCCCTCTACCCCACAGGTTAAGGAGAGGATATCTGCTTGTCTGACTGACATCTCTGAGTGGATGGCTACCCATCACCTGAAGCTCAACCTTGACAAGACAGAGCTCCTCTTCATGCCATACAAGACCTCCCCACTATATGACCTCTCCATCACCGTTGACGGGACCGTGGTGGCTGCCTCCCATTCTGCAAGGAACCTGGGGGTGGTCCTGGACGACCAGCTGGACTTCAAAGAGCACATCAGGGCGACGGCACGGTCCTGCAGGTTCCTCCTGTACAACATCAGGAGGATTCGACCGTACCTGACCACCTACTCCACCCAGCTTCTTGTCCAGACCATGGTCACCTCACGCCTGGACTACTGCAACTCCCTGCTCGCAAGCCTACCAGCCTGCGCCATTCTTCCTCTTCAACTGATCCAGAATGCAGCTGCCCGGCTTGTGTTCAACCTCCCAACATTTTCCCATGTAACACCCCTGCTGAGGTCACTCCACTGGCTGCCAGTTGCAGCCAGGATCAGGTTCAAAGTTCTGACCCTGGCCTACACTGCAGCCAATAGGACAGGCCCCGCCTACCTGCAGGACTTAATCCAGAACTATGTTCCTGCTCGACCACTTCACTCTTCTACAGCAGGGCAACTCGCACTTCCCTCCCTCCGTGTCAACGGCTCTTGCTCGTCCCGACTGCGGAGCTTGTCCACCCTGGCTCCTCAGTGGTGGAATGAACTTCCCATTCCCCTACGTTCTACTCTAACCCTGCCTGCGTTCTGTCGTGGCCTGAAGACACACCTCTTCAGACTCCACCTTGACTGATATTCTAATCTAGGACCTCATGGTACTAGTTCCCTGTGTTTTCCTGTCTGTTTTCTATAGTTTATGATAGCATTTAGAATAGAAGTGTAGTATAGCTGATTTACCCACAGCTTACTGTGAACTACATTCAACGTTCATTACTAGGGATAGCTGCTACATTATGGGAAGGATGTGCTTTGTCTTGTCTGTTCTGTAGTGATTTTGATGACGTCTCTATGCACTTATTGTATATCGCTTTGGATAAAAGTGTCTGCTAAATGACTGTAATGTAATGTACGTAGTTGTTCGTCAGGCAGTGATTGAACAATATTTACATTTCGCGCCTCTAACGGAAATGCGTGGAATTGCACCACATGTTTGCATTTCGTGACAAAATTAGGACTGCACATTTTGCTACGCAAGAATGCAAGAAGCGCTCCCTGTGTTGCTCTTTGCATTGTTGTGCACATTCCTTGCGTAGAGTATGTAACAAGCCTAAAAATCGGAAGTCTTGTTATTATGGCTCATGGTGGCTAGCTTCGGAGTGCTTTAGGTAGGCCTAAGCTGTTACACTCTCCGTTCCCTCTCAATCCCCATCCCTGTTTGTGCTCCGTGTTTTCCCCTTTCCCTCACGTTTCTTGTCTTGTTTTTACGTTTCCCTGTCTGTCTTCCTTGTTGTGCAGGCTGGGCGTGGTTTCCCTCCTTGTTTCACCTAATTCACTCTCGCTATTCCTCTGCCTATCACATTCCTTTACCCGTTTGCATTGCTCACGCCCTTGTCTCCGCTCAATCACTCTCCCATACATTCTCACGCTGCATTCACTCATTAGCTCATTAACTTCACTATATATTCTCCCGGTGTTCTTTGTCTGGTGCAAGTTCGTTAAGTCTTGTTCGTTGTTACTCTGTTCTTGTCTAGTTTTGGAAATCTAAAGCCATAGTCTTGCTTTCTCTTGCTAAACTAACGCTTCACAGTCTTGTTTTGGTCTTGCTGAAATTAACGCCTTGTTGTTCTGCTTAACTGCCAGCCTGCAGCCATCTCCTTGTTCCACGCCACGCATTCCTGTCTCCCGCATCCCGCTCTCCCTCTGCTATGCCAACCCAGGATTCAGCCGCTATCCAGCCCCTTTGCCTGCACCCCGTTCCGCTCTGCC
This sequence comes from Synaphobranchus kaupii, assembly GCA_029718625.1. Taxonomy (NCBI): domain Eukaryota; kingdom Metazoa; phylum Chordata; class Actinopteri; order Anguilliformes; family Synaphobranchidae; genus Synaphobranchus; species Synaphobranchus kaupii. Next base: position 51,626,807 of record CM056377.1, read on the forward strand.
CCAGTTCCCGCCAACCCAGGCTTCAGTCCCTTTCCCTGTTCTCTCCCTATACTTCTGGAGTTTTGGACGAAGTAATAAACGCTCTCCGTGAGCATTATTATATTCTGTCTCTGAGTCATGCATTTGTGTCCAGTCCCTACCCAGATCCTTAACATAAGCCTACCTTAAAAAAACCTCTGATTTTGCTTTAAACCCTGAGCCTTTTTCATTGTTCCACTAACCTAATTATTTTGGCATGACTCCCCCATTATCATGTAACTTAAAAATATTGATAACTGTTCTCCCTATTGAAATATAACAATAATACTTCAAGGAGTGCCCATACGTTTTGATAGCCCCCATCAACAGGAAATTGCTTCTTGCCAGGTAGCTATCCCACAATATCTTGAATATGAATGTTTGGAAAAATGGCTGCTGGCTCCCTCTTTTGTCTGCTCCCAAACTAATGTTTGTCACTCAAACATTTACGGTCAAAGTTATTTCTTGTGTGTGGCGGACTCTCCACTCTGTGGAGGTCTAACTAGTCCCTATATTTAACAGAATTTTAACAGAATAAAATGTAAATAAAAACAGAAAAGCAATGATTTGCAAATCATTTTTGACCTGTATTCAAATGAAAACAGTACAATGTCAAGATATTTAATGTTTGAACTAATCAACTTTATTGTTTTTTGTAAATATACGCTCATTCTAAATTTGATGCCTGCAATACATCCCAAAAGGGGCACGGGCATGTTTACCACTGTGTTACATCACCTTTCCTTTTAACAACACAGTAATCTTTTAGGAACTGAGGACACTAATTGTTGTAGTTTTGAAAGCAGAATTTTTTCCCATTCTTTCTTGATATAAGACTTCAGCTGCTCAACAGTTCGGGGTGTCTGTTGTTGTATTTTGCACTTCATAATGCGCCACACATTTTCAATGCGAGACAGGTCTGGACTGCAGGCAGGCCAGTCTAGCACCCGCACTCTGACTACGAAGCCACACTGTTGTAACACATGCAGAATGTGGGTTGGCATTGTCTTGCTGAAATAAGCAGGGACGTCCCTGAAAAAGACGCCTAGATGGCAGCATACAGTATGTTGCTCCAAAATGCATATGTACCCTTCAGCATTAATGGTGCCTTCACAGATGTGCAAGTTACCCATGTGTAAGAAAAAAAGGACGTCTCTGGAACTTGGTGAAAATTATGTTTATTTCCAGGAACGGCAGTTGTCAGAGATACAGAAAATGCACTCTGGATTCAGCGGAGTTACTCTGAATCCTGTTCTGTGAAATGGATTACTTTAAATACCATTTTCGGGCTTTGTTTTCTACAGGCGAGAAACAAATGTACAGTCAAGCCGGAAAGTCTGCACACTCCTTTCACCTTCTCCACATTTTATTATGTTACAGACTTATACTACAATAGATTGAGTTCATTTTTTGCCTCAAACATCTACACACAATAGCCAATAATGACGAAGTGAAAACAGGTTTTTAGAAAATATACAATTTTATTTTACTGACAAAAATAGGTTATTTAGGGGTTACATATCTGTACACACCCTTAGCCTAATACTTGGTTGCTGCACCTTTGGCAGCGATTACAGCTTCAAGGCGTCTTGGGAAAGAAGCTACAAGCTTGGCACACTTGTTTCTGGACATTTTTGCCCATTCCTCTTGGCATATCCTTGCAAGCTCCGTCAGGTTGGATAGGGAGCGTCGGTACACAGCCATTTTCAGCTCTTTCCACAGATGTTCAATTGGATTCAGGTCTGGGCTCTGGCTGGGCCACTCAAGGACATGCACAGACTTTCTCCGAAGCCACTCCTTTGTTCTCTTGGCTGTATGCTTTGGGTCATTGTCATGTTGGAAGGTAAACCTTCGCCCCAGTCTGAGGTCCAGAGCGCTCTGGAGCAGGTTTTCTTCAAGGATCTCGGTGTACTTAGCTGCATTCATCTTTCCCTCTATCAGGACTAGTCGCCCCATTCCCGCTGCTGAAAAACATCCCCACATCATGATGCTGCCACCGCCATGCTTCACTGTAGGGATGGTATTAGCCAGGTGATGAGCGGTGCCTGGTTTCCTCCAGACGTGACGCTTGGTATTCAGGCCAAAAAGTTCAATTTTGGTTTCATCAGACCAGAGAATCTTGATTCTCATGGTTTGAGAGTCCTCTAGGTGCCTTTTGGTAGTCCTCTAGGTGCCTCCAAGCGGGCTGTGATGTGCCTTTTACTAAGGAGGGGCTTCCGCCTGGCCACTCTACCATAAAGGCCTGATTGGTGGAGTGCTGCCTGGATGGTTGATCTTCTGAAAGGTTCTCCCATCTCCACAAGGATATGCTGGAGCTCTGTCAGAGTGACCCTCAGGTTCCTGCTCACCTCCCTGGCCAAGGCCCGTCTTCCCCGATTGCTCAGTTTGGCCGGGCAGCCAGGTCTAGGAAGATTCTTGGTGGTTCCAAAGTTCTTCCATTTATGAATGATGGTGGCCACTGTGCTCTTTGGGACCTGTAAAGCTGCAGAGATTTTTCCGTACCCTTCTCCAGATCTATGCCTTGACACAATCCTGTTTCTGTGGTCTGCAGATAATTCCTTTGACCCCATGGCTTGGAGTTTGCTCTGACATGCACTGTCAACTGTGGGACCTTATATAGGCAGGTGTTGGCAATCCCCAATCATGTCCAATCAATTGAATTTATCACAGGTGGACTCCAATTAAGTTGTAGAAACATCTCAAGCAGTATCAGTGGAAACAAAATGCACCTCAGCTCACTTTTGGGTGTCATATCAAGGGTCTAACCAGGAACCAGTCTATTGTATTGCTAATCTAATTTTCTTGGTTGGAATAGGCCTTGATCACTCACTCCCAGCTGCTATTCTATAATTGAATACTATGCCTATCAGTGGCGATGAGTCACTGCTTACACTTACATTTTAACCTGCATTGTATTTATGATAAGTTGGTTGATTCGGTCGGCGGCGTGGTTGATTTGTCAGTGTTTGAGTGAATAATATCAGTTTAGAATCTTACACATGCCATGGGCACTAACACACCCCCATACGATGACAGACCCTGGCTTTTGAACCTTGCGTTGGTAACAGTCGAGATGGTCCTTTGGCCCGGTGAACACAACGTCCATTATGTCCGAAAACAATTTGAAAGGTGGACTTGTCAGACCACAGCACTTTTTTTCCCACTTTGTGTCAGTTCCATCTCAGATGAGATCGACCTCAGAGAAGTTAGCGGCGTTTCTGGATATTGTTGATACATGGCTTACGCTTTGCGTAGTAGAGTCTTAACTTGCATTTGTAGATGCAGCGACAAACTGTGTTTACTGACAATTGTTTTCCGAAGTATTCCCGAGCCCATGTGGTTATAGCCTAATCCAAGATGGCAGCCAGTCAGTCAGTCTTTTGTTTGTGTCAGTCCCTGTTGTCTGAAATCTTATGTTTTAAGCCGTTTTAAGTTTTAAAATCTTACCTGACAGGAAGTGGCGTTATCCAACAAACAATTCCCCTCAAGCTGAAAAACATTTCTGGGCATAAACTACTGTTTGGGGATAGTTTTTCTGTCAAAAACTATAGCCTATACTGGATATGAAAAAGAATTAAGGACGGTGGCATCTCAAGTTTAAATTCCATCTGGATTACTTGCGATATAATTTGGATCCCCCTTTCTCTATTCATATTTGAATTTTAAGTACTGTTCTTTTATCCTCTCGAATTTTAAATCTGTACGGACACGTACTGTGACTGAAATTTCAAGCGCGCCGTGAATCTGCGTGCGCAACTACTGGGTAGCCTACCTGGCAACTCATGCAGTGTAGTAGCAACTCACTGCTGCCTTGGTCTACCTTTCATTCAACTAGGCCTACTTGAGGACATAAACTCATACAAAAGTACTAAGTAGGCATCATGTTTTTATTTTTATTATGCTTGATGCTTTTTCACTGTAATCCTGGATTACGCAAACTGAATGGACAATTCCGGGTAAGTCAATTTACGGCGTTGCATCTTCGGCATTTCCCAAATACTTCAACGAGAAGTCATGAGTCATCCCATCAGCTTATCAGCCCCCAGCACCAAGTTCAGCTTTACCAGTCCGAAAAACAAATGAACATGATCGTGTATCTACAACATCTAATGCTTTTAAGTGACTCTTTTATTGCATCCGAGGACTCCTTATCGAACTTTATTAGTGATGACGCTTCCGAAAATGTCTCACGTCTCATGACCAAATGAAATTGCGATGCATTATTATTCTTTTACTGATGCTGTCAGGAAATGTCCATCCCAATCCTGGGCCTGATATATCTGTACAATGTATACCCACTCCCTCTGATCTCAAAAGCAGAACAGGCCTTGGTTTTATTCATTTAAATGTCAGAAGTCTTATTCCGAAAATGGAGTTGATTAAGATCTGGGCAAATATGACAAATGCTGACATAATTGTTTTATCCGAAACTTGGCTTAAGAAATCAATACCTGATGAACTAGTATTTATCGATGGTTATAGAATTCACAGAACTGATCGTGCAGGTAAAGGAGGAGGAGTTGCAATTTATGTCAGAACCAAACTCAGTAGCTCTGTTACCTTGTCAATAACCAAAGCTAAACAATTTGAGTTTCTGGCCATAAAAGTGGGTGTGTCCAAAGATGCGCACATCACAGTGGCTGGCTGTTACAGACCACCCTCTGCATCAAAGCATACTCTTACCTCTCTCTCAGTCATCATGCACAAATTAAACGAATCAGAATTTATCCTTATGGGTGATCTTAATTGGGACTGGCTTACATGCCCCTCTGATTGTTTGAAAGAATTGTGTGACTCCCTGAATCTTGTGCAACTCATAAACGCACCAACAAGGCCAAATCCTAAAGTGCAAAATAAATCAACCCTGATAGACTTAATTGTAACAAACACACCTCACAAATACACATCAACTGGCATTTTCTGCAATGATGTATCTGATCATTGTGCAATTGCTTGTGTCAGAGACACAAAAATCCCCAAGGTAAATCCAAGATTCATTTTTAAAAGACACTTCAAACGTTTTGAAGTACCTCCATGATCTGTGCAACAGCGACTTAAATAGAGTCAATCTGATCCCAGACACTGAACTGGCATGGGAATATTTCCAATCTATATAACTGTCTCAAATCAGCATGTTCCTATCAAGAAATTTAGAATCAGTGGTAGAGAAAATCCCTGGTTCTCAGATACTCTATCAGAGCTAATTCGTGCAAGAAATAAATCATGGGCCCAAGCTAGACACGTAAACTCCCCTGCAGATTGGATAGAATTTCGAGTCCTAAGAAACAAGTGCACATCACTTATTAGGAAATCCAAGTCAGAATTTTATTTGAAGTCTGTTACAGAGAATCTTACTAATCCCTATAAATTTTGGAAATTAATCAAATCATTATCAAGCACGCATGCTGACTCAGGCCTCCCGGAACACATTTTGGTGAACTCAAATGAAATAAAGGATAAAGTGGATATGGTCAATCATTTTAATGAGCACTTTATCTGTGCTGGGTCAATTTTTGCCCATTCAAATGGCAATGGCAATGTATCCCTACCATGTCCAGGCAACATTGTATCTGATGCACAGGTGGACCAGTTCAATTTGAAACCCATCTCAGTTGCTCAAGTCTGCAAAGCTCTAAAAGGCCTTGATACAAAAAAGTCTGCAGGTCCTGACAATCTGGATCCATATCTTCTAAAGGTAGCAGCAGATATTATTGCGGAACCTGTTACTCACATCTTTAATCTGAGTCTCAGATCCAACATAATACCTAAATCCTGGAAAGTGGCATATGTTCTCCCTTTACATAAGGGTGGAGACCCCTCCATTTTAAATAACTATCACCCAATATCCAAACTCTCAGTGCTGGCTAAAATCCTTGAATCTCAGGTAAACTTACAGCTGAAGCAATTTTTGATTGAAAATAACATTTTAAATGCATCACAATCTGGATTCAGAATCGGCCACAGCACCATTACTGCTGTCATGTTGGTTACAAATGACATCATAAATGCCCTTGACAAAAAACAGCACTGTGCTGCTTTATTTATAGACCTCTCCAAGGCATTTGATTCAGTGGATCATGACTTATTGCTAAATAGACTTAGGGGTATTGGTTTTAGTTCCAATACTGTTGAGTGGTTCAGAAACTATCTTATGGAAAGAACTCAATGTGTTTTTTCAGAAGGTCACAAATCTGGGTTTCTTGAGATTGTTGTAGGTGTCCCTCAAGGCTCAATTTTGGGACCTGTTTTGTTCTCCATTTTTATAAATGACCTGGGAAAGGACTTACAAGCAAAAGTCCACTTGTATGCAGACGACACAGTCATTTATACGCATGCTCCCTCGTTGACCCAGGCTGTTCAAGAGCTTCAGACTGTAGTAGTTTCAGTTACGACAGTCTGCTCTTTTTAATTTGAAATTGGTTTTAAATGCACAAAAAACTAAATTTATGGTCTTTTCTAAAGCACGCTCACAGTCACCTGATGATCTATGCATTGTAACCTCTGAAGGCACATCCATTGAAAGGGTGCCCAATTACAAGTATTTGGGGATCTGGATAGATGACAAACTTTCTTTTAATGTACATATTACAAACCTCATCAAGAAGCTTAAAGTTAATCTTGGTTTTTACTTCAGAAATAAGGCATGTTTTACTTTTAACGCCAAGAAAAAACTTATTGAAGGTACTTTTCTGTCTGTAATTGATTACGGTGATATTTTATACATGCATGCAGCTTCCTCTGTTCTCAGGAGCCTTGACTCTGTGTATCATGCATCCCTACGTTTCATCACAAATGCAAAGTATTTAACCCACCATTGCACACTCTATCAATTGATGGGTTGGACATCACTTGCCACTCGCAGAGAACAACACTGGTTGGTTTTTATCTACAAGGCAATCCTGCGCAAACTTCATCTCTACCTCTGCACACTCCTCTGCCTCAACTCTAGTAGCTACCAGTTACGCTCTAGTCAATGGTTGCTTTTTAACACTCTGAGGGTTTTTACAGATCTGGGCAAAACTGCTTTTAATTATCATGCACCATGGGCATGGAATAACCTCCAAAAAAAGTTTAAATTGGACAAATTAAGTTCATTGGATGATTTTAAAAGTAAAATTCCACGCTTAACAAATGAGGTGTGCAACTGCTTTTTGTGATGAAGACACTGCCACTGATCTGACTTTGATATTGTATCTGTTGTCATTTGTGCATTAATTGTGAATTGTATTGTATGATGTATTGTGTATTTGTATGTTGTATTTTTAAACTTATTTGGCTGCTACCTTGGCCAGGTCTCTCTTGAAAAAGAGATTTTTGAATCTCAATGGGACTTCCTGGTTAAATAAAGGTTAAATAAAATTTAAAAAATTACAGAAGCATGTTGGTTTTTAATGCAGTGCCGTCAGAGGGATCGAAGGTCACAGGCATTCAATATTGGTTTTCGGCCTTGCCCTTTACGCAATCTGGAGTCTTATAATAATATTATGGACTGTAGATGGAAAAATCCCTAAATTCCTTGCAATCGTGCATTGAGAAACATTGTTCTTAAACTGTTGGACTATTCGCTCACACAGTTTTTCGCAAAGTGGCGAACCTTGATCCATCCTTGCTCGTAAACACCCGAGCCTTCGTGAATGCTCCTTTTATACCCAGTCATAATAGCATCACCTGTTACCTGTTTAAGTTCCACAATCTTCCCAGTCTTTTTTTCCCCCCTGTCCCAACTTTTTTTGCAGGCATAAAATTCAGAATTAGCGTATATTTAAAAAAAATCAATAAAGTTGATAAGGTAAAACATTAAATATTTTTTCTTTGTACTGTTTTCAATTAAATATATGTAAAAGAGAATTTACAAATCACTGCTTTCTGCTTATATTTGCATTTTACATACTGTCCCAACTTTTTTGGAATTGGGGTTTGTAGATTTGATATTCAGGAATGTGATTCTGGTATTAACTCAATTTTGACCGTATAGTGATTTTGTTACGCTTTTTGTCTCTCCTGTGAAATGGGCGTTTGCGAGACATATATTATAAACCTCGCGCCGGGTCACATATATATATTTAAAAAGTCCTGTTGGTATTGAATATTGCAATGCTAAACTCAAATTAGAAATTTGATAAAGTATTGAAACTCAAATTTTGGTAACTTTGTAGCTAAAGCTGAAACAAATTATCGTGTGTGCGCTATCTGCATCTAAAACTAAAAGCAGCATTAGTGTGCGGTGTCTGTAGCTAATGCTAAAAGCATTGTTAGTGTTCTACACTCTCTGCAACTAAAGCTAAAAGCAAGGGGCCAAGACTAAGCTTCGTTCACTTCTTTATCTTGTTGAGAGAATTGCTCTCTGGCCCCAGTGCGGTTGGCTCAAGTATAGGTCTTTCAGGCACCTTTCTTCAATGTACTGTAAGTCAATGTTACCCATGCCATCAAAATACAAAGTCAAAAAAATTTCCCACAATAACATGTAGTTGCAATAAGTGCTTTCCCTTCTTCTAATGTCTCCAATGTGCTGATTCATTAAGTTTTGTTGTTTGGACAATATTTTTATATTTTGTGGACTAAACCGGGACAGTATGCGGTCTGCCTAGTCACTGCACATGTCTAGTATCTCAGTGCTTATTGGACGACCCAGACACGGCCCAGACTTAATGAACATATAAGGTTACCCCTTCTCCCCAATTAAGCTAGCGCTATTCCAAAGCAATGCTACCCAATCTTTCCTAAATTATTTAATGTAACTCGTCCCTGTGTTTTTTCGTCTCACCAACTGAAGAGAATTTCAGAATGTACCCCCACCCCTGTTTTTGATGGAAATAATACACATGTTGTTCATACTTATGTCATTAGCATGACATGAGCATGTCTAGTGCATTCTAGCTCTTTGGGGCTGAAATTTGAATAAAGAAAGCTGAAAATCCCCAGAATTGCAAGCCTCCCCACAAACAAGTCACAAAACGAGTAAGTTTTGGCATCAACATCAGATAACTGTGCTACAAAAACATGTGTAACTTTGCAAGGTTTTTAGATGTTCCAGGGCACTCTTTTATGGACCAGCTGTTTTATGTTTTATTTATGAGAATCAAACAAAACAACATGTGATGTTGATATAACAGTGTAAACCGCGAGGTGCATTAGGCTACCTACCAAGTACCCCCCCATTGCACCGGCCTTGTTTTCTTCTCAGTCGACACGTGAGAAAAGTATGTCAAAGCAAAACCATCCCACAGCATTGCCATGTAACCCTGGCTCAATGCTTGTTTTCCTCTAAAAATATCACCACCAAAGCAAATGAATGACAGAGGTCATCTTCTGTTTAAATGGAGTCACTCGTGTTTTACCATGTTGCCCATTCCAGGAATGTACCTTTGCACGTTCCTTGAACCTGCTTGTGACAGCTGCAAGGGAATATGTTGCCATTGAATAGTAAGCGAAAATGTATTGACAACTTCTATTGCCACACGGTAAAACTTTTCTTTGGAATAAAACATCCATTTAACATTTTTAAAGCAATAACCTTTCTGGAAAAATACGCTTGCAAATGCTCTTTTGAATTCAACTTAGCCCATCACCTTCTGATATACGCATCTCCTGTATGTGAAAGTATACATTTGGTTTGGTATTCCCCTATGGAAAAAGAATATGCTGCAGTGTATTGTAAATATATCAAAATTATGTAGAGCATGTTTTTGAACAATGAAAACATGTTTTCTGACACAACTGGGGGATACAAGAAGAAAAACTGGGCATGGGTGTACTGTACACTGATTTAGCCTACACAGGGGTTAGAGCCACTGATGCAGCGGATCGAAGAAGTTCCCTCTTTGTACTGTTAATGTGGGCATAGGATTACTGTCCCTTTTCAGCCCACCCAGATGGCACCAACAAAGAATTCAAATATATTGAAAATTAAAGTTAGTTATATCTATAGATCAATATATTATTACCTATTCAGACAAAACTGGGAAACGCACTATGTGAAACATACTGTTAGCATGGAATAATGACACAAACACTTAGTGTTAGAAGCGGGTGGGGGGGAAGGACCCAAACGCAGGCAGAAGTACAAAAAACCAAAGTTTAATGAGGGCAAGGCAGCAATCCGTAGTGAGACAGGCTGGGTCAAAAACCGGGGAGACAGGCAACGAAACAAATCACAGTCCAAAGAATGGTCAAGGAACAGGCAGGGGTCATAACCGGGAAAGCACAGCAAAGGTACAAAAGCAGAATCCAAAAAACAGGGTCGCGAGAACACAGGCAGGGGTCCAAACTGGGGCGGCGTAAGATGAACACAAAGAAAACAAAACAGACTGAATACAAAACAACAACAGGCAAAAAACTAGGGAAACTAAAACTAGGAAACAGAAACTACAGAATAAACAAACAGCTCGGGCAGAATCTCGGAAAACAGAAGGTAACACAGAAGTAAAATATCATGTGAGGAACTCGCGAAGACGGACTGAAATAACAGACATAATGGGAATCAGGTGTGCAGACACGGGGAGGGGAGATTGCTCACAGGTGAGCACAATGAAACGATAAGGGAAGCTGATAGTACAATAACGAGGGAGAACGTAAGACACGGACTGGACCGGAACCAAATACATAGAGAACATGACATGGACTCCAATAAGACAAGTGCATACAAGGAATAGGAAACGAGAGTCAGCTGAAGTTAATAGAGGAACCACAGAAAGATAATTAGTGATAGAACAGGCAGAAAGAGACAGCTGCAGCGAGGAAAGAAGATGAAGTTAGTAAGTTAGTAGATTAGTAGAAAACCCTGGTTCTATGGCATTAGTAGATTAATAGATTAGTATATACACACAAGTTAGTCATTAGTAGATTAGTAGACCCTAATTCTAAGATGTTAGTAGTTGTTAGTTAATTAGCATTATTTACAATGAAGTAATTAGTAATGAAGGAAGCGCATGACAGAAGAAATAGAGAAAAACCAAAATCACCAAAGGCTCCCGAATAGTGTGACGACGACAGGGAGTGACAGTAATACAAAACATGGAACAGTGAAAGCACAAAATAATCTGAATAAATGAACATAGTAACATACTAAACACAACATCAGGAAAATATATCAGGAAACATAAATACACAGACAGACAGAGTATAGGATCCTAACATAAAGAATATAATGTGTCCTTATAAAGGCTAAATATCACAGCTCGTGTCATTTAAATAAAGGGTACATTGATCCAAAAAAGCATTATTTTTTCATCAACTCACTAGATGTGTGAAAAAATCATTAGCAAATAGCTATGGATTTCAATGCTTTGTGGGGTCTTGTGGCATGTTTTCAAGGTTGACCTAGACATATTACCTATCTTACATTGCAATAAGAAATCAAATCAAATTAAAATGTATTTATAGAGCACATTTCAGACAGGAAGCAACTCAATGTGCTTTACACAAGCAGTTCTCAGAAACCATACAACAAATAAAATTAAAGTAACGTAAGTATGCACCATAAAATCAAAGTAAAATAATTGCATATTTCTTATTCAAAAGCTGCGCTGAGAAGATATGTTTTCAGGTTTTTCTTTAAACCCTCAGTATTTCTAAGGTAGACTGGCAGGTTATTTCAAAGACAGGGTGCATAGGACTTAAAAGTTGCTTTCCCTGTGATGACCGCTTTCCCATCCTTTTGTTGTTCCGTGTTTTCCCTATTCCCCTGTGTCTTGTTCATCTTTCCCCGTGCTGCAGTTTGGGCGTATCCTCCTAATTGTTTCACCCTGATTCACGCCACTCCTTTCAGCCTATCCCACTTCCCCGCTAATCACTCTTGCATACATTCGCACGCGGCACATAATTGATAACAATTAAATGTTGTATTTAGTCACCCGGTGTTCTCTGTTCTGTGCCAGTTCGTTAACGTAGTTGTCTGAGAAACTTCTGGTCCTGTCCTGTGTCCTGATATCCTGTTGTGTGTAATTCCTGAGTCTTTGCGGGTTTGGAGTTAAGTCTCCTCCCGCTCTGTTAGAACCTGAGTCCGCTCTAGCCTTGAACAAGCACGTCTGCTGTTTATGGCTCCTGTTCCGTAATCTAACTCTGTCTGTTCCCATTGCCCGAACTGCAGTTGTTGGTTGTCCCTGCCTGTGTTGCGGTCTACAGCCTCCCTCCTGACGTACGTGCAGCCGTCTGGGCTTCTGTCCTTCCACACTGCAACTGTACCAGCGTCCGGCCGTGCCGCTACTGCTATCACGGTTACGGTTGCGCTCTCTGCTGCTGCAAACGCCTGGATCCTGATCCACGGTCCTGCTCTTCCGCTCCCGCGCCCGCTCATCCCCTGCTCCAACTAACTAGTTGTCTGTCTCCATTGCATTCCCTGCTCTCTCCTAACTCTCTGATTCCCCCGCAGCCTCAAACCCGGACTGTCCGTCTTAATTGTTGCTCCCTACTCTTCAGGAGAATGCCACATGATTGAAGTTTAACTTATTGGATGCTTCGCGCTCCCACACCTGTCTGTCCGTCTGTCTACCGTGTGTTCAATCCAGTCTAGTCCTACCAACAGTTCCGGCTTGGAACAAGCGCAGTCCGTATCCAGTCCCGTTCCGGTCAGGAACGAAGTCCAGTCCAGTTCCGGTTTGGAACGAGTCCTGTCCGAGTCAAGTCCAGTTCCGGTTGGGAACGAGTCCGGTCCTAGTCGAGTCCAGTTCCGGCTTGGAACAAGCCTACCCGGCCCAAGTATAGTGTGTGATCTGTATAACCTGTCTTGCCTTTTCTCCCCTTGCCACAGGACTGCCCTGTAAGCAATAAAACACCTGAGAATTGGCAATATTGTGTCTGAGTCGTGCTCTTGGGTTCAGTCTGCTGTCTGGCCCGTAACATTCCCTGCAGTTTTAGTTCCAACCATTGGAATAATTAAAAGACCTGTGCCAGATGATGTAAGGTATATAATAGGTTCATAATCCAAGAGCATATCACGTATGTACCGTGGTGCTAGGCCATTAAGAGATTTGTAAACCTATTAAAGAATTTTAAAATCAATTCTGGAGCTAACAGGTAGCCAGTGTAATGACTTTATAACAGGTTTAATATGTTCATTCTTTCTTGTATTTGTTAAAACCCGTGTGGCTGCATTCTGTATTAGCTGCAAAAGCAATACTTTTCTTCGAAAGACCTGAGAAAAAGGCATTACAATAATCTAGTCTTCTTGAAATAAAAGCACGTACAAGTTTCTCTGCATCGGCCTGTGAAACGAAGCTCAGCACTAAAATGTTTTTTAACCGATAGAAGGCTATCGTAGTCACATTTCTAACAAGAGCCAAAGTTAAAGTCAGTCTAGGATTACTCCTCAGGTTTTTGCTTGTTATTAAGGGACAAAGGGGTCTAGATAGCCACAGAGTTTTTCTCTCTGAGTCTTTGCACTAAGATGTCAGATGTTTTATATCTATTTAGTTTTTTTTTTTAAATTGTGGGACATGAATATATAAATTCAAGACAATGGATTAAAGAACTCAAAGGACCCAAGTCATCAGGTGATAAAGAAATATACAGTTGGGTATCATCAGTGTACTTGTGAAAATTAATGTTATTCTTTCTAATAACATACCCTGGAAGGCGCATATACAATTTAAACAATAGGGACCCAATAATGGACCCCTGGGGGACCCCACATGGGTAAATCAATCGATCATATTTTTCACAATTTTTTCCCCATTGCCTCATTTTCCCATAATGAAAAGTGTGTTTTTTTTGCATTGTGTGCAGCGCAGAAAGAAGCACAATGACAGATGTTTAAGCTGAACAGGATGTTGTAGAGAAGGAGTATTAAACATTTTCTGATCCAGGGACCCCCACACAGGCTCAATGGCATCCGGAGGACCCCATCATACATTAACCCTATTTACTTTGGCCCTTTTGAGGCAATGTCCTCCTGGTTTCTACTAGTTTTATTTAAATGTCAATATCTAAAAAAATATTCCCTGCAAAATCCATGGTTTTAAGTTTGAACTGAAGAAGAAGCTGTATCATTCAGAAATTTGCTACAGAATACATTTATTTCAGAATAGTCACATACAGTATATATATAATAACCATAACATACGTCACCTAATGTATTTAAATACGTTTTAAAAAGAACGTACGAAAGCGCGTGTGTATTCACACAAGTACAGCAACGTATTTCAGATCTCAGTGCGAGGGGTGGTCACTGCGGAAATGTCGACTCTACGGGACTTTGGCGAAATATAACAAGATAAACTCTTCAGGGTTCATGAGAAAACAGCTGTAGCTGAATATACTGGTAAGTACTTGGTTTCTTAAACATATTTATACGAGAGATTTTGGAGCAAAAAATTAGGTGTCTTCTAAACCGAAAGTGCATCAGCTACTGTATATAGTACAGTAAGCAAGGGAAAACGGCGAATACTCATTTGTACAACGTTTTAAAAAAATATTATTGTTTCTATACGTCAACATGATTTTCTTAGCGTGTATAAACGGTGCATTTGATGCATTTTACAGTCTGTGGCTGTAGCCAGAGGAAGGTCGTAAGTGCTGTGGGCTACTAATAGCACCCTCCTAATTTATTGCACGGCAGTGTAACTGGAGAAGCTGCGGTTTTCGCAAGAGGCTACCCTTTAAAAAAATACTGCATCAAAATTTTCGGGGTTTTCTTAAAGCTGTAGTTTATATTTTCAGATGAACATGAATACTGTAACTGAGTCGCATGCGTCTCAACCACTAGGGGTGAAGTCTATAGGGTTAAAGGGTTATATTTAAAAAAAGGATTTATAGTTAGAAATTTTCACAAATCTATATATAGTCATTCTATATCAAGTCTAGCGAGGGACCCCTAAAGTACCTTCAAGGACCCCCAGGGGTCCCTATTGAAAACCCTGGTTGTACAGGAAAGTGATGTTTGCTTTAGCTTGAATTGTTCTTTTATCTACAAAATAAGTGTGAACCATTGCATTGGTAATACAATATGGACAAAGCGCGACATATTACAAAATTTAAAATGGATAATTATTATAAATATTAATTTGTCAGCTTCCCTCACAAATCCATCCCCAACACAGATGGTCTTGTCCATGGGGGCTCAACTGTAGAATACTGAGCTCCAAAGGACAGGCATATATGTGTCCTTGCCAATGATTCATCACATTGTTCTCTCTTAAAACTGTACAGCCTGCAAGGCCACCAGCATGATTATATGGGAGCCCATCCTTCTTTAACTCACATCCAAATTCCCCACCATGGCTGGTTGGGACTGGCAAAACCTGGATTAGATTCCAGGCTATGGGGTGTGTCACACAATCTAGCACGTGTTAGCTAGATATGCCATCCAGGAGCAAATATTTACATGCCTAACAACATGTAGTGTGACAGAATATTGGTCTCTCTGAAACTCCAAAGTGTTCTTTGTTCATATAGGGTAAACTCTTAAACCAGTTTTATTTGTATCTTGTGTTGGCAGAGGGTTAGGACTGTTACAGGGATCTGTTTAAAAAGTTGTATCAACATTTATTAAAGTGTGTGCTGGCAATTTACATTCAGTTAAATTACTAAAATGAGTCACCACAAACATGCTTTTATTAATTTGGTAATTATTGGTAATGATAGCTGTCATTGGTTTGACTGATGAGTTAAGTCAGTGTGCCTGGCTCTAATCAAAGGCTAACCGATGACAGCTATTACACAGTCATTACCAATAATTAATATTATGGGAAAACTTTACCAAAAAGGGTTGCAGGTCACTGTTTATTCTCATCTCACTTTGAAAATCGCAAACATTTCAGTTGCAAACAACCTCCATTCCCAATATGTTGCCAAGAGAAATTACTTAGCTGACAGTTGTAGAAACCAGCTAGCTATAGTTACTTCTACCTTTGCAGTTACCCAGAAAAAAATATTTCTTAGCTATTTAGATAAACAGCTAATTACCATTACAGCAAGTATGAAGTTAGCTTAACCTTATATCTTGGATTTAGTTGGCAAGGTGGTGATAAACAATACTGGATAATGAGAAAGTATAGATACCTTCAGTACGAAGCTAACCTTATTTAGTTGTTTACTTTAGCTAAACTATAACTCTTTATTACTAGGTATTCCTTTAACCGCAATTACTCTTGCAATGTGGAATACATTTCACTTCGATTAAATTAAATAGTAGGACTAGATTGCTAGGTTGCTATATAGCTGACCTGGTGAAAAACCAGTAAATTAGCCAGCTAGCACAGAAGTAATCAAAGCCATTGGCCATCTTAATGCTACATTAGAGATATAGATAGTTATCTCTCAATAAGCCAGTTATTGTTTCTCATGTCTTTTTGCTAGAAACATTAGATTATGCTATCAGATAAAATTTGAAAACATACCTTTCATGATCGTGTAATGATAAATGACACTGTTTGTCAATGTTAGTTTTGGAAAGAGGCCATGGAGTTATACAAATGAATGAATGCTTTAAAAATAGAAATCAGGGAAGCCCTGGTCAATAACCTACCTGTGAAAGAGAAGGACAGAACTATGGACTGGAAGTCAGTGATAAGTTTTGAACTTTTGGCTGCAAGGTAACAGACAAATATTATCTGAGGCCTGTGATGTTTTCTGATTTATTGTCAATGTAACTAGGACTCTCCCCCAGAATCCCTGTTTATTTGTGTTATTTGTGCATTTGTGTCATTATAGATGCCACGAGCCAATAATCAGAACAACACAAGGTGCCCTAACAACAACAAAACAACAATAATACATTATGTATAGATCCTTTTATGCAAGAAGCTTGTGCTGCTTCACAATTCAGATTAAATTGACAAGCCAAAGACAATAAAATAAAAAGGTAAAATAAAGAAAACACATCAGTATAACAACATAACATAACAACATAAGAATTCATTCAAAGCAAATTTTTTAAATGGCTTTTTAAATGGGTTTTATAAAAAGACACAGGAGGCTGTCCCAGGGTATAGGAGAGCTGTTTAGACTCAAGAATAATCTTCCCTGAGGCATCTGCACCTTCCCCCACCCTGAGTTTGTAGACTGCTCCAGCCTCATCCCTCTTCTGCTGGTTCAAGCCCACGCCATGACACAAGCTGAAGGCCTAGATGCATCAGCCTGCCCCTCTGAATAGCTAGTTTAAGGGGTTCATTATATTCTGCAGTTTAGGCCAGTCCATTTCTTGTTTTAAAAGTAATTAATAAAAAAGGAATGTGGTACTTTATTGTTTATTGACAACCAGTGCAGGGAGACAAGAATGGGGGTTATGCTTTTGCCTGTTTAATTATGTTTATTTAATGAATTATTTAATTAATTATTACATCAGTGATAAGGCACCAAGCTGACAAACAATTCTTAAACATGTATGGCAACACGGTTTTTACAGCTTCACACATCACTAATATGGTCTTTGTTATTTGTAATAACAGGACAGTGTGTGTTACTGTGTTATGATGACTGCCATTACATTATATTACATTTCATTCCATTCCATTCCATTCATTAATCTGATGGTCTTAAAGGGTTAGTTCGGAATTTTGGACATAATGTCTCATTTACGACCCATGATGTTGTTGATTGATGGAGACCATTTTCAGCTTATTCCATGCTGTCCTTCTTGTGGACATACACGTTGCT
Organism: Synaphobranchus kaupii; assembly: GCA_029718625.1. Taxonomy (NCBI): domain Eukaryota; kingdom Metazoa; phylum Chordata; class Actinopteri; order Anguilliformes; family Synaphobranchidae; genus Synaphobranchus; species Synaphobranchus kaupii. The sequence goes on from CM056377.1 coordinate 51,644,417, forward strand.
AATGCTAGCGCAACTCTATGGCAACCGGTAGCATCTTAAACGCACTTAAACACTCCACAGTGCACCCAAAGCAAATAAAATACGACGACAGTCTATCAGGGTTAATTTGAGTGTTTATACCATCATTTTTGAAGTCAAACTATCATTGAATCCTTTACTTTGTGCTGACCTAATTATATTCTCTGTGGAAGTATGGTTCTCTGCAGCAGCAACAGGCGGGGGTTGATCCGTCTCTTCTACCAATGCGCTTTTTGCCCTCTGAGCATCCATCTCTTTCAGTTCTACATCTGTATATTCTGGTTCGTACAAGTAAGGTTCGCCAGGTAAACTAAACCCCTCATCATCCTCTTCAAAGTCAGACATATGTCTTTCGCACGTGGCCATTGCAACTTGTTGCTCTTCTTTGTTGTTGTAGTTGACCAGTGCCAGCACTACATTCGTAGGTAACGAAAAGTATCGCTCCACCGCCGTACTTCTCTGTATATTCTACTTCCACAGAGAATATAGGTGTAATGGTTACACAGGGACATTTTGGGACTCTGGCTTTCTGATCATGAGACTGGGCATCCTGCAGAGTCATTCACAATTAACACTCCTGATCAACTGAGGCACAATGGAGTGACTGTCCACATTCTTCATGTGACTCTGAGATGAACACAGACTGCTTGATCGATCCGGGACCGGGGTGGGCAGGAACTCCCCCCTCTTTTGAGATGGAGAGGGGAGACCCCAATTGAACACACGCATGCACACCCTGAGGTGATTGGAAATGCTTGATCCATCTGTGTTTATTGTTGGTTCCAAGGAAATGAGCCAATCTATTGTATGGGTGCCCTAAAGCCATCTACCAATTGGGATCAAAGGAATTTTGACCATAAAACCCATGAAAGTTTACCAACTTTGCTCTGATGGGAAAGGCGCAGCCTTACCCCTACCAGACGCACCCGGACGGCTCTGATGGTAAAGACGCTGTCTTACGCCTACCAGACGCACCACTGAAACCCTGACGGGCTTCTGCGTTTCCCAACCCACATCTCACCTGATCACGAGACAGAGTTGGCCTGCCACCGTCCACAGAATAAACCAAGCTGGTTTATTCTCAACAGCTGTTTTGAGGACACGTTTCTTCAAACAGTTCCTTGACTGTCTCTCTTGCGGCCGGACCCAAGTGGAGATCTGTGCACATCCACGTCGACCTGACTTGGAAACCTGTCGTGACCCGACTTCGGAGAAGAAGTCTCCAGGAGTCCACGCACCTGCCGGGACCTTGCACCAGCTGACGAGCTGACATCACTTATGGAATCAGGACTGGCCTCCCTTTGTTACCGTTAAATATTGAAACACATTTTATTTAGCACTGACATCAATTGATAGGCTAGCATAAAACCTGTAATACCCAATTGAGGTTATTTTACTGCTGTATTTTGTTTTGCTATGCGCGTTTCGTCGGGAATAGCCAATTTCCCTGACCTTATAGTTTTACACTGTTAAAACTTTACATGTATGAGACTGATAAAACGAGCTAACCACAAAATATAGTTTAGCGTGAACCCATAACACAAACTAACCTTTGTTAATGGTAGGACTGTTAGCTTATCGAGCATAGCGTCAGTTCAGGCAGGTCACGAGAGTGAAACCTGTCTTGGTAATCAGCTGACAGCTCAGCTGAGTAGTGACGCTACTTGAATGGATTGATTGGTGAATCAAGGCGGTCTATTTAACAGCCTCGCCCTAACATGGTGGATCCTCCGATGCACGCCTGCTGCAAACAAAACATCCTCTGCGCCGCACATCCTGCATGTTCTACTATACGCCGCGGGGAAAAAGAATTGGAATCCTGCAATATCTACGTAAAAGCTAAGTAAAGTCAAGCTCTGTGTTCTAAAGTTTTATGGTCCGCTAGACAAAAGAAAAGGGCGATATATTCATTAACATTCGGTTATTCGAAACGTGCTTCCCTTGCATGCATGACTGCACACTGTCAGTGAAAACGAATGGGATTCCTGAAATTGTTGCTAAAGCTAAGTGACTGCAAGTTCGTTTACGCTTATGGTCTGCTATGGAAACTGGCGACGTATTTAATAACATTCTGCTGTTTTAAAACGTGCTTCCTTCTACATGCATGGTGGATACTGCACACTGCCGGTAAAAAATAACTGGATTCCTGAAATTGTTGCTAAAGCTAAGCGACTGTAGTACGGTTAAGCTTGTGGTCCGCTATGGAAGGGGCGATGTATTCAAATAACATGCTTCTTTCTGCATGCATACTGCACACTACCAGACTAAATTACCTGCACTGATCTCGTATATTCCACTATCCCTTTCAATTCGTACGCTTTTCCCACATCAAGCAAGCTAGCAAATAGCCGTCGCCCATCCCGGACAAGGAAGGGCGATATATTCACGTTGCATAGGCTGGCTATTTAAAGCGTGCGTCCTGTCGCGTAACCCGAACCTTATTGCTTGTTATTCGAAACCTTCCAACTGTGATTGCTAGCTAACATTAACAGACTATATGGGCTTTAGAGGTATAAAATGCACGGTAACCTTTATATGATCTTTGGGCTAACCTAAACGGTAAGCATAGCCTACACCCTGCCCTGGAATATTGGTTGGTCATGTTCGCATACTCGCTGCCTCGTTCTGGAAGTGGGAGACCAAAGAGATCTTGATACATTGTGGACGCGGTCCGACTAGGCTATTCATTGAGCTGGCTTCTGATATGAGAGGTTCGTGGCTGTTCACGGATGCTGATACGTTAGTTGGGGAGAAAATAAATAAATAAACAAATGGTGAAATAATGATTAGTCTACATAGTTCACGTCTTAACGCACTGCTGTTCCAACTATTATCGTAACTAGTTCTGTGCATGTAATCGGTATGTGAAGACTAGGCCTACCGTTGACCGGTTATGTAATTGTACAGTCTATATCTTACACGTTATTGCGTTGGCCGATCTGTTATCCTGCATGGTATTTTCATTTATCGGGACATAATTGCGCTCGTAGGCCTACTGCATCTGCGTAGCCTACTCGGATAGCTAGCTAATAGTTTTCAGGCTGAATTTAAGTGTTGTAGCCTATTCATCATTATTACAGCTAATCATTGCCAGGGATTTGTAGGCTATATTGGCCTAGCATACTACTGATTGCAGACAACCCTAATTCACATTTCAACATTACGCGTGTAGCTTTATGTGGATACTACTACGGGTATTTGTGGTACTGCTTCGTGCATACTAAGTTGGGCTACTAGAATTTTTCATAGGCTTATAATTCGTATTCGCTCGGCACCTTGGTTTTCCCTAATTTTCAATCAGCTGTAAATGAACCCGAAATAGTGAACAAACTGCTTGCCAGAGAGGTCGAAAAGGGTTATATGATTGGCCCGTTCGATAGCTCGCCATTTCCAATATTCCGCATCAATCTTATAGGAGCAGCCACACGTAAATTTTCAGAAAAAAATGCCTAATCGACTTATCCGCCCTTCATAATAACTATGCCCAAGCTATTAACCGTATCATCCCCCCGCAACCATTTTCCCTGTTTTACGCAACCGCTCGACCACGCGATTCAATTTATCAAACATGCCGGTAAAGGAGCTTGGCTCGGTAAAGTCGACATAACGGATGCATTTTAAAAAATCATGCCTCTCCATCCATCCCAATGGCATTTGTCAGCGTCATGTGGGTAATAAAAAATGTAGGTCTACTTTTGGTTGTCGTAGGCTAGCAGTCCCCCTATTTTCGATACATTATCGGAAGACTTGCTGGATTCTCCTTAACTGCAATTGCCCTGTCTTACACTTGCTAGACGACGTCCTAGTGGTAGATTTTCCATACTCCCAGGCGGATCGTCGCGTTACACCGTTTAAAATAAATAAATAAATAAACACGTTTAATGAAATGGGCGTTCCTCAATCCGAGGAAACTTTTAAATGGCCTAGTGTTATCTGGGCATTATTTTAGATAATCGTGCAGGCTCTCAGCCGTCGGATAAATTGGCCCGCATTCGCGAAGCTATCAAATATACCGAGAACGCAGAATCTCTTTTTGAAAAAAAAAAAAAAAAAAAGATGCTCTCCCTATTGGGTAATTTCAACTTGCTATGCGAATTATCCCTCAGGGACGTTCTAAGGCCAATCATAGGTCAAAATATCGCTAACTTTGGCCAATCTTCAAAAACCGGAAATGCTACTGAATGAAGAGCCAGCTCTCGTTGGTGAGCTGAGCAAATGATCTGACTCACTGAAGAGAGCCGGAATGCCCATCTCTAAATGGCATCTCGTTTTTCATAACGACTACGTCGAAACATCTGCTACTTTAAAATTCTTTACCGACGCAGCACTTCTATTGCTTTTGGGGGTATTATAATAATCAGTGGTTTGCAGAAACATGGCCTAAAGAGCTGCAAACTCTGCCTCGCAATATTCAATTTATAGCTTTGCTCGAACTATACCTGATCGTCGTTGCTCGCATCCTATGGGGAAACAGCTGGCCAAGGAAACAATTTTGGCCTATTACGACAATTAAGCCACCGTCAACATCTTTAACAAAGGACGCTCATCTGTCCTTTTCATCAATAGGCTAGTAGACGCCTGGACTGGATTTGCGTTATGCATAATTGGATTTGGACTTGCGTTATGCATAAATTTATGCTTCACGCTGTTTATTTACTTGGGCTCGACAATAAAAATTGCTGATGCCTCATCTCGATTTAAATTCCAGCAATTCCAAAACCGTGCGCCGATGCAGCCCCTGCTGCAAACCTGTCTTGCCCAGCATTCGACCAAACCATTTTAGATTAACTGGATTGACAAAATCTACATTAAAAAACGTACAACTCGGCATGGTCTCTTTTCTCTTTCGCGCCGCTTTTTCTGTCCACGTCCTACCCGTTAACATTCCAATCGTTTGCGCCTTATAGTCCACTGGTTCGAGTCAAGGAAAATGCAACCTTCTTCTCTTAAGGCACTCATTGCAGGCATACAATTTCACTTAAGATGCAGGGATCCCTCAGTCGGTAGCCTGTTCAGGAATCCATCCCTCCATCTGCTTTTAAACGGCTTAAAAAGAAAACCCACAAAGCAAAGATAAATGCCTTCCCCTCACTTTAAAAAAATTTAGTTCACAAAACTGGTGTCTCGTTTGATACACGGGTGTTTTAATTCATTCACACCGATAAGAGCAGCCTAGAAGTCTCTATTTCCCTTAAATGGTTAATTTAGCTTCGGAAATTGCCTTTAGGTGGGTGGTACATATACATATACTACAAATACAACTTCAGTAGTTAGAATGGCCCTAGGCATACGGGCGCCATGAAGCCAATATTATGCACAGCATCCTCCACCACCCCTAGGGAGAAGACCAACAGGCGTTGGTATGGTATTAATTGGCATGGACCTGAAGGGATGAAGAGCTTCTCCCCCATAGGCATGTCAGGCTTCATCCATAGCCAAAAGGTCACACATAGTTCTTCATCACTACACATAGAACTCCCCTGATTGGTTGTTTCCCATGGAAGTCCAACAGGCGTTGGTACACATAGCCACTGTTTCATGTAATGTTAAAAAGGGCCTTGAGTTGAAGGATAGGATGGCTACATCGGTAGCTGTAAGGTCACAGATAGTTCTTTATCACTACACATAGAACTCCCCTGATTAGTTGTTTCCCATGGAAGTCCAACAGGCGTTGGTACACATAGCACTGACCCACGTAAATGCTAAAGGAGCCTTGAGTTGAAGGACAGGATGGCTACATCGGTAGCTGAAAGGGCACACATTGTTCTTCACCACTACACATAAAATTTCCCTGGTTAAATGAATGTTCCGGCTCCCAGGGGAAGTCCAACATGCGTTGGTACACATAGCCACTGACCCATGTAATGTTAGAAGGACCTTGAGCTGACAGACAGGATGGCTTCATTGGTAGCCGGATGGTCACACATTGTTCTTCATCACTGCATATAGAACTTCTTGGGGTTAGTTCACACTACACCTGGCACACAGGGGGGTCCAACAAGCGTTGGTACACATAGCCACTGATCCACGTAATGTTAGAAGGACCTTGAGCTGACAGACAGGATGGCTTCATTGGTAGCCGGCTGGTCACACATTGTTCTTCATCACTGCATATAGAACTTCCTGGGGTTAGTTCACACTACACCTGGCACACAGGGGGGTCCAACAAGCATTGGTACACATAGCCACTGATCCATGTAATGCTAAAAGGACCTTGAGCTGACAGACAGGATGGCTTCATTGGTAGCTGGAAGGTCACACATTGTTCTTCATCACTGCATATAGAACTTCCTGGGGTTAGGTACACTACGTCTGGCACACAGGGGAGTCCAACAAGCGTTGGTACACATAGCCACTGATCCATGTAATATTAGAAGGGCCTCGAGCTGATGGACAGAATGGCGTCCTCTGGAAGCGAAAGGTCGTTACACATAAGCACAACACTAGCAGCACTTTGGCGTATGGTTGTTTTTGGGGGTTGTTGCTGCTGCCCTCGCCGCCATACCCATGCACAACACTAGCAGCACTTTGGCGTATGGTTGTTTTTGGGGGTTGTTGCTGCTGCCCTCGCCGCCATACCCATGCTTGCTCGCGTGGATGGGCGGGAGGGCTTAGTGAACAGAACCATACCACCAAACCTAAAATGTATTGTTTTTATAATGTCAATAAAGTTTTATTTGAACAACAGTGGCCTGACTGAAATCGAGCATAGCGTCAGTTCAGGCAGGTCACGAGAGTGAAACCTGGCATAGGTAATCAGCTGACAGCTCAGCTGAGTAGTGATGCTACTTGAATGGATTGATTGGTGAATCAAGGCGGTCTATTTAACAGCCTCGCCCTAACATGGTGGATCCTCTGATGCACGCCTGCTGCAAACAAAAACCCCCCCCCTCCACCCCAGCTCCATCCTCTTCAGTTCCCCTTTGCGCACTGACACCTAGCCTATATCGCTCCTGCATGGCTCACTAATATGTTTGAGTGCCTACTGATTTCTTTCCTCTCCTTCCCTCTTCGGCAACCGCCGGAGCGGTAGCTATAGATCAACAAACATCGTTCTCCAGAAGCAGCCGGTCAGCTTCAGCTCCACGCCGTCCCCAGCTGATGATGCCACCTGCTGGCCTTCAATCCGCCTTCCACCACCAGCTCATTATATATTGACATTTTCATATGTTCTGTCTTGCATTTTTCTATTCTGTAATCAGCCATTCAGTTAATCGATGCCAGTCAGCGGCGGATGGACTCCCCCCTCAGAGTCAGGTTCTGCCCAAGGTTTCTTCCTGCTAAAAGCAGGGAGTTTTCCCTTGCCACGGTCGCCCTAGGCATGCTCTACGGGGGTTCAGGCCCGGTTCCTTGTAAATTGTTGTGATAATGACACTTAAAAGTGCCATATACATACAACTGATTGAATGGAATCTGTAAAAAACCATTCTCAGTGCTGCCGGTTCTGTTCTAAGTGCAACCCTATTGGGGGTTGTTGCTGCTGCCCTCGCCGCCATACCCATGCTTGCTCGCATGGATGGGTGGGAGGGCTTAGTGAACAGAACCATACCGCCAAACCTAAAATGTATTGTTTTTATAATGTCAATAAAGTTTTTATTTGAACAACATTGGCCTGACTGAACTATATTTAGCAGTCACATAATTACCATTTCCTCTGATTAAGATTAAGTTATAGAATGTTATATCAATTATTGTTTCTATTATTCACATGTTCATAGTTGTAGCCAATAAAACATATGTCATTTTTCCAACCCATTGTCTTATCTATGTTATTTCACTTGGGCTCTACTGACGTATAAAATTCTAATTGAGTGTTGAACTTAATTAATTCTGAATAAAAGTGACCAAACCTCACTACATAGGTCAGCACAAAGTAAAGGATTCAACAATAGTTTGTCTACAAAAATTATGGTATAAACACTCAAATTAACCCTGATAGACTGTCGTCGTATTTTATTTGCTTTGGGTGCACTGTGGAGTGTTTAAATGCGTTTGGTAGTGGATGCTACCGGTTACCATGGAGTTGCGCTAGCATTAGCAACATGTGTATGTCCACAAGAAGGACAGCATGGAATCAGCTGAAAATGGTCTCCATCAATCAACAACATCATGGGTAAGTCGTAAATGAGACATTGGGCTCTATTTTCAAACCAGCGCAAGGGGACGGTATAGTCAAACGCAAGCTTGTTGACAGCATCAACGTCTTAAAACTGGCGCTATGGCGTTTCTCAGCAATACCACTAGGATCAACAAATTCTCAACATAACATCCTTTCGCTTGCGCTGCAGTGGGATGGGTGGCGCTGTCTGGGGCGTGTTCTAAAATACTTTCGGCTCAGTGACAATTTGAACCAACGAAAACCCATTGCGTTATGATCCGCTGGAACCACCTCTTAGCGGCAACGCAATAGACTGGCAATTTGGCAACTTGTTAGTCATGTAGTTCTATGTAGTGTCTATAGGTGATGCCAACATTACACTTCCATTTAATGAACAAATAGCCTATACTTATTATTAATTAATTAATTTTAATTTAAACTACTAGAATAAAACAGGACAGCTTACAAGAAACTTGCGATCATGTAGGCCAATAGCCTATAATATATAAATTACACGTTGACACAGTTGAATCATAAGCCTACCATTTGAATCATAATTATGCCTACATCACCTCATGTAGGCTAATTAATGCATTCGCCACCTCCTCCCGTGCCTTCTGAACTTCTGGGAGACGAGGTGGTGTGGATTGTGATCCATAAATTACTAGTCCTAGCCTGTACTTCTGTTGCAAGTATGTCTGATTCCTGTGCGGAAAATCGCTCTTGTCATTGACGGTCCAGTGCGTTTGGGTTGCTCATTATGAAATTGCATGGAGCGATTGCGTTCCAACTGGCTTTTTTTAAAGCATGAGAACAACTATTCGATTGGCTACCATAGAGACACACCTTGGACATTTAAACCCAGCCTTTTAGCAATACCGCCATCAGATGCGCCAAGATTGCCGTCATGAAATTACCAAATTTCTCGCCGACACGCCCTCAGAGCGATACCGCCAAGCGATTACTCTTGCGTTCACCATTGCGTTTGGTTTATTAAAATAGAGCCCAAAATGTCCAAAATTCCGAACTAATCCTTTAAAAGCTTACAATACAGGAGAAACAGAACTGCATTCAACTGATTAAAATGAGCAATACCAGATTTGGCTAATAACATTCCCAGACCAGTGAATAAAAATGCAACAATACTAAAGCACTTATATAACTTGGTTAACCAACAAAGTACAGATACATACAGAATGCATCCATATCCAGTCCTAAGAAGAGAAACATTAAACCATTAACAATATAAACTAAAACCATAAAAATACCATTACCTAAGTAAGAACAAAAGGGGGTGCTATGGGGTGGAGATGAGAGAAGAAGCAAGATGCGGTTAAAACGTACATTTCTCGATAATGAAACTCAGGTTATAAATTGTAAATTATAAATGATGGGAAGCAACCTTTCAATAAGGTCCGGGTTGAAAAAAGTGAACCGATCTTTTAAGCCAGTTTACCTCAAGTAGGCTGCGCATCGCACTTTCACCGACGCTCTGTGACGGATTCCACCGGAGTTCTGGGCAGGCCGCTTTTTTTCTGTACAGACCTCTCCTCTACAGGCTATGGGCAGAAGACCCAGACGTAGTATTCCAAGCGTTGTGATGGAAGTAAACAATGGAAGCTTAAATATGTGTTTTTAGTTTGTACACAGAAGTACAGAACACCACTTGCACCCCAAAAACAAGAGAAAGGCATATGTGGAAACTGTGTACCTGCATGGGTCTTAGTACAAAGAACCAGTATGTGAATTCTCCAAACAAGAGTGCTCTTAATTTGAGATTATTCATGTTCAGCTAAGGCCATAGTTCTATTTTCACTCAAGCATTTTATATTAAGAATGTTCCTGAAAAGGGAAAGTAATAATAAGGTCAACGGATTATACTCTGCCCACTTCCTGCCAATGAAAAGCCCAGGAATTGTTCCAGTTTGGCATCCCCTCTTGGAACTGTAAATGTTATCCTGTCTAGCTCTCCCCAAGCACACATAAACACAGTTGTGACAAAACTTGAAAGCAAAGTCCTTCAGTTATCCATATCAACATATGGTGGCTTTCATGCATTTGTGCTTTTCTGTTCTTAAAAATCTGAATCAGTAACACTTCCTTGCATTAAAGTAACGTGAATTTGCCTTGCACTATTTCATCAGAGGGCTCCACATTCCCGCTTTCTGAGTTTATCCGTATTGCATAACTAAGCTCTCCCTCCATCGCCTGTTCCGTGTTGTCTCCAATGGGACCGATCCCAGGATTAAGGTACTGCTCCACTCCAATAAGGGATTTTGATTATACAAAGAATGGGGCAAGGCTGGCCTCAATGCTAACGTATTGTTGCGGTAGACTTTTGTTCTAAATAACTTAATATTCTTAAAGTAGTTTACTTCCGCTACTCTGCCGTGTCCACAAATCCTAAACAATCATCTCATCTCACATAAACCAGGAGTATTCAGAAACAGCTATAATGTTGCATATATTAAGCTGTTTATTATTTATAATCCTCCCACTAGAGAAACCATTGCAAGAGCAACTGTGACCCCAAACTGGGGAAACTATCCTTGTTTTGCCAAGAGATCCTGTAGACTTCAATCTTTGTATTTTTGCTTTTATTCAATCTAGGCATGGCCATCAACTGAAAATAGTTATTTTATGTTGAGTGCAATTTCATATAAGGCCTTAACACACATTGAATTCTGGCTTTGTTCTGAAGTCTAGTCAAGTATTTTGCCATTTATATATGTGTTGCTCTATTTGACACTGGTAAATAATTAAAGCTTTTTCTTTTGATTTATTTAAGTATCACTGTAGTTGAGGTTTTTTTTATTTTATCTCCACTCAACAACAAAAAAGGAATCTTTAAAGTTGCGTTTCTGTCAAATGCAACCACTTTTATTAAGCATTGGGATAAAATATTGTCTTCAATAAATGAGCAGCTCACTCTGGTCTCTGGAATATTAGCAATGTTCTTTCTGTCAGTTGAGGAAGATGAATGACATCATCACGCTCTTTCAGTCACAAGGCGCATTAGATATTTGACACTGGAACAATGAAAGGACACAGCCTACATTGTTTATCAGTCAATAAATGCTTTCATCCTCCAACTATAGCACAGAATTCCAGCAGTATTCGGTGTTCATCCTGGGATTCTGTGTTATTGATGGAATTCTGTTTTAAATCTGAAATTCTGCGATGCTTATGATTTTACCCGTTACCTCACAGCTCAGCCACTTGCTTGAGCTGCCAGTTAAAGGGTTAAATTTTTGTTTCCTCAAGCACTACACCATATGGCCATAACATGTTTGTTTTGGTTTTTCATGCTGACCTTAAACATATCGAAGCTTACAGCCGGGCCCCCTTTTGACTCCTCCAAATGTCTAACAGATCAAAGCTCAATTCCAGCACCACATATTATCAGACTATGGCCTTACTGTTGAGGGGTCAGGGGGTTTCGGATGAGACAAGAGAGGAAGAGAACATAAGAAGTCAAAGTACCATTTTTCATTGTCCCTCTCCCCCATTCTGTTGTGCACATTCAGTTCAAATGTAAATTACAGTAGTAAATGGTCCCTCACTGGATCACTCTGCTTCACAATATCCCTTGATCAATACTGTCAGTTCAGTTGGCTGTGCATCTTCTAAAAAATATTAAGGAGGAACAGCTGCAAAATAGATATTATATTAATAACACTTCATGAAGCATGCTAATTGTCCAATCTCACAGAAACCTACTGATAACTGGTACAATATACTGTATATGTAACTGGAATTGCATTGGAACTGCAATTGCATTGCATAGAGGCTAATTGATATTGCTTCAAGTTTCAGTCAGAATCACTAAGGTACCGCGGCAGCCATACTGAGCTTCTGAAAAAGGAATTTGAAACCATAGAGAAATGTAACATAAACACAATATTTCCATGATATATATATATATATACAGATCCTTTCCAAAAAAATAGAATATCATGAAAAAGTTGTTTTTTTTCCATAATTCCATTCAAAAAGTGAAACTTTCATAGATTATAGATTCATTACACACAAAGTGAAATATTTCTAGCCTTTATTTGTTTCATTTTTCATAATTTTGGCTTACAGCTCCAGAAAACCCCCAAAACAGTATTTCAAGAAATTAGAATAGTGTGTCGAAAATCAGCATTTACTTTACTCATTCTCTGAAATAACTGAAGTAAATGCTGATTTTCGACACACTATTCTAATTTCTTGAAATACTGTTTTGGGGGTTTTCTGGAGCTGTAAGCCAAAATTATGAAAAATGAAACAAATAAAGGCTAGAAATATTTCACTTTGTGTGTAATGAATCTATAATCTATGAAAGTTTCACTTTTTGAATGGAATTATGGAAAAAAAAAACTTTTCCATGATATTCTAATTTTTTGGAAAGGATCTGTATATATATATATATATATATAGGTAAAAATATGATACTGGAGAGTTTTTTTAAGTGATTTTCATTTGTTTACCAAAGTGTCTTGTGTTTACTTTATGGGAAAGTTTTACTTTTATGTGGTACTTCATATAGCCATGTAATACATAACATAAACTCATGGGCCAGACTTTCTTGAACTGTTGTAAATTTAAACTTTGTTTTCGATTTTTACCCATTAATAGGACACGAAAATGTGACATTTTTTACTCTCATAATTGATGTGGAAATATATACCTATCCTAATGGCCTACATTTTTTTCAACCAAATATTTTTGAAGACGTTTGATATGCCTTTCTAAACCCCACTTTGCTTAGTGAAAGTTGTCGCTCGTATTCATATGGGAGAGCAAAATTAATCAGGCTCATGTACGTAATTCATTGTGTCCTGAGAGTTACGTACACAAGATGCCGTCGGCAATCATGAAAAATAAATATATATCGGATCGATCTTTGTTTGTTTCTGTCATGCACAAGCCAAGTAAAAAAATATATGTGCCCAAATTCATACACTCCACGATACTTTAAAACAAGGGGAATATATAGTGCTGACTTTCTGTGTCCCAATCGTTACGTACATAAGCATGAATCGTTTACCCATGTGTTTCATGGCTGGTGGATTGGTCAACCTAAAAAAAAAAGAGCATTACTGTCTGGTACGAAACTACTAAGAATTGCTTTGTTTCAATTGCTGCCGACGCTACAGGAGCCTGATAACCTTGCGTGTCCAAGCTTCCTCACGCGGTTACGTACCTAAGCCATTCACGTTTTACCTCTCGCCAGTTTATCAAAATTGTCCAAATCAAAGCATTTACACAGCCATCGTGTTATAATCGTGTCCGCATATTGAAAGGTAGGATTTTATTTTATAATTTAGAAAATTTATCTTTTCTTGCATTAATTACGTACGTTAATTACGTACGTGTCCTCTAATCAACCGGGTATTACACAGCCATAAATTTATTAGAGAATTTAAAGTCCAGTTTCATTGTGGACCGCCTCGGATGGGGTATGTATCTACACTTTAATGAATTAGAAAAAATAAGTTGTACTTTTGCACTCACGTGTCATTGAGACACCATGTTAACACTACTGTGGTAAATTTTATTTGACCTGAAAAGACTATTTCCGGTTATTGAACTATCTTCTTTCTTTTTAATAGTCAGAGAGTTGTCAAACTTGTAAATAAATGTGTTTGCATTGGTTTTTGCAACAATTCATTTTTTTGGTGTCTATGTCACGTTTATGTGTCCCAGTATCATATTTTGACTTATATATATAATATATATATATATACAGTATATATATATATGTATATATATAAAACACAATTCTAAATTTGACATCAAATATCCAGTTTTGGATCCAAATATACACACATGCACACAAACAAAATCCATGGATTTGAAAAGCAGTCAAATCTCGACTAAACCAACCCTTTCTTCCTCTATCCCTGACCCCTCCCTATACCATCAGCTCGGTTAGCTAACAACTCAGTATAGGGTTACACAGTCTCTGCTATTCCCAAACTACCTGCAGGGTTTCCCCCCACTCAACGCACAGAGAACCTTCTTGTGAAAACAATATAATTGCTGCACTTTTATTCCCAGCAAAAGGGTGCTTAAATCACTCTCAGCTTATGTCTCATCCGAAAGGAAATCATCTTTCTTCCCTTCCTTGTTCAATCTTGAACACATGCTGCAGCCACGACAGGACTGTAGCCCCCGCACACATTACCTTCCATCTGCATCCATGACGATTGGTTCCCAGGCTACCATGGTAGCGAAGTGGCTTGGAAACTGACACTTAAAGGAGAATAAAGAAGGGGTGGGTGTATTGTGTACGGAACTCATTCACAGGATTCCTAATGTGGTAGAAAAACAGAAAGCAGGTGTCTCATAAAGGCAATGCTACATTTCTAAAGCAAAGATAGTTATAAGGATGACATATGCTGTCATGACTTTTAAGCGTGAATTTTTAATGGAAGCATATCGGTTACATAACTGTTTCGACCAGCGTGCTGTGAATAACAGAAAAAAAGAGAAATATAAAGATGAAAGGGGATTGGATTTCTCACAGTCAAAGCTCTTTCATTAGCCAGCGTTTCAGCTCAGTATGCGCTCCAAACTCCGGCACACATTACGACTTCACACTACAGACCATCTGATGGATGCAGTACACATCCAGGCTGTTGCCATGAGAACTCTGGGAACAAGCCTGTTTTTTTAAGAGGCCTTGATGCCTCCTCCTCTTTGACTCACTTGTTAATATGGAGCACCATGAGTCAGTCAGAATGAAGGCATCTATCATGAAAGTCAGTGCCAATATGGTACAGCATAGTGGTTATATGAAGCTTGGCTTTAACCCAAAGTTTACAGGTTAAATTCACGGAAGATACACAGCTGTTGTACCAACTATTTTTAGTAAAGGTTCTTGTCTAAAGGGGTTTTTTAGTCTGTCTAAATTTCTTTCTGTTTTGTGTAAACTATTCTTTGTATATGGGAATTTGCTAAACAATACCTTAAAATGACTTATGGTGCAATAATCATATCTAAAATAAAGGCTCCATTACTTGACCATTTACCTTAGCTGATGTTTTTCAAGTACAGATATTAAGAGACTGACAAACTATCAATGCTGCATGGAATCAATAACTTTTTCCAAATAAAGTAACATTTTCATGAAATCATTTACATTTGTATGCATTTTTCTGTTCATGTTTCAATGCTAACATGGTGTTTTATCTTGAATTTGCTCAAAGGCATCAAGGAGAGTACATGTAGTTTCTTGGCATTACAGGTTACAGGTTTGTTGGTACAAGATGGTGGATGTAGAGGCATGACAGGTTCAAACTGGGACAATTGTCCACAATGTAAAAATAAAGATATGCTTAATGGCATTGGCCTTACACCAGATAAACACAAGTTGCATGGACTATATACCTATGCACCATTTGTTATTGCAATGAGAATGGTGTCATACATAAACCTTTAGCACAGAGGCCTTGTTGTTCTCTCTAGGCAATGTGTCAGTATCACCGTACACTTTTACCTCCAGTTCACCTTCCCCTTTCAGTCTCTTTGTTGCATTCCAAAACCCAGCCTTGTTTTGGAACACAGTGCCACTAATATTGTTTCACAACTGTTCTCTGCTCCAGGAAGTAGGGCCTGAAAATAGATTGAGAGAGGATTAAACCGCACAACCAATAGGCCAAAAATGCCATGTTGGCATTTTTCATGCAAGAGTGACTCGTCCAAGACCTTTTGGGCCAACAAAGGTGAAGAGGTGAAACCCAGATAAGTGTCCTCTGGTGAAAGTACTTTTCAACAGAACTGAGGATATTTGTAAATAAATTCACATTCCAGGAACCCAGATGATCTTTCAACACTTGGTGATATGTGGCAACTAAGATTTGTGTAGCCATAATTCCTGTAGCAGTGACATGTTTGAGTTGGTTAGTATGCGTGTGAAGTGGTTCAAAGGTCAGCCTGATTTTGAGTCTCAGGGGGTGGTAAGAGGCATAAGATTGTATTGTTTTGTACATAGAAATTCATCTGAAGCAAATGTGTGGTGATTAGATGTAAAAAGGGTTTTGTTAGATTAAATCATTCTAACAAATGGCTTGGGGCCACATAATTGAAAGTTCTGTCAAGACAACTCAAGTATTCAAATAATATGTTTTAATAAATGAATGCGCTGCATAATTATTTTGGTTTGACGCTGAATGGATCTGCTGTAGGTACTACTCTGGAGCACGGGCATCTCCCCCCGCTAAACGGGAGATGACCAGAAACCCCCCATACTAAAGCAGATCCAAACAACAGCTGGAAGCTGGGGTGGTTGAGGGTGACAGCAAATTTCTTTTAACACGAGCTGTAAGCAGCGCGTCAGCAAGCAGCACAGAGAACTGATTCTTCGTTTAAAAAGGGGGGCTCAATTAGAGGTGTGTGCATGTGATGGGTTGAGTATGGGATGTGTGGTTGCTAGCCGGCCATGGTCGGCTACAACAAGAGATTTTCCGACAGAACTTGCTATGTTCACTAAAAATGTTCGCTCCACTCATTTCTGTCAGTTAATGAAAGAATGTGCTGCATAATAAAAAAAAAATTTAAAATTTCTGATTTTTTCCCATTTGATAGCCAATTGTACTCTATCTAATTCAATTTCCCGTGTAGGAACCACTTGAGAATTCACCGCTACAACGCCGTCAGCCAGTAGTAGTAAAGAGGCCGCCATGCCCTCTTCTGGCCTTGACTCCTCAAGCTCCCAACCATGAATCCAGCTCGCCCGAGGCCAGTTAGTAAATGGGGTAGTTCTGTGGGGGTATGCAGCTTTAAGAAGGGGATCATGGGTAGTGTACTTTTTAAAGATATTTTGATTGGTCTGTGTGAGTGAGGGCAGACATGGAAGGAAAACAACAGTCAGTTATTTAACGTTTGATGAGTGCGTTGCGGTGGGTTTTAAGGTCTTTCCCTCTAAGAAGTGAGCTGTAAGCTGTATAATGTCTATTGGTGTTAATTAAGTGCCACAAGAACGAAGCCTGCGTCCTCGCCTTTTGCAAGGTAACATAACAGTGATAAGTTGGGCATTACCCTGAAGCTGTGTGCCACTGCTAGCAGCTCGGTCCTGGAACCGAAAAATAGCAAACAATTAATTACTCGTTAAGTTAAAGAATAACTCCTAAAGAAATTTCCTTTCTGCTCCCCATACTGCCCCGCCCCAATCGTGATGTCAGAGTACCTCTTTGGAGGTACCTCTATTCATATGTATAATTGTTGTCGCCCACAACGAAATTAGCTGTGACCTGATTGGTTAGACGTACTAGGGTCCTTTGGTTTTGGCTCCACATTTTTAAACCAGTACAATCTGGCGTCCTGTTCATAAACTCTCTTATTCCACCTAAATAGTCCACTAAAATATGTTTCTGAAAATATTTGAGGTGAGAAATAGGCCATGCAGTTGCTGAATCTTGATTCATATTTGATCTGCAACGTCTAATTTGACAGTTTGATCCGATTTATACAAAATAATTTATACGAAATAAATCCCCCCCCCCCCCCACCCACCCCTCACCCTCACTCACCCATCACCCATGAAGTACTTTTCAAAACTGTGTAGTAAGCGGAGACAGGCTGAGACAGTTAAGACGTTTGTTTGCATTGAGTGTACTGGTCACTTGTGGACATGGACATGCACAGTACTGCAGGAGCCCTCCTTTCCTTGGACATCAGGTATGTATCTCATCACAAATCGAATCACATTGCAGACAGGGAAGGATGTGGGGGCAAATCTAGCCAGAAGCATACACACAGCATGCATCTTCTATATCTGTGACGACTTGACACATGCCCCTTGTGCCTTCTTCATCCTGCTTTGTCTACCCTCAGCATTTTTTATGCCCTGTCAGTTCCTGCTGGCACTTGTGTGCCGACCAAGATGGTCTCCACCTCCATTTTCCCAAGACACACTCAGACAGAGGGAAAGGACTCTTTATATCCAGGCCGGGCACTGCTGGCTAACGATAACCAGAGCATAACAGTCATATTGAGCAATGGTCTGTTTACATTAATGGCAGCTTAAATAGCTAAAGAACATGTGATACAGGTTGGTGATGACACGTCAGGGAAGGCATGGAGTCTTTATTGTCACCAGCCTCGCTCCTGTGGCAGCGGGCCAGTGATTTGTTTATGAATTGCCAGCCACAGGAGATTCATTTGTACTGCCATTTTAGGCATTGAACATTTCACAATACTATTTGTTCACTCATGCAGCATGTCTATACATTTTATAAAAAAGAACAAACAAACACTGTTTTCTGGGGTTGTGTAAGGTCGTCCTTCCATTTCCTGTTCTTCAACGATGACGTGAATATACAGAGAAAGCTTGTTAGACATCAGTTTTATAATTTCTTCAGTATTGTCCAAAAAATTAGAGTAAAAATTAGATGAATAAAAGTGTTCAGAATGCCGTCACAGCAAGAAAATGACTATGATGCAATGAAAATTACAAATATGTACAAAGATATTTTTTGAGTTTCACATACTGTATATAGCCTATGCTGTTTAAATGTTTACATCACTTAGTGACAGCTTATGAAGCTTATGGCTGCTGTGTTTCTTGGGGTCTTGTACTTTTTTAGTAAGATTTTGTTTTCAGGGCAAGTTCTTCCATAAAAGCAGACATGCAGAACATAAATGTGGCTTCCTTTTTATTTCTGACTATTATCAAATGAGCTGTGCATATATTTTTATTGATCTGAATATTAAAATCAACTCATATTGATTGCAGCTAATATTAAATGTAGGAAGTGGGCCCAAAATATTACAAAAATGTCCAATATCAATTAACTTGCCATTGTTTATTTGAGTAAACAAGGAATAAAATATAGTATATTATTATTGACATAATACCTAACATTGTTTTGTAGAAATCTTTTGGAAACAGTTTAATGTTTAAGCATTAGAATGACTGTGTTTATGGTTATACACTGAAGAAGGTATATTTTGTATAGTCTTTTGACATCATCAACATTTTTCTGTTCCATTATACTTGAAGATGGGATCTTCAATCATCCAAGTCAAATGATACTTTGGAGTGTCATTTAGGGAAATTCATTTTGTTGCCGTTTCACAGACAATCACAATACAACACAAAAAGGAAAACTTTATTTTACAAAATACCACATCAACACCTTATAGCTGCTGGAATGATACCCCATCTCCTTGTGTGCATTTTGTGTTGCATTTTGTGAGTCCAAGGATTCAGCAAGTTTAAAGCAAAAACAAAATTCAGACATACAGGTATATTTTTGCCATAGAAATTGTTTTAATTTTGATTTAATTTTGATTACTTCATTCTCGGAAGCTTTACCACAATACACAGAAATAACTTGTATGCTATACCTTCGGTTAAGATTGGATTCTCCAGAACAACTCATTGCCAGTCCTGGTTCTAGACTGCTCTGATTGCGGGGGCATACTTTTTGTTCAGGGCACAATGGGCGCCATACAGTTTAGTTTTTCCATTCTTTGTATAATACAGTGTGTATTATATATATATATATATATATATATATATATATATATATATATATATATATATATAATAAGTCAAAATATGATACTGTGACACATAAATGTGACATAGACACCAAAAAATTAATTGTTGCAAAAACCAATGCAAACACATTTATTTACAAGTTTGACAACTCTCTGACTCTATCAAAAATAAATAAGATAGTTCAATAACCGGAAATAGTCTTTTCAGGTCATATAAAATTTACCACAGTAGTGTTAACATGGTGTCTCAATGACACGTGAGTGCAAAAGTATAACTTAGGCCATGTAAAAAAAATAAGTTGTTGATCGTCCCCGCCCCGACGACTTTTTTTTTTTCGTGACGATGGCCAGAAGTTGCAGAAAACATGGGGAAATCCTATTTCTAAGCCATTTGGATAGAAAATCGTACTCACACATGTTGACAGGCTACAATTAAACAGAAGCAATTTGGTCGAGACGCGCAATGTTCTATATATTCTGTCCTCTTTATTTCTCTCTACGGTCCGCTGTACCTGGTGCTTAAAGGATAAGTTCGCTATTTTGGACCTTGGACCCTATTTGCGGTCTGTCTTCCATGAACCTGACACATTGAGTCCATATTTTCGCTGATCGGTCCAGTATTGAGCTAGCTACAGATTTCCTGTAGGCTCTCACTGGGCTACAATAGAAGTCAACGGGGCAATTAGAAATGTTACGGAAAAACAACGATAAATGTGCTTTCATGTACAATAAATGAGACAGGAAGCTCAGGGTGTATTGTCGGTCTCAGTATGCTCTCCTGTGAAATGTATCTCAATCCGAACATTTTTACGTGCTTGGCATGGCTTGGAAGTAAGCATTTCTCTGTTGCTTGTTTTCGCTGCTCCCGCGGAGTACTATGTGTCGGGGGTGGGGGAGCGGGAAGGTGTGCCGGCCGTTTACGAAACTATCTATGTGAGCAGTCTGCGTTTGTTTACCTGCAGCAACGTAGGCTACAATTTCCACAAAATAACTTGGATGATGGATGACTATAATGATTACGAAGACGAATAATTCGATTTTGACTTTGACGTTACTGGCTACAGATTTGAGCCAGAATACACGGACACGGAACTACAAGAGATGGATGATAAGAGAGCAAGAGAAGAGAGAGAGGCTGAAGTTGCGCAGGTAATGTAAATTATTACAAATGATGATTACAAACACTGCGTTACAAATAGTTCTGCTGTAGGCTACTAGCTAGTAAACTCCAACGGGAGGTCAGGATTTGTGATCAACTGCTTTTCAAGCGGCCTCTCTACAACGTAGCTAGACTGCGGAAGTTTACAGTGCGAGGTAGTGCGGTCGGAGAAATAGTTCTGTTTCAAATGGAACTGTTGTTTCAACGTTCGGTTTGCGTTTGCGATAGCCTACATTTCACAGGAGAGCATACTGAGACCGTAAGAATACACACTGAGCTATAAAAGCACATTTATCGTTGTTTTTCCATAACATTTCTAATTGCCCCGTTGACTTCTATTGTAGCCCAGTGAGAGCCTACAGGAAATCTGTAGCTAGCTCAATACTGGACCGATCAGCGAAAATATGGACTCAATGTGTCAGGTTCATGGAAGACAGTCCGCAAATAGGGTCCAAGGTCCAAAATAGCGAACTTATCCTTTAAATTAAAAAAAACCTCCCTCCCTACGACTTAAAAAAAAAAAAAGGACGATCAACAACTTTTTTTTTTTTACATGGCCTTATTTTTTCTAATTTTTAAAAATTTTTCTAGATACATACCCCATCTGAGGCGGTCCACAATGAAACTGGACTTTGAAGCTCTAGTCTATTTATGGCTGTGTAATACCCGGTTGATTAGAGGAGACCGTTATGTAGGCTACCTAATCAATGCAAGAAAAGATTAATTATCTAAATTAAAAAATTAAAAATAAAATCCTACCTTTCAATATGCGGACACGATTATAACACGATGGCAGTGTAAATGCTTTGATTTGGACGATTTTGATAAACTGGTGCGAGGTAAAATGTGAACGGCTTAGGTACGTAACCGCGTGAGGAAGCTTGGACACGCAAGGTTATCAGGCTCCTGTAGCGTTGGCAGCAATTGAAACAAAGCAATTCTTAGTAGTTTCGTACCAGACAGTAATGCTCTTTTTTTTTTAGGTTGACCAATCCACCAGCCATGAAACACGTGGGTAAACGATTCATACTTATGTACGTAACGATTGGGACACGGAAAGAAAGTCAGCACTATATATTCCCCTTGTTTAAAAGGCTCGTGGAGTGTATGAATGTGGGCACATATATTTTTTTACTTGGCTTATGCATGACAGAAACAAACAAAGATCGATCCGATATATATTTATTTTTCATGATTTCCGACGGCATCTTGTGTACGTAACTCTCAGGACACAATGAATTACCTACATGAGCCTGATTAATTTTGCTCTCCCATATGAATACGAGCGACAACTTTCACTAAGCAAAGTGGGGTTTAGAAAGGCATATCAAACGTCTTCAAAAATATTTGGTTGAAAGAAATGTAGGCCATTAGGATAGGTATACATTTACACATCGATTATGACAGTGTAAAAAATGTCACATTTTCGTGTCCTATTAATGGGTAAAAATCAAAAACAAAGTTTAAATTTACAACAGTTCAAGAAAGTCTGGCCCATGAGTTTATTTTATGTATTACATGGCTATATGAAGTACCACATACAAGTAAAACTTTCCCATAAAGTAAACACAAGACACTTTGGTAAACAAATGAAAATCATTTTAAAAAATCTCTCCAGTATCATATTTTTACATATACACTACTCACAAAAAGTTAGGGATATTCGGCTTTCGGGTGAAATTTCAGGATGAACCTAAAATGCACTATAACCTTTACAGGTGAAATTAATTTGACCTTCTCTAAACTTTTGAATGCACATGTCCAACTATTCAATGTTTCAGTACTTTTTGCACAACTTGCTGTTCTCTAACAAGGAGCTGAACGGCAAAATTCACAGCAGGTGTTTGATCCATGAATCGACCAATAAATTTCCTGGTTCAATTAGAATTGGTATTTAAACAGTCCTCTTCATCATGCTGTTCACATTTTGACATCATGAGACCAAGACAACACCTAACAATTGATCAACAGTACCTCGCATTGCGAGGCTTCAAACAGGATGTTCTCAGAGGGAAGTGGCCACTGAGCTTAGAGTGTCACAGAGTGTCATCAGCAGGTTGCAACAGAGATACAGAGAGACTGGAAGAGTCACAGAAAGGCATAGAAGTGGACGTCCTTTGGCCCCATCCCACACTGATGACCGCTTCATTGTGAACAGTGCCCTGCGGAACCGGATGATGAATGCCACTCAACTCCAGGCACATTTAAGGGAGGTGAGAGGCACCCAAGTGTCACGTCAGACCATTCGAAACCGTTTACATCAGCGTGGTCTGCGTGCTAGACGACCTGCAAGGGTACCTGACCACACCACCAGGCACAGGCGTCATCGTCTTGCATGGGCCAGGGAGCATTTACGCTGGACGAGGGACCAGTGGGCCTCAGTGCTGTTCTCTGATGAAAGTCGATTCACATTGAGCAGAAATGATGGCCGCCAACGATGTTGGAGACGTCAAGGAGAGCGCTATGCATCAGCCACTGTTGTCACCAGACGACCCTTTGGTGGTGGCGGTGTTACAGTGTGGGCAGGTGTGTCTAGTCAATACAGAACTGCCCTACACTTTGTGAATGGTACAGTGACAAGCCCATACTACCTGAATAACATCATTAATCCAGTCATTGTGCCCCTGCATGAACAACACAGGCCTAATTTCATCTTCATGGACGACAATGCTCCAGCTCATCGAGGTCGCATCATTAGGGAAAGGCTGCTGGAGACTGGGGTACCTCAAATGGAGTGGCCTGCACTTTCTCCAGACCTGAATCCCATAGAAAACCTATGGGATCAGCTGACTCACCGTGTAGAGGCTCGTAACTCTGTACCCCAGAACCTCAATGACCTGAGGGCCGCCCTTCAAGAAGAGTGGGATGCCATGCCTCAGCAGACAATAAGTCGACTTGTGAACAGCATGAGACGTCGTTGTCAAGCTGTAATTGATGCTCAAGGGCACATGACAAGTTATTGAGACATTGACATTTTTGTTGTGGTATACCCACCACTGTTGTTGGCTTTTGTTTCAATAAATTGTTTGAGATGAGGAAATCATCATTGCATGCTTCTACTTAAATGCCCAACTTTCATGATACGTATAATATCACTGTAGCGTGAACTTACATTTTCCATAAATTTCACCCGAAAGCCAAATATCCCTAACTTTTTGTGAGTAGTGTATATATATATATATATAATTTTCTCTTTTGTGAAGTTATACTTGAGAAATGTACTTTTCCTTTCTTAATTATGAACTAACTGTATAGGCCTGCATTGCTTAGTGATTTCCAAAAAAAACCTCAAGATCATTGACTCAGTGTGTTCCCTTTAACATTATACACGTGTCTAGTTATGTGATTGTGCTCAAGAGGTTAATATCAGACTGCTGTCAATACTGTTTTGGATTATTCAAAGTCACTGGTCAAAGTTTGGGGGGGGGGGCAATGCCACTAGAGGTGCCCCCCCAGATCCGGCCCTGCCCATTGTTTTCCTTATTCTTAATCCTGACCATTTTACAAAGGTGTATGTACTGCATACAATAACAAATGTCCTTAATACAGAGCAACTGAAACGGGAGACTAACAATCAGGACTGCCATATCCTGATTGGGTACTGGAGGTGGAGGTTGTATTATGCTGCCCATTTGGTCAGTTCATTTACCGGATGACCAAGCAAATATATTCTGTGGCCACAGACACACAAGATGGGGTCACAAAGTAACACGATCACCCTGCCATGGCTCCTGGAGCGCGAAACAGTGATGGGGACAGACAATGAAATGCTTTCCCCCCTAGTCCTGACCAGATAAAGCCCAATTATCCAACCTCTTGGCAGAGGGACAAACTGCAAAAGTGGAAAGACAAGGACTTGTATATCCCAGCCTTTTTTTTTTTACGGGGCCTCTGCAGGGTGGGTTTTAAAAGGCTGTGGGAAAGTCATTAACGTATATACGTCCCCTTTTATTTCTTTTTAAGGGAGTGTTTTAATCCGGAGGAAGATTATGATTCATTACTGATGAGGGAGGACAGAGTCATGGCTGCGTGTGCTATTGGGCTCCTCTTGAAGGAAATATAACAATTCTCTGATCCAGGGCCTCCACTTGCAAAATCTAATGAAACATGCTATTGCATGACTGTTTCGTTTCAATCAAGAAATTTAAGCCTGTTCCAGCGTGCATGTACTATGCTTTTTTGTGTCATATAACATTGACATGTAACATTTGTGTCCGATAACATTTATGGTGTGTAAGCAGTTTAGTGTAACAAGAGAAATCAGGAAGTTAGGAATTGAAGTATGGAGCAACCGCTAACTGTTATGCAAACCCCAGCATTGTATAGAGCTGTTTGGACATCCACTGTGGTCATTTATGTATGCCCTTCAGTGAATACCTATTTCTGGCAGCTTTTCAGGCAATCAGCAATCATCAGTCTTGGCTAGTGGTGTTCATTTATATCCGAAAAGGGCAGATGTGGGTGCAGGTTTTTGTTTTAGCTAAGCACTAAGACACCTGATTCTACATATCAAGGTCTTGATTGAATACCACGATTAGTTGATTCAAGTGCCGTAGTGCTGGGCTGGATAAGATTAGACACCCGTGGTCTTGAGGAAGACATTTTACTTTAATAGAAGAAGAAGAAATAATAAAATGGCTGTTCCAATCTTTGATGCTTGTAGGTGGCAGGATAGTCTCTGTCATGCATTTTTTCTTGATTGCTTGAGCACATTTCTCCAAAAATGTGGAAAAGAGTTAACAAAGCCCCCCAAACTGTATTGCGTTGGACCCATCAGCGGGTAAGAAACCCAAAATATTGAATATATGTCATAAGATCGACCAAAAAAAGTACAACTTGTCAACTCACAGAAAGGTATTTCTATCCATCATAATTATCAACTATGAAGTATATAATGTACCCTAACATGACTACCCTTTTTTAATGTATGTGTCCCTTTTTGATACTACAATAATAGTATGTCAAGGCAAGTTACCAGAGAATGCGTTGTAGGCCTAAACATGTTACCAGAGAATGGGCTGTAGGCCTATTCCTGTTTCCTAAAATGATTTTACCGAAGAGGATCAATGAAGAATGAATTTCACTAAAACGCAATAATAATAACAAAAGGTTTTACTTTATTCTATTGCGTTCTTTACAAATTGAATGATGCTGTAAACACAGGAAACAAAATAGAATATGCCAAGCTGATTATAAATGCAATCTGTATTTCTGTGAAAACAAAGCCAGGTCAAAATGGCAAAACAAATACAATACGTCACGTTCAGTCCATTCTTCATTGTCAGTCGAGCCACATGTTCTCATTGACATCATATCAGATGTTTCCTGGGGAGAATAAGGGGGCGAAATTGCATCATCGCCCGTGGGACGGATGCAAACCGTTCAGTCATCTGACAGGACTGATGAAAAGCGACATCGTCCCATATGAGTACAAAGTGCGACATGTCAGGCCTCACCTGCCCTCTCTTCTGGTGGCTCAATGCTCTGGTACAACGCAACAAGAAGTGTAATTAAATAGCGGAGACTGGGCTCCCCCCCTCCATATCCAGGTTTCTCCTGAGATTTCCTCTCACCAGGGAGTTTTTTACATTTTTTTACCTGACTTGCTGGATTTATGGGGGCTCAGTCTTGGCTAGTTTTTCCCGATTTCTGTAAAACGTCTTTGTGAAAATGTCTCCGTAAAAAGCACTATAAAAAGAAAATTGAAATTAATTGAATTGAATTAGATGCTCTATGTTGTACGGCCCAGTTAAGAGAATGCAGGTGAAATGGCCCTCACTGGAGATTGTGGAAGATGTGCTTATGTTGGCTCTACTGGTACATTTATAGCTCTTTGACCAATGACAGATGATGATGAAAGGTCTCAGTTGATGGCATGAACAATAACTGTGGCAAGGATTTCATCTGGAACATTGGCTCTTTTTCTTCCACTTGCAGCCACTCTACCACTGTGCATCCAGACCCTCCTCCTCGACAGGCTCCTCTTCCTCTCCTCTGCACTTATGCTTAACCTCTTGCTTGCTATAGTATCACAAACATCAACTCTGAGGTAGCGTCTTTTATGCATGTTTAATGACTTATTTTTCATTGAAAAAAATGTGCAGAGGTTTTGTGCATGTGTACAATTATGGGAACTTCTATCAGCCGAGACTAAATAACACTGCATTGATATGTGTCTGTTGTGTGGAATTGTGTTTTGCAAAAATGTCTTAACATTTGTATTTTCTGTGAAAGAGTTGAGAAATTACATTGTATTGCTAAATGAAAGAAATGCTGTGCTAACTTGTGCTCATTTTGGATATGTTCATGATGAAGTGGACCATAGTTTTATACAAAGTAACTTAGCAATCGATAAAAACAGTACATGCTTTGTTGTGTTTCTATTGTCATTGTTTTACGCAAGGCTTAGAACACAGTCTGCACTGTGAAATTAAATCAAATTTTGGCAAGCATTGGATCCTTTCAGTAAATTGAGAGGCACAACTGTAAACATGTTCTTTAGTCCAAGCATAACATAGGAAGTGCCCTCTCTCCTGAAGGACTCTTTTCGTCATCATTTTTTGAAACATAGAGGCCTCTACTGGTTACAAGGAAAACTACACCTTGTTTACCAAGCCCCTTGTGTTCAAGAAGGCTGCAAAAAGCCATGATGGCAAATGGGAAATGTACAGAACATTCTGTACCCACACGGTAGCCCTAAATCTACAGGCCCCAGCTTGTTTCCATTAAATGTTTAAAATCCATATGGACACTCTCAGACCATACAGTAAAAGGTCCACTCTTCAGTTACAATCCAACAAGGCCCAAAAGTACTGAACTAGTCCTGTTTTTATCCATTAACATAAAAAATGTATATAATAAAATAAATGCATAAAATCTAAAATTTAATAACCCCAAAAACACTTTTAGATTGTGTCAATCTAGATTAATTCTCTCTTTATTTATCCACTAAATATATTGAAATAATCATCGATTTTACTGTAATTAATAGACTTGAATGTCCTTAAAGGGTAAAATACGGCGAGGATAGCAATATACACTGCCTGGCCAAAAAAAAGGTCGCCGTTGCACCCGCCATGCACAGTGCCCACTGCACAAGCCTCTGGAGGCAGTGTTATGATCTGGGGTTGCTTAAATTGGTCAGGTCTAGGCTCAGCAACGTTATGCAGCAATAAAATGAAGTCAACTGAGTACCTGAATGTACTGAATGACCAGGTTATCCCATCAATGGGCATATTCCAGGACGACAATGCCAAGATTCATCGGGCTCAAATTGTGAAAGAGTGGTTCAGGGAGCATGAGGAATCATTTTCACACATGAATTGGCCACCAGAGTCCTGACCTTAACCCCATTGAAAGTCTTTGGGATGTGCTGGAGAAGACTTTACGGAGTGGTTTGACTCTCCCATCGTCAATACAAGATCTCAGCCAAAAATGAATGCAACTCTGGTCGGAAATAAATGTTGTGATGCTGCATAAGGTTGTCGAAACAATGCCACGACAAATGCGCGCCATAATCAAAGCTAAAGGCAGTCCAACAAAATATTAAGAGTGTGTGACTTTTTTTTTGGCCGGGCAGTGTATTTTCACAGCAACTTCCTGCTAAACAACAAACTCATCTGTCTATCTGTGGTAGTTATTTCTCTGTAAGTGCTTCTGAAAGACTTTCCTTTTAATACATACAAGGACTTTCTTCAGAGCTCTTTTATTGGGCAGTCTGAAAGGAGTGTTATGTAACACCCTGGCTATTGGAACAATCTGCGGTCCACAGCAGTGAAGCGGTACAGTTGTCAGATGCTTTGTTGCTGGCAATTGGTATTCCAAAGCCCCGTTTAGAGCGATGGGGACTTTTGTAAAGTCTAAATCTCTCGATCTGAAGGTCCCTCAGATGGGGCATGGGGTCTTTTGTGCTGAAGCTCTCACAAAGGCCTGACTGGTGAGTCCACTGGCACAAACAGGGCACCGGCGCCATGCCAGCCCTGGCGGCACGGCTGCACTTGTGGCATCGTCAGTGCCTGATCCAGCAAAATCTCAAATTATCTTTACAGAGAGCAATTACTGCGCAACAATTTTTTCCTGCCTGCGACTCATTCAGATGTTACCATGATTCACCCTGTCAGCTGTTTGGCATTTGGGAAAAGGTGAACCTTGCATAGCAGGTCTCTATTAGCCACAACACCCCCTACTTGTTTCCTTGTGGAGTACTAGCATATGCAAATATTATATGTCTTAAGTTATTTCTGGGGGTAAATAACAATTTGCAAGTTTCTGCAAAATTTACTCTATAAAATACAGTAAAGTAAGGATGCTAACTGTCTTGCATGTTACTATGTCACCTTTAATCTTTAATCCAGAAATGGTCTGTTCCATATCGTCTTGTGAACTGCCTACCACATGCCTACTATAAGCCATTATATGTTTCACATGGTTAACCAACAGTAAATAATATAAATCAAATAAATAATAACAACATCATACAATATATTTAATCTGAACAAAAACGTCTCCGACGTAAAAAAAGCCAAGTTAATCATGCATAGCCTACAGAGCGCTGTCTATAAGTCCTTAATTCCAACTTGCAAAAACTAGGCCTGCCTTTAAAAGTATTGATATCAAAATGTGGCCAAGTTACAACTAACAATATTGCCTATCGTAGCTCACACTAAATAAACTAGCTCTATTCCAAAGCAATGCTATCCAAACTTTCCTAAATTATTTAATGCAACTTGGCCCTGTGTTTCTTCATCTTAGCATATGAAGAGATTGTGCCTCATGGAACAACATATAATTTCAATTAATGTTTTTAACAGTTGATGAATAATTGCACTCCAGAAAGGATATGGTTATACTTTGTTGGCAAGTTTACTTCACAAAATGTACAGGTTTTAAAATTTTAACTGCTACTACAGATTTCTTTACAATTCACAAGCAGACATTTATATCAAAAAACATCATGTACAATAGAGAAAGGGGGGATGAATAAATAAATGCAGATAAAAATAAGTAATATTTTTAAAATAGCGTACATATAGCATTTTTACAAACGTATCCAGACATGTTTGTGGGTCAGATGATGGAAAATAAGTAATAGTACTAATTTTCTTAACATAATAATAGTTATGATATTTGCAAACAGAATTTTGTGAACACAAAGATATCTATGCTCTGTAGGACGACACAGGTCTTGATAGAAATCCAAATATTCCAAATAAATAAATCAATAAATACATAATAATAATAATAATACATTTTATTCATTCTGTGCTTTTCATAGACCCAAAGCAGTGGATGCAGACAATTATTCAAACATGCCCTATAGTGTCGTAATTTTTCTGTTTAATTTCTAAGTGCAACACATCTGTATCAGAGTATTTCCACTATAAATTATTCTCATTTTGCAGTTTGATGTGGAACAGTTTCATTGACCACATTCTCTTGAGTTGGTAAGATGAAGAAACACAGGGCCAAGTTGCATTAAATAATTTAGGAAAGTTTGGATAACATTGCTTTGGAATAGAGCTAGTTTATTTAGTGTGAGCTACGATAGGCAATATTGCTAGTTGTAACTTGGCCACATTTTGATATCAATACTTTCAAAGCCAGGCCTAGTTTTTGCAAGTTGGAATTAAGGACTTATAGACAGCGCTCTGTAGGCTATGCGTGAGTAACTTGGCTTTTTTTTTACGCCGGAGACATTTTTGTTCAGATATCACTTATTTTTGGTAGCTAACTAATGATGAACAATGCTTGAAGATAATGACATCAAGAGAGACATGCATACAGAATAGTACATGCATTCCAAATAAATGCATGCAGACATTCGCGTAACCATAACGCCCTCTACTGACGAGAATGATTAAAAGTGTTTGCAGTAAGCTACATTGTCTGCAGAGTAGCGTAGACTAGATCAATGTTCGGAGGCTATAGTAATTTTTTTAAAGTGACTAACCATGAATCAGATATGTTTGGGGAATTGGAGGTTTATAAATCCGATGTCTTAAGGAATTGCAGCTTATAGTAGGCTATCGTTGATTCTTAATGTATTATCATAAATTCTTAATATTCCTAGTAGGGCCGAGTTCATTTTATGGTAACATTGTGTTATGTGTGAAAAGGATAAAGTGAACATAGCTGAAGTGAAGAAATTAATGAATAAAGAAATGTTGGCCGAGGCAAGGGTACGTTGAGGTTCGGACTTCAGTCATTCATGACCGCAAGAGCAGAGCATAACACCCTCCCCAAACCAGACAAGAGCGAGCGTCCGGTTTGGGGAGGGTGTGATATAGTAGCTACAAGTGAAATACAAGTGAAACATTGAACAGTTAATATTGGAAACCTCTTTTGCCTTTGCAATAAAAATACGTTAATGTGTTAATGTGAAAATAATAACAGTGTAATAAATGAAAAGTACTTAACAGTTGCACATTGTTTTTGTGGAAAATAAGCATGTGCCCTGCTGGGCTCAAACCCACAATCCTCTGTGTCAGAGACAGCAACTCTGACCATTAAGCCACAGTAGCTTCTTGGAAAGAGTGAAGCCATTAGCTCTATTGAAATTAAAAAACATTAGTATGAAGCGTTATTATTGGGCGATAAGCTTGATGAGCAGGTATACGGACCATACCCTCCAAGAATAATTCTCCCCATTGGATAACATTGCGACGGAGGCAGGCAGTTTGGCAGGAAAAATAGGAGAAGGAGAAAAACGGCAAAATAACCCAAGTTTGGGGCTTTATTGTGTGGATGTGTGAAGTTGTATCTGAATGCTGTGTGGTTACATGAGGTCAGAACATACAGAAGTTCATGTTTTTAAGGTCTGAGAGTCTATGGTAATTGTGGTTATTTCTGTAGGAAATCCTGAAAAGTGCCAAACTCTCGGTGCTGTATAGGTATGGGGGCATGCCCCGCTAAGCCGTAACTTGGTGGATGGCATACCTGCCATCCCAATGCAATTGCTAATACATATCCCTATATCTTTATCAGACGATAGCCCTACACATTTGTCTGCATTTGAGGGGACATTAAGAGGCGCAACCATTTCCTCACGATTTTATTATGACTGTCAGAACAATGATGGACGTCATCACTGCAGAAATACAGCACCTGATATCCCTCTGCCCATATTCCCATTCCTCTTGTCTTACTGTTTTGCCGAACGTGCACATATACGTACGAAGACTCCGGTCACTACACTTCAGCAGGGAGAGTGATACACTGTGATTTCCTTTGAAAGCAAGCGAGAAGTATTTCAGTGTTACATAACCGTTGTAGGCCCAGACCTCAGATCGGTACTCTCATCTGTCTCCCTGCCCACCCCTCATTTTTCTGCCTGATTACCATCCCTCCTGTACTCCGATTCAGTCTGGGGGTGGGGGGTTGTAGAGGCCGTTGCGGCTTACCATGCATAAAGACAGGAACAGCAGGTAACACTGCCGCAAACACATTCCAGTTTGAAGTGGACAGAGACCTGCTGTGCCCCTTTCACACACAGACTGAAGATCAAGAAACTGGCATGGCTACAGATGTGTTGCTAACACTATGTTGTGTCTGTCCTGACCATTTCTTTTGTTTACAGGAGCGTATGTTTTTATTTTTTCATAAACGGATATGTAATGTCTGGCACTGATGTTACTAAAGCTGTTAGACCTGCCCCAATACCCTAGCTGAAGTAGGCCTCGCTCCAAATGTGCCTTGCCTTCAGCTTTAGCAAAGTCACCTTTGTTGTCTTAACCCCTTCGCGCAGATGGCAAATTAGGTCAATTCTCACCTAATTAGGGGGTGCTCTGTTTAAGGCTTTATAACTCCAGGTGTGAGCATCACAGGAACTTGTTAAATGGCTTAAATGAAACAAGACAGGTGTACCATTTACAATATGAACTTAAAGGATAAGTTCGCTATTTTGGACCTTGGACCCTATTTGCGGTCTGTCTTCCATGAACCTGACACATTGAGTCCATATTTTCGCTGATCGGTCCAGTATTGAGCTAGCTACAGATTTCCTGTAGGCTCTCACTGGGCTACAATAGAAGTCAACGGGGCAATTAGAAATGTTATGGAAAAACAACGATAAATGTGCTTTTATAGCTCAGTGTGTATTCTTAGTCTCAGTATGCTCTCCTGTGAAATGTAGGCTATCGCAAACGCAAACCGAACGTTGAAACAACAGTTCCATTTGAAACAGAACTATTTCTCCGACCGCACTACCTCGCACTGTAAACTTCCGCAGTCTAGCTACGTTGTAGATAGGCCGCTTGAAAAGCAGTTGATCACAAATCCTGACCTCCCGTTGGAGTTTACTAGCTAGTAGCCTACAGCAGAACTATTTGTAACGCAGTGTTTGTAATCATCATTTGTAATAATTTACATTACCTGCGCAACTTCAGCCTCTCTCTCTTCTCTTGCTCTCTTATCATCCATCTCTTGTAGTTCCGTGTCCGTGTATTCTGGCTCAAATCTGTAGCCAGTAACGTCAAAGTCAAAATCGAATTCTTCGTCTTCGTAATCATTATAGTCTTCCATCATCCAAGTTTTTTTGTGGAAATTGTAGCCTACGTTGCTGCAGGTAAACAAACGCAGACTGCTCACATAGATAGTTTCGTAAACGGCCGGCACACCTTCCCGCTCCCCCCACCCCCGACACATAGTACTCTGCTGGAGCAGCGAAAACAAGCAACAGAGAAATGCTTACTTCCAAGCCATGCCAAGCATGTAAAAATGTTCGGATTGAGATACATTTCACAGGAGAGCATACTGAGACCGGTAACAATACACCCTGAGCTTCCCGTCTCATTTCTGGTACATGAAAGCACATTTCTAATTGTTTTTCCATAACATTTCTAATTGCCCCGTTGTCTTCTATTGTAGCCCAGTGAGAGCCTACAGGAAATCTGTAGCTAGCTCAATACTGGACCGATCAGCGAAAATATGGACTTAATGTGTCAGGTTCATGGAAGACAGACCGCAAATAGGGTCCAAGGTACAATATAGCGAACTTATCCTTTAAATTTGTTTATTTTAATCATTTAAAATAAAGTCTAAATAAAGTGCCACAAATGCAAAGAAACAAAATTGTTTTTCTTTAGTTTGCAACAAAATACTGAGAGCTACATATGTGAAACAGATAACTCTATACATTTCCTGGATCATAAACTCCATGTCCACAAGTGTGCAAAATCTGAGGATGATATGCAAAACTACTAAAGATCTATGATGCAAAATATAGGCAGTGTACCCTGTTGTCCATTAGTGTCTCCAAATCTATCCAAATGGCTAAATTATGCACTGCTCTAAATAAAAAGAAAATTATATATGTAACTACAAATCAACAGTTTTGGCTAATAAAACTCACGTTTGCACCATTTTCAAGTGGGAATTACTATCTTTTCATCAGTATGGGGGGTAGATATCAATGGGCCAAAAACCCTAACCAAAACATGTCATAAAATGAATAAAAATGTATTTGTCCATTATAAAGCATATACATTTGCCCCTTTTGATGGTTTAAGATAAAAAAAGATATCACAGTGTTACATACATCTAAATATGTAGCCTAATCATTCACTCTTGAAGCTCAATAAAACATCACTTTTACCTATACTCTACAGTATGTATACTTTTCCCCCGGGATGGCATTTTTCTGTAGTTTCTTTTTTAAATTTTCATAATGACTCCAAGGAAATGTTTACATTAATCTACCACATATCAGCACACAGTAAATTGGAATGAGAATTTTCCATGCCCTAAGTGACAAGTATACAGTATATGCCATAGCCTATATTATGTACGATAACATGAAAATAAAATAGTATTCCACCATCTGCAAAATGCTGCCAAATGTTCTATCTTCAATGAAAATCAGTAGCCTACATCAAACCGTTAAGAACTGCAGTTACGCTGGGCTGTGATTAATTGCTTAAAGCACCCAATAAGACATTGCATATACCATTGCTAAGGTTATAATGTACTCTATTTGATAAAAGAGCCGACAATTAAACCAGAATTATCTGTAATGAATGAGAGAGGCTTGCAGGGGTGTGGGGGGTATTGCGAGTCAACCAGGGGTCGCGTTAGGCCGGCATTTGCCGGTTTTGACCGTTTTTCTATGACAAAGGCCGGAAAATGTAATTCCCTCCGGACATTCGGGCCGGTAAAAAAACAAAAAAAAAGTTTTACTTTGCAATATAGTAATTTCTCAAAACCATGGCAATTTATCATTAGGCCTATTATCACCACAAATCAGACACCGCTACTCTCAGAGACGCAAAACGCGACACTATTCCAATGATGACAGCTCTCCGGGACTACGGAGGATTAAGATTTCAAACAGCCTGTGAAGTTTTGATCCGAGAATTTCCCAACATTTATCCTGACTGGGCGAAGGTGGCAAAGATGGCCTGTGTCATTCCCGTGTCAAGTGTGCCAGCAGAGTGGGAATTCTCGCTCCAAAACCGGATCAAAACCGCACTCAGAAGCCGCCTGCAGGAGGAGAAGGTTACGCGACTCATGCGTATCTCAAGCTGCACTCAAACTTACAAGACATTCGATTTCAAATCAGCAGCTGCAAATGAAAGGAGCCTATATGGTTTGCTCGTTTTTTTTTTACCAGTTATGAAAAGGCTGTTTTTAACTGTCAGTAGGCATAGGCTACTTGAACTTAATAGGCTATAAGCTTGATATAATCAGCATTTGTTTTCCTTGTTAAATCAATAGCCTACACTGTTCTGGTCTGACTTTCCCGAAAGCATTGTTCGTTAACGTTAGGTCGGATCCCAATTGTCACGTGTTGTTGCTGGCTCTTTTCCTTATAGCATCTTCCGCAACTCTGCAATTTGCCTTGGAGTAAAGAAATGTTAAAATCGTTATTCAAAATTAGGTTATTGCTTGCTATTCTGAAGAAAAATGTGTTCTAATAAACTAATGATGCAAAACCAAGACAGCTTCTGTTGTTGAGAAAACATTACGCACGCAGTCACGAACACAAAATGCGCGATTTTAATCTAATTCATCCGCTTGTGCAAGGTGAAGCTGTTATATAAAATTTTAATATTATTCCTTTATTTTCAAATAGTTTTCAGTCCAAAATATAATACTATGCTGTAACATATGTTGTTAGGCTACATCATTAAATGCACCTGCCTGTCGTACATGCAATGAAAATACATATGGCCGTATCACATGTCCGACAAACTGTAATCATTCCGGACATTCTGGCCGGCAGTTTAAAATCCTAGCGCGACCTCTGGAGTCAACGTGTCAATAAAGTGTTGTATATTTCTCAAACGGATTGTACCAGACAATAAATGACCACTGAATTTTGAAAGGAACATCTCTATGTGTAAAACCAATGGTAGGATTGTATATTTATTATTTAGTAGCAGATATTCATAGTAGAATGACGTGGTATAATGAGACAATAATTTCACGTGTTAAGGTTCCTGCAGGGGGGACCGGACCAAATGCAAGACTCAGACGGCTCAGGGGGAAACTCCACCAGGGAGTACATTTATTGAGAGACATAGGCAGGGGCAAGACGAGACCAGACACGAGGCAGGGACAAGGCGAGGCAGGAACATGGAGGGGTCAAGACAAGGAGGGGGCTATGACGAGGAGGGGGCTGTGACAAAGGGACTAAGACTAGGAGGGGTCAGGAACTAAAGAGGGATCAGGGACTAAAGGAGGGGTCAGGGACTAAAGGAGGGGTCAGGGACTAAAGGAGGGGTCAGGGACTAAAGGAGGGGTCAGGGACTAAGGAGGGGTCAGGAACCAGGCTAGACGTGGGCGGCCCTCTGGGCGTGGGGTCAGGAAACATGGCGGCCCTCTGGCCGTGGGGTCAGGAAACATGGCGGCCCTCTGGCCATGGGGTCAGGAAACATGGCGGCCCTCTGGCCGTGGGATCAGGAAACATGGCGACCCTCTGGCCGTGGGGTCAGGAAACATGGCGGCCCTCTGGCCGTGGGGTCAGGAAACATGGCGGCCCTCTGGCCGTGGGGTCAGGAAACATGGCGGCCCTCTGGCCGTGGGGAACAGGAACACAGCCTGGGGGAACAAGGGAGCCTGGAGGGAAACAAGGGAGCCTGGAGGGAAACAAGGGAGCCTGGAGGGAAACAAGGGAGCCTGGAGGGAAACAAGGGAGCCTGGAGGGAAACAAGGGAGCCTGGAGGGAAACAAGGGAGCCTGGAGGGAAACGAGGGAGCCTGGAGGGAACAAAGACTAAACATGATAAAGACAAGACAAGGAGGTACAAAACAAGAGGGTACAAAACAAGACGGAACATGGCGAGACAGAACAAGACAAGACCACAAACGGGAAACCCAGCTCACGAACAAACATGACGAGCACACAAGATGGCCTGGCCCCGAACAAAGTGACGGGGCAGATTATATACAAGACATGACGAGGACAAAACGAGCAACAGGTGGGAGAAGGGTAATGAGGACACGAGAGGAAAACACAATGCAGGTGTGGGGAGTACAAGACACAAGTAGGAGGGAGAGAGGGAAAACGGGGGTGGACTGTGAGACAATAGGAAAACCCGGGATGGAACCCGGGTGCCTCACAACATGTTTATTTTGCATTTGAGTGAGCAGGGCTTTTCACTGCTTTTTTGGCATACGATCAGGCTATTGTTGGTTTATCTTGTTGCTATGATGAAATTCAAATTTTATATGATGACTAAATATATTTATGAACTCACACATAGACACTATTGTCCACTATGTCACACATGGGTAGGTATAGACTGGGTGGGGGGTTGCTTGTTAAATGGACTTGCTATGGGAAAATAGTGACACTTAGAAACTACGGTATTCAGCAGAGTTGTCACGATTCATATACTAATGAACATAAAACACAGAGTTTGAGGTTTCCATTCATAGTTTGGCTGCAGGAGCAATGAATGTCTCAGTTGAGCAAAATCTTGCCGCCAGCCTCCTGGTCACTAGGCATCTACGCAAAGGGGCTAGTTCCGGCTATCTCATTAAATTTAGCCTGTCATTTCATTTGCTTCCAGTTTGTATTTTTCATCTGTGTACACATTCCTGTTTTGTATGGTCTTTGTCTCATGAACAACTGCACAGCAAAAATTGTGGTCTCATATAAACACCCAAGGGTGTTAAATGTACACCAGCATTTTTGCTGTGTGGTGTTTGCCTGCTCTGCTGCTCTGGTTAATACAGAGTTGTTCTCTGCATGCTGGGCCAATCTGTTTATGATGATATAGCCTCAGTGATGGCCTAGTTGTGAATTGTTAGATTCATAGCAAGATTCATCTCACTTGACATAGTCAGAGATCTGTGGCTGTACATCTGTAGATGTCACAGGGAGGAAGATATCCTATTAAGGTCGGCGTAACAACAGTTTCTTAGCAA